>JAUMHL010000013.1:28501027-28522052 GCA_032362345.1 Sandelia bainsii
AGGGGGCTCCGGCATCCCGTGCAAGCAGGAGATCATTTAGTACCCTGATGAGAGCTGTTTCTGTACTGTGATTTGCATGGAATCCAGACTGGAATTGCTAATTTGGAATTGGAATTGGAATTGGTAGTTTGTGATGTCTTAGTGCTAGATTCAGTCCTGGTGGTAGGGAAAGATAGACACCTAGAGGCCACTGCAAAACACAGTTGACAGGTTTAGGAGAAGGATTATGGATTGATGTCATGGAACTGCATGATGACTGCAAAGACCTCCTCTTTTACAACTACTCACAAATTTAATATTAAAATCTATTTATCATCAACTAAGATTTAAGATGGTGTCTTAAATTATAAAAATACTCTGAAGAGTAGACCCCTGATGGCTGCAGTGCAGAAAAAAGACAAGATATGAATTGAGACATGTTTTGCAGTGTACAAAGTACTTTGATCCAAAGGGAGACTCAACACATAGCAACCTGATGGCTTCATGGCAACAAGGTTTCAGAGTGTCTGATGGCAGGACTAGATCAAGTCAACAGGGAAATTTCTGAACTTCCATGTGATGCATTTGCCACTGTGCATGTGCATGTTTATTAAAATTTGAATGAATTTAGTTTTAGTGACCCCCCTGCAAATATATTTATTAACTACATGCACTTGATCAATTTGAGAAAAGGCCAGGTCTACACTTTTATTGTCAGTACTAAATTCTTGTTTCGAAAGTGTTCTCTAATTTTTTTTTCCATTTCAGCCACTTTCCTATTACTTGTGTACTTATATGTAGGTTATAAGCTATACATTCTTAGAAAAGATATGATTGTGAATTTCATTGTCAGTGGCATCAATAATGTACACCTCCTTATTCCTTGCTCCCTTGTTTAAACCAAATGGACATTATTTTAACTACTAGAGAGGATCCCGCAGACTAGATGTGATGTTTCTGCAAACCCTCCTCTAGAGCTGGGATTTAAAGGAGGTCTAGAGGAGCTTCATGCAGCGCATGTCACACTTCAGTCTAGCCAGCACATTAATAGGATGCTCCACATCTCACACACTCTCATCACATTAATAATTAAACAGTGCAGCCAGTGGAAAGAAGAAAATCCTGCAGATAAAGTTTGTTGGTGTCTGTCCTTAAAAGCTCAGTGTGGTGATTCAGAAAGAACAAATGCTTGGATGGGATTCAGCACTGTGTCACTCACACCGCAAAACAGCGTGTGATTAATATGACTGAGTCATGCACTCACACACACACACACACACACACACAACAGCGCGACTCAAGGGGAGAATTAAAACACAATGTTAGCTACAAGTTTGTTCACAGCAAAAGAGGCTTTTCTCAAGAGAACTGAAGTTTGGTTTACTGAGGAAGAGGCTACCTTCTGACTGACTTGTCAAACATAATTGTATCATTTAATCATAATAATCATACACACATCACCAGTGTGAGAACATGCACACAAAAATGATTACTACCAGCTGTAAATTACTACTCAGTCCCTGTCATGTGATGGACAAGAGAGAGGTTGAGCAGATAGTATAACAATCTCTGTATGAGATAGGGAGATATCCAGTGTGCAAAACTGAAATTTCGGTCTGAGATCTGAAGCTCTGCAGGAAAGACCCAGTGAGACAGATGGAGAGACAGGTGGACATGCATGGAGGAGGTACAAACACATGCACGCACACAACACACACTTACATTACTCCAGCCCCTCCTGTATATGAAAGGCAGGGTAAAGGCCACACCAGTTAGGACCACAGCCAAGACCATCATGGTTCGATGGAGCTACAGAGAGAAGGAGACAGAAGGGGTCATGTTTAATGTTTAAATGAAGACTGGATCACTGTTTTTACATCCATTAAAATATATTTCAGAGCATATTCCATGTCTGAGATATAAGTATTTATTGGCACTCTCACCTGAAACCAAGGCCTTTGTCCCAGCAGAACCGTGTCAGGCCACATGTGCTTGTAATGGCGAGCAATGAAGACGGCAGTGCTCACTGTCCACATCCAGACCGTAAGCATTAGAACACCTGTGAAGACAGAACACAGGTACTATATGTAGTCTGTAGGACAAAATTCAATAGTATATTGTAACTGTTGAGGTTGATATATATTGTACTGTACTTGTACTGTACTGCATTAAGAGGTTAGACTGAGGCTACATAGCCTGTGCATAGACATGTAGCCATCGTAGCTATGCAGTAGTACACTGTACGATAGCAAACACATAGCCACACTTCTGAGCTATGGACTGAAAAATTGCTCAGACTGAAGACAACAACAAACAATCTGATGGAAGGCTCAACAATATGTTGCTTTTCAGTTACACATATCTGACAAAGACCTCTCTATGAACCTTTCTGCTCCCCACAGTCATCTCTGTCACAGTGAATGAAAACAGGAAAATTGGCCGACAGCAGGGAATAGTGTATGGCAGAAATATGGCACAATTCCCACAGTCGTTTGGCATCAGAAATGCAACAATAAACTAAAAATTAAAACCTACCAAAAGCCAAAGCAAACCATATGTGATGGATTTCTAAGGTGCAACTCCTGTTAAACCCTTCAACCATAAATCCAGTTTAGTGTATAGATAGGCATGTACTAACTGCACCCATTTGTGACCTCAGTAAAGTCACTGAAGAAACAATAAAATCTTCCCAATGATGCCTGTAAAGGAATACTTTTCTTTAGTTTGTTTAAATACAGCAAATGCCTTAATATTGCAACTAAACCACATTTCGACACCGTCTCCTTATAGTTGTATTTTGATGCAACCAAACTGCAATTAGAAATACATTACGCAACAGCATCACATGTTTTATTAATATAATGATGGTATGTTGCCAATTAATGTTAATCACAAGTCACAAATATATTAAAATGTTCCTAGAGAATGAATAAACTTAACCAAAGTGCATTTCTTGCCTAAGCCCCTGGAGTAAAACTCGGGTCTCTGTTTTTCCAATCCTATGCATTATACACCTTTCATCCACCCCAACCGCCCCAATGGTCCTTGTATGTACATATGTACGTTTATGTACTATAGATATTCCCTGTAAGAATACAAAAACTTTCAGTTTTAGATGTAATGAACATGACAGTTTAGCCTTAATCTTTAGATCAAGAGATGTATATAGATTTATATAAATAGTCATGGTAATACACAGCCTTTACTGGTCCTGCATTATACAACAGAAAATGTTTGTCAGCCAACCGTGGAACTTGATCAGCATGGGGGAACGCGAGCCACTTAGATCCTCTGGGTGTCCAGTCATCACTGTCTGACTGGTGGAGATGAGAGGCTGACGATGGTGTCTGTGGATTAAACCTGTGGAGGACAAAGTTTTAACAACATGTCACACACACAAAAGTTTGACACAAGAATTTACTTAATGTACCATTGTTTTCCATTGGCAGTTTCAGAGGAAGCAATGTATGCTATTCTCAGTGATGTGACTCATGCAAGTAGGCATGACTTAGTCAGATTGAAATACACATGACCGGAGGTGTGAACAACCAAAGCCACCTTAGTCTTCTTCAAAGTCTTTCCATTAAAACAACAATCACACCCAGAGAGCACCAGCTGATCATCAGTGACTGAGCTCAACAGCTCGATATGAAGATGGGACCATTAACAACTCACAGAAGGTTACATATAAGAAATGAAGCTGCTTCAATTCTCATGTTCCTAACAGAAACCTGACACAGAGTGGAGTGCTCTTTTAAGGTCTCCAATATGTATTAACTAAAATACTTTTAATGGGTCAGAGTCCAATCAACAGACAGTGAAATAGTGTGTCCAGTGGGCAAAAGAGTGGGGGGTATGAGGTTAAACAAATACTTAACTGAACAAGAGAAAAAGACAAGAAGAGTTCCTGAGTGGGCAAGTAGGAGAAAGCAAGAATACAGGCAAATAAGAAACTGCTCCTACTAAACTTTATTTATCTTTATATAATGTTATTCTATGTGTTCTATGTTCAGCAGTAAAGTCTATGGAGTGACAGTTGCAGATAGAGGCTGTCTGAATAATTTGCTTCATCAAATGTAATGTGAAGTAAATGTAGTTGCGACCATATTAATCCGTCTATTATTTTATCTGTCCTTTCTATACTGTATATCAGCAGGCTATGCGGGGTATTCCAGATATCCCACTGCTAATTTTTCAAGCTCCACCTGGGGGATCCCAAGGCATTCTCAGGCCATATGACATGCACAGTGTAATCTCTCCATTGTGCTGTGGGTCTGCCCCAGAGTTAGACATGTCCAGAAAACCTCAAATGGAATGAAATGAAATGAGGTATCCTGATCGGATGCAGAAAGTTTCAATATTCTCTTAAAATATTTCACAATTTATTGTTTCATTTATATATCACACAATGTTTTCAGCCCATTTGATGATTACTTAACTGAACTTCCAGTTCGATACTTTACTGTCTTACCTTGGTCAGATTTACCATGTGCAAGAAACAGGAAGTAGGTCTGGTTTAAGTTGAACCTGTTGGGTAGGACGATGTTTCTTTGGAAACGACACTGGATGACCCCGTCAGCCAACCTCCAGGCCTTATCCCACAGAGCATCCTGGAAGAGAAGTCAACTCTGACAATTGACTGTTTTTTTTTCTTTAAATTTACATCCACTGTTCCTAATGATGATGATCTGAGTGTACCTCTCTTGCCAGCTCAGGGTGTTTTCTTCCAGAGACATAAGTAGGACTGATGGTAACTCTGCTGCCATCGTTCACACACAGATAAACGTCATCGTTCCCCTACACGGGCAGAAATGTGTACATATAGTTGGCAACATAGGTAACAACTCACTGTGCAACACGTAAAAAATAGTGAGTAGTTAGTGAGAAAAGTGCGAGGAGCGCGCTGATATGGAATCATCAAAGAGTAGCCGATTATTCTGGTAAAGACACCAAGTAAAAACCTGCGTTGTTTGATAAAGTGCATGTCATGATGAAACTCACCATCCATTTGTCCAGTGACAGAGCGAAGGACACGTAACCTTCAGCAGGTCCGCTGAGTTCAAACATCACGCTCTGTCCTGCTTCATCAGTGGTGAATGACAAAAAGAAGCAGCGGGGATCTGACTGTGGGTGACAGCCTGCTGGGTCTCTGAGACAAGATTTGTTGCGGCCACACCCCACTGAACTAAACTGAAGAGTGAGAAGACGACAGTTCAGATATGTTAATATCCTTATTTTAAATAACGTACATCTTCCTTTGAGCAGCCTTTTTCTTTTCAACTGGACAAATAAAATGCAGTAACTGAAAGCGTGGCCTGTGTTGTATCTAAACTGACATAGTTTCTGGAAAGGTTTGATGCTCTACTCTAAGCTCTTAAGTGCAATATTTAATTGCCAGTTGCTATGTGTGTATTGGAATACAGACATAGACATATCACAAAATCTACAGAAATAAAACTACAACTGTGTGCATGGACACTAGATAGAAGCTGGTTATTGGGAGGCTATAGTTTTATAATTAGAGATTGTATTTTATCATATTTGTAACAGCTCAGGTACAGGTAAGCATTGAATAGGACCCACATTCAGACACAAAGGCTGAGTAGACTGGATTACAGGTGGTTCAAAATATTTTAAAAGCCTGTCTAATCATCATTGTTTGTCCTCTGTGATGGTGTCAGACACTGACCGGTGTGGACAGAGCAGGGGAGCTGGTGGTTTGAACAGGCACAGCAGTGAATGGAGTAGCAGTGGCTCCTGTCAGAGACACCACAGGACCAGGAATCCTCACCCAATATACTTTATACTCGTGCACCACTGTCACACTGCAACAACAAATCAAATACAAAAAATTATAATAATAATACAAAAAAACAGGAATGACAACAGGCTTCGTGTTTCAAATTCTGTTTGCTGGAAAAACCTTTGAATGTGAATCACACATACTTTATAACGACAATGTTCAGTGACGTGTGGATCTGTATTTCAGCACAGTCATGCGCTTAAATGCGGATCAAGACTATAACAGACACTCACAGAAACTGGACTCTTTGCGGAGGGTTCTTTGGTGACTGCCACACAGCTTGCATGTGAGTCTTTTTTGTGCTGCTCCTGTGGCTCACCCCAGATCCCTTCAAATGACACCCCACAGGCACAAAGAATGACATCATTAAACCCAGTGATGTTTACCCATACTTAAGTGTTAGACCTATGCAGTAGGTCATATTTATGCACATTAAGAGATGACAACAGCATTTTACACTTGTTTGGTCTTAGTGAAAGGCTTCTGCATCAGTTTGTGATCAGTCTTACATGGAACATGTGTGTTGCACATATACAGGTATGAATGTCCAGAATAGCCATGAAGTGCCCCCTATTTCTCTCCTGTTTGAACCAATGTAGTTAAAAAAAACCACTTTGCCTTTCCATATTTGAGTAATCCATGAGAGATTTGTGAAATACATAACAAAAAATGTTATACTCCTGTTATACCCGCACTTGGCCACACTGTAGCAGCTGGGATTGACGTGGGTCAGTCAAGATGAGGAATCCCCCTGCTGCGAAATCCAATTTCCCAGCATCCCGGGCTTCTATCAGGAATCCCTTGAAGAATGTGAGGCTGGAAGAGGCCACTTGTAAAGACACTGTGGATGAAGAATAAGAGGAAAGGGAGATGTCAAGTAACAAGAGAGATGATGTGTCATCATAGTGGACTGTAAATATTTACCTGTGACGTTGTCCCCAGGACTGAATGTGGATTTGTCCACGGTGATACTGTATGGAGGAGGGTCTGGGCTGGACTCATAACCGTGCTGAGGCACCATGTCTCCACAGGCAGCATACACCTTGCCATTACTGTACCCGGTGACTGGGACTACACACGCAGTCAATGCTCCCAGAAGGAAGTATGAACACCACATTGCTGGAAGAAAGAAATACAGGAAATACTTGCCAATGTATGGCACTGGTTGTTTGATCACATTTTCTTCTGATAAGCAGAACCTTGTTGGGTGTTAATTATGACCCTGTGATAATGTTACACAGTTACAACAACAGAAAGAAATCATTACAATAATGATACACAGTCTGTACTATTCTGACACTAAGATGACAATATTGAGTTAGGGGTTAAATTGCATAAGAGAACACATATAACAAAAGGGAAAAGCCTTAAAAAGTCATTTGTTATGGATAAATGGGACGTCAGTGTGGACCTGTAACGTGCAGCTGACTCACTGACAACAGGGTGGACAAATGCTGACAAACTGTCATCAGTTTGAGCTTGACACAGGCATAACAAATGTTATCAATGCACTACAGATCAGCATGAGCTCAACAGGCTCACAGAGATAACAAACCAGAGTCAGCAGCGTCATCTGAAACGAAAGGTTTCTGCTCAGGAACAAAGTAGTAACTCAGGAAGTGAGCCAAATAAAATAATCCACCTTTATCAATGTAGCTCTTCAAAATTAAAACAAAGGGAAATTAACAAATGCACAGTATGTTGTTTATTTATAAAAAAAAATCAAATAAAAGCAAGAGACTAAAGAAAATTTATGAAGAAATGTTTTGGAGCCATATTGTCTAATAAGTTACATTTCAAAGTTATCCGAAATCTCTTAATACTGTGTCACATATTTCTAAAAATATCTATTACACAGTTCTACTGTAGCGTCTTATTCTCATCCTTTACTGTTTCATGACTCACATTCACTGTGCTTCTGTTATTCCCTGTTGTATATAAAACTAAATGTTACTTTCAGAGACCTGTGGAGTTCATGGTAAATCAAAATGTGAAATGTGTTTGGGCTTACCTTCACCTTACGCTGACTGTGTCTCTGTCTTCACCCTGAATGCAGAAAGTTGCATGGTCCTTAAGAGGACAGGGCTTGTGATGCCTTTACTTACAGTGGAAGAAAATGGTAAATGTGAGTTCTCTGCTAGGACATACTCTTTTCCCTGCAGCCGATGGATAAATGATGGATCTGTTTTCTAGAATCCCCTTCAAATACATCTGGTACGTAATATTTGGAAGAATTATAAAGAGTAATATTTTCATTTTCAGCATCACAATGTTTTTATTTTGACAACACATATAGTACTGTATAACACTTGGCTTGCTCAACATGCATGCTTTTCTGCAAAACATGGCTGTCATTTAGCTGAAGTGTGCTGTAATGTGTAAAATCTAATTGGGAACAGCTAGAGAAAACTTTACTAGTAGAAGACATTTGGTAATGTGACAGCAGAATTAACATATTGTTATAGTTATTTTTCAGTGATTTGAAAGTTTACTCAACCATATTAGTCCCAATGAGACTGAATTACACACACACACACACACACACACTGTTTTCTTAGCATTCATTTTCTGTTCCTTCTTACTTGTACCATGCTCTTTACAGGCCTCTCACAGCTGACAGCAGTGAAACAGCTGCTTATTGAGCAGCTTGGATCCGTTTTGTCAGGTAAGAAAGGACTGAACTTCACTGGATAAACATATAATAATACAACATGTAATATATTTGAAGCAGTTAAGTCATACATCTCCATTTAACACACTGAGCACTTATTCTGTGTTAGATTTAAAAGTTTTTATTATGAGCAATTCACCACCAGATAGCAGTACTGCTATGTAGAGAAATGGGACATCTGGCTACAGCTTCAGATTCATTTACCAAAATATGGCCATTATACACAGCTGTACTGGGGTAAGGATACTGCCAAGTGCTAGTTTCTCTTGGAGTCCTTTCTCTCTTTCTCTCTGTCCTGAAACTTGATCATACTATCTTTTGTTCCTGGAAATGTATGTTTTCATAAGCATTAAAGGTTTTGACACAATCAACAGGACTCTGAAGCAGACACAGCAGGGAGGGATAAGACGTGTCTTACCTGGTTTAAGTTCAAGTTCAAGTTCAAGTTCACCTTCAGAGACAGGCTGGCAGTTTGACTCCACAACAACACACTCAAAAAGGACAAATGCAGGCAGTGTCTAAAAATATGGGAGAGCAGGTCAGTAGTCAGGTGTCTGGTCAGGTGACTAGTGGAAGCGAACAGGTGGAATAATGAAAATGTTAGTAATGCACAGGATCGTGGGCTAAACAGAGGGATCAGACGGACATGATGATAGAAATATGACAATGACATGGTTCTACTTATTTTCTTATTCATATTCTGAACATAATTTGCACTGACCATGCTTACACTCACTTTACATTTATAACTATTCTAGTAGATCTGTCTTACCTTTATATCTATATGCTGTTGTAGTGAGGTCACCATGCCTGCAGCACTTGGTGTCTATTGATATTTAGCTTAATCATAGCAAAACAGCAATTGTCTGTTCAAAGAATTTGCTCAAAGTTAAAAGTAGTGGACTGATGATATCTAAACTAAAACCAAACTGAATCCAAATGATGTAAAATGAAAATTTATATTAATATATGAATAGAAATTATATTAAAAATTCTGCAAAACTTCTTTTTGTAAATTCAAAAGAGAGACTAATTTTGTAGATAATAAATGATGCACAAAAACAGAGTTGGTTATTACTACATACGTAACACTAATATTTCCCAGTTACAGTACCTCCAAAAAAGCTGTGAGAAGAAAAAAGAGCTCTGCTAAGGAAAATTTGAAGATAACTAACACTTAACGCACTGTAACACCTATTGTGTTAATGGAAGACAAACCGTAAATGTTGTAAAGTTGCAGTGTCTTATAATCTTATGTGGAAGGAGCCAGATGTTTGGCATCACCTAGAAATAAAATATAAACAACTAACACTGCCATCCATCTTCTTCTCCGTCTTCTTGTTTTCCCTCATCTGAATCTAATTAATAACAGTCAAAACTCTTCATTGCACTTTGCACACTTAACTAGCGTCTTTTTCAATCATCTAAATACATTTTATGTAGAGCAGTCTTCTGCTGTTTTCTCCTTTGGAAGCAGAAAAATTAATGCGGAATGTTATTTTAGTGCAATAACACTAATAACACAAAAAAATCTTCATTATTTTTCACTTTTGCAGGAGTTAGTGTTAAACTGCACTGTGGAAAAAGTTGCAAATCCCTGTGCTTCTTCTTCTGTTTGTGCACAACATACAGAGAATAAACTCACATGCACTATATATATAATCCTTAACAGACAGACACAGAAAGACTCCTGAGTGGTTTATAATATTACTCTGCTGCCATCATGTGGCCGGCGCCATTACTAACTCCACCCTGACAGACATTAGGCTCCATCTGTTGTTGATGTTTCCATGGCAACAGTCTTCTGTTACCTGGTAGAGGTGAGAAACAGCCGAGGCAAACAACAGAGCAGAGGACAGCAGAACAAACATGAACAATCTCTTCTCCAGGTAGGAATCAATACGTTTATGTTTCATGTTATCAAGAGAGATGAAAAAGTGGACACCTGCAGAAAGGTACAGAGAGAGTGCGACAGAGACGACGAAGCACATCTAAGAGAGAAAAATGTCAGGAAACTGTTTTTCTCCAGCAGGGATATCCAGGTGAAGTTCATAGATCAGACGCTGAAAAATGCTGAGAAGCACTTGGGCGAGATCTGCTCCCTGCTGGCCGCCTACACCAGGAAGACAGCCAAGCTCAGAGACAAAGCAGACCTGCTGGTGGTTCAGCTGTTTGACTTCTCCGGCACAGAGGACACCGAGCTCCAGATCAGCCTGAAAAACCTGGCAGAGGACCTGGCCATGGTTCAGGACTACAGGCAGGCTCAGGTCATTAGTGCACACATCAATTTGCACTATTCCCCCTTTATCAAACTGTTTAACATGTGGTTGTTGAACTGTTTGTTGTTGCAGGTAGAGAGACTGGAGACGAGAGTTGTTGCTCCTTTAAAAACCTATGGAGACATAGTTAAAAATAAAAGGGTAAGTTTGGATAAAGATGTTCTATCAGTGCAAGAAGATAAAATGTTAGATGACGTTTGATGACTCCACCTGTTTTTGTCAGACACATACTCACAAACTGTCTTGTCAGGTTCTTGAAGTATTCAAAAGGTTTTACTCTGACAGTTAGTATTTTTCAGGCATTTAACTTTATTGCCCTGCTGAAATTCTATGTGTAAGTAAGTGAGATAATCTTCTATTAGTTTTAAAATCTAATCTGACTTGTTTGACTTGGAGTATTTTGGATTATCTTGTGCTGACATGCAAAGTTGTTTAAGTAATTCCTAATTTCTTGTATTTATTATCAATTTTATATGAGGTCTTGGCTTTTATATTCACCAATTTATCTTAGGACAATACATCTCCTTTCAAGGTTTAGACTTTACTGATTATACCAGACAGAAACAAAATAACTGAGAAAATGCTGTATTAGCACGTTTTAACATGCTGACATTTGTTGGTTACCAAATATCTGCATGTTAAAGTTAAACACTTATGAAAATGTCAGTTTTGGAAGTATTGATCATCAAAGCTTTATCACCTGAGGATCATTAATGTCTGTACCAAATGTTGTCACAATCTTGTAAATAGGTCATTTTCGATTATTTGAATGTAATCAAATTGAATGTGTTTTGCATACCATGTAATTAATGTGAGCTGACAGCGTTATCTCCCATTTAGGCAGATCTGAAGAAGTTAAGCACTGATCTGAACAGAGAGTTGAAGGAGCTGCAGAAACTGGACAAAATCAGACTGAAGAACCCAGCAGATCGGCAGAGCATTGTATCCTTCACACTGAAACACGAGAAAAATGTCGTAATTGTTCAACTTCAGCAAATACTAATCGGTGAGGCGCTGCAAACTCACGCTGCAGCAGTCAAGCACAGTTCAAACCCTCAAAGCTTTATTTCAAATTCTGGTGGAGGGACCTGTGTTTCCAAAGACACCAAATCTGACTGTTTTGAATAAATGGAGGTTAAATTTAGATTATATAAACACTATTAGAATTAAATAATTGAAGCTTAATTGAATTATGAACATATGTATTATGAAGAAAATTCCATATTTGGGGCTATGTGCCCAATTTAGCTGTGTTTTGCTTATTTGTGCCACATTTATGCAATGGTATTGGCAAAAGACATACTGTACATTGACATATATTTAGTTTATGATCATTTGTTTGCGTTGTAGTAAATATGTAATACTCAGTTACATTTGACAATATTTTCTTGACAATAACTTTCAGTCTCAGGTAATGTCAGTGATTTTATGATGATCACGATCATGATATGATTGTCATCACATTACCGACTCTCCGAGCAGCTCATTCAGAGGGTGAGGTAAAGCTTTGTTCGTTGTGTTAACTGACAGGCAGAAGTAAATGTTCAGAAGTCTTCCAACAATGCCCAGCGCAGCATCAGACAGCTTGAGGACAGCATGACAGACTTCCAGAGACAGAAACTGGACGACATGAAAGTCAGTCACACGGCACATGCTGGTCTTTCTTTACAGTAGCTGTGAGGACACTGTATTCTCCAGCAGGTGAAGTATCAGAGTTTGACTGATGACAGACACTGCTTTGTGTTTTTTTTAATATTTTTTTTGGCAGAGGATTTTCACAGACTTCATCACAGTGGAGATGCTCTTCCATGCTAAAGCGCTCGAGGTCTACACACACACACACCACAACCTGGAGGCGATGAACACTCAGAAGGATCTGGAGGTACTTCATGGCGCCCGAAAACAGAACTAAATATAATGTATAATAAACATGTATAATAACAAAACAGACATGTTTCCTAAAAGTGTACTATGTGCTCTTGTAGTCATGTGCATTAACTTCCACAGTGCTATTCATCATACTACCACTGGATGGCACCAAAGCATGGAATTGTTCGATCCTTTCCTTTTGTAGACTGGAAAAATAAATCTACTGTAACTGCGGTTAAAAACAGAGGCAGGGACGTAGTAGCTTGCATTCAGTACTAATGAGAGGTATGCTCACTGTACTAACCAAACTACTCATTTCATTCAAAAGTTACAGCCTACTCTGGTATTACAGCTATTATGGGACCTTTAATACACATCAGTATAATTGTTTCCTACACTTTCTGGTGTAACGTTAGTGAAATAAAATTCTATTCTTTTTTCTTTTTCAATTTATATGTCTTATAAGGACAAAATCTAAAAGAGATCAGATACTATAATGTGATCTGTTAAGAGAGAACGTAATCTGCATCTTACCTGTTTTTTGGGATAAACTTTTCTCCATAGGTGTTTAGTGGCCGGATCAGGATGTCTGACTCTGGGTGTCTGGAAACTGCTCTGAGCAATCACTCTTCTCCACTCATGAGCCGCTATGCCAGTCCTATTCTGGCTTCCCCCAAAAGCCAAATCCTCAGGACAACGCTGGTCTCCACCACAGGGCAGCATCACAGACTACAACGCAGCCAGCACCCGGTAACAGCCAGGAGAGTGAGTCATCATGTGCTAATGTACAGTAACTTTCACCAGTACTGCAGCGAACCTGACTATTCTCACCTGATGTCATTCACAGCCACGCAGCACCCTGCAGCGCCAGAGGGGTGTGGAGGAAGAGGAAGAGGAAGATGATGATGATGAAGAAGAAGAAGAAGAAGAAGAGGAAGACGAGGAGGAAATGTATGAATCAGAGATAGAGGAGAGACAACAGATCAACAGGCAGTCTTATGCTGCTCAATATGTCCAGATGCGCAAATGGCAAAAGTAGCAGCCTGCGCGTGGAAACATAAACATATGCAGACACAGATACAGCTACTTGTAACTGTTGTTACATCATTTCTAGATACTGAAATATATTTTCCATGTCTTTCCACCAGTACTTCTTTTCATTATTGTTCCTATTGTTGCTGCCTTTTATCATGAAGAACATATAATGTGCTCAAATGAGGATTTCTGGAACCTAAAATAAATTTGTGAATTCTCTACATCAGAGTTATGATTGAGTTGCCTTCTCTCTCTTTTTTAGTTGAATACTGTTTTTCTTTATCCTATTTGTATCCCGCATGTTTGTGAATACAACAACAATATTTGGGTGCAGAGGTACAGACAAACCTTAGTGTATAATGTAACAAACTCCAGCTTTATTTATTCAGATTAAACCTCCAAGGCGCATTGGAGCAAAAGTGAACTGTGTGACCTAACAGAAGCTCCATTCTTCCCACTTAATGAACTGTGTATCCTGCTGCCTAAAAGCAGTCACAGCACATACTGTACTACACATAACAGTGAAATTATTCAGTAATTGGCTAAAAGTCAATGGAGAAATGCCAAAGACACGTTTGAGGTGATTTATTTCATGAGACAAATGTATAATGTGGGTCTGTGTAGGCTACATATATACGAGGGTATTAGCAGAGACTCCACTCTGAGTGTTCAGTAATTCCACATATTTTTTATGTATTGTGAAATACATTTATCCCATAGTGTAATTGTTATTGAGGACAGTGCTTCTACTCTTGTTTTCCTTTTACTATCTCTGAATGGGTCAGTGTGCTGACAGACCCTCATCTGTGTGGTTCTCATACTACAAGAACAAACTCCTTTTCCTCTGTCCTCAACCTCCAACATCTGTCTGTTACATTTGATGCAGGGAACCAATAAAATGTCCTAATAATCTCACCTTTATGCAGCGCTTCAGCACAAATTTAAAAATAATGGTTGCTATACTTTAGTATAAAATCTCAGCTTTCATTTAAGTACATTTACATCAGTGTGTACGATGACGTGTGAAATGTGTGCAAGCACTCCTAATAAATATGCAGGATAATAGCAGTTGTGCTTTGTCTGTTAGGTATGACATATGGCAACAATGTGCTCCTGTGCAAGTTTCAATAGCACCACCGAGAATAATCAGATTCAGATTTCTTATGTCTTATTTCATTAATAAAATGTGAGGCAATAGTGAAAAACCTACATCATTTCCCATATCCCATGGTAATTATTAAAGATAATAACAATATAAAATATGTTTTATTATCACTAATCATAGTTGCATGGGGTGGGGGTGGTACTGTCACTGAACTTTCACTGAGTTTGCAGAGATGATCTTCATTCCCCCAACATGTCCCCATGATATCTGGTTAGCATAAAAAAAATCATAATAACAACAGTAATAATCAGCCCAACTGACGGCGATATTTGTCAGCTCAGGAATGTTTAATATTCCATATTGTCAGAAGCTAAAACATTTCAAACATAAAGGTGAAAGGAGTACATTTCACTGAATGCACTTACAGAGCCATAATCACTGGGCTGCATTGTTCTGAAATGAGATTATACTGGAGACCAGATACACAGAGCAGGAATACTTGATATCAGAAGTACAGGCAGATAAAAGAACATCCGTGTGTGTGTGTTGTCAGCCAAGTAGCACAATAAAACCTCAGATCCTGAATCTGGATAAATATAGCAGGGTTTGTAAGAGATTAAAAAAAAAATCTTCACAGTATTTTTTCATCACATCCATGCATGTCATTGTAAGTCATCCATGTCGCACTTCAAATGGCACTTAACGAAAAAAAAGAAAAGAAGAAACAAACAAACAAAAGAAGACCAGGTTGTTTACTTTCGTTGACGTAGGTAGGTATAAGCAAGTCGAGGATCAGACTCGAGGAATGTGTGTTGCCAGAGTGTGTGTGGGTTGCTGCTGTTTGAATAAAAATCTCCTAATCTTTGAAGAGTTGAGTCATCTTTGGGCTGCGTGTTATATCTTTTCCTTTATCAAGTGTTTGCACATCACCACGAATGCAGGACCGAAACCTGGCAGATGGAGATCACAAAACACAAAAAGCGTTGCTAAAATGATCCTGAAATTATATATTTGCACAGAGTTAAGTACAATAAACTTTCCCTTTTTTTTCTGAAGCAGACACAGAACAAACACAAAAAACAAATCGTCTGGCACTGTGAACAGTTGGCATCTCTCAAATCATAAAATAACAAAACAGTGGAAATGAATGACGCGGTTTTGTCGACGGGCGGCGTCTTCACAGAGGCAGCACAGTCAGGAGTCCCACGCTCACTCGCAGCAGTACAGTAGTAGGATTAGTACCAACCTGCGCTTGATTGAAGGTATAGTAGTAGTAAGTTAAGCAAATGTCCACTCTCCCTGTTTGACTCAGTGTCTCCAGGAGACCATTCTCAAGTCTGATTGTTAACCAACCTATAAAGTGCTTTCGAAAAATAATCTCCTCCATCATAAACTTCCTCATCTATACAATAAATCAGTATATCAATTAGGGCAATGTTACAAGTAGGAAAGAAAAGAGGGTAAGAATTAAAAAGGGTCTATTCAGGCACGAGCAGAGAGCTCTTCTCTTTTCTCCTCCTCGGTATCTTCGCCCCTTCAGATGTTGTTGTTTTTTCTTTACTTCTTGAACGGTGCCAGTCTGCCAATGTTGTGCCAGAAGGTGGAGGCTTTGCGCTTAGGCTCAGCCAGCATGAAGACCTGCTGCTGGGGCAAAGCAGTGGGGAGGGAGGGGTGTTTCTGTCGTAGCAGGAAATCGTAGTAGGGTCTGGTCACCGCTGAGGAGATACACAGGAAATATCAGTATTAATAACTTTGTTTGTATTTAGGCCTCCAAATGTATTAGCGAAACCTAATATTCTCAGTGTTGCTTATTGTAAATTCTACATTTAAAGTGGGTATTCATGAACCATCATGAGCTACTAAAGGTCCATTGTTATTAAGGAGGACTAAAAAACATTGAGCAGCGGTGGTACTACTATTGCTCACAGCACTAAATCAATTCATCAAGAAAATCATATCATATTCACCTCTCAGTTTATTTTATCTAAACATTCTTCTGCATTGCTGTTGCCTTATTTGCTGTTAAGCTACATATACCCAGTGTTGAAACTACTTGAAAGCACAGTAACAAGTACTTTGGACTGAAAGAAGCTGAACTACAAAGAACTACAAAGCTACACTAGAGGGAAATCTACTTTCATTAGCTAAAGCTTCTAAAACAGCACGCAACAACTTAATTACATGCAGTTCACAGAGCGTCTTGGTAGCCAAGCGGTTACAGCACATGCCATGTAACTGCAGAACCACTGGTTAAAGTTTGGCTGGGGACCTTTATTGCATACCCCCTCTCTTCTCCCTTGTTTCCTGTCTGCCTCCTTACTAATACTATAAAATAAAGGCAAAATGTCACAAAAAATATCTGTGGAAAAAAACTGCCCTACACCGTATATGCAGTCACTGAAACTCAGTACTAAACATGTTGTGAAGTATGATATTACTGTTGTGGAATGTTGCTGCAGCTGCTAAAATGCTTTTAACGTGAACACATCTGTGCAGGAAGCATTTACTGTGAGTCTTAGATGTGATGCTTGTGCTTGTGGAATAAGACAAACAATTTCATGTACACATGCTGCTATATGCATTATACACAGTGAGACGGGATATTTCTAAGCCTAGGAAAAAAGGAAAACTGATATTGGTATGGTGTTATTTGCTTTTCTCACTTGGGTGCATACCTTTGGGTTTACCAGCTGGATGGCTTTTGCAGGCATTCAGCATGGCCTGTTTCTTCTGGACCTCTGTGAGTGAAAAGCCTAAAAAAAAAAAAACAGTATCACTATGAAGCTTTCAAGAAAAATAAATACAGGTACAAAGATCAACAATTTGCTTGCAAAATTATAGTATTAGTTTTTTCCACTGTTAGATTTTTCTTTTCTTAACTAATAATAAACAATAGTTTATGGAAGCAGATCTGTAGTTTGCGTTGAAGGAATTTTTCTAATTGTGTCTGTCACAATTCCCAATGATTAATGGATTACTGAATTAAAAGGGGAAACTTTAAAAACACTGCTTTCCTATGTGGTGAACGTGAACCGTTCATATCTCTGACCTGTCTCACGATCGTGCTGGACCTGCTTCCTCTCGTCAGCGAAAGCTCGGAGCCAGCGCTGCTTCTGCTCAGGCTTCTTGGCACACAGGAGATGGACCTTGTCACCAGTCAGCGACCGCAGCTTCAGGGCATTCTTCACATTGACGTTGAAGTCCTTCTCCTTGCCGTCCTCCACGTCTATCACCTCCATGTGGTCCATGTCCATTCGGCCTTTGTAGTACAGCATGTCCCGGCGCAGGAGGTCCTGTTAACAGCAGAGTGGCAAATTCAGCCAATAATCCTTTTGAATAGTACAAGAATCATTGATGGCTGGCTAATAAATTGTGTTTGATATCACAGGTATTAACCACCAGACAAAACGTTTGTTCTTCTGTTCTGTTAAGTCTCATTCATATCTGTCCAGGTAGTTGAAGACACCCAATGCTTGTCACCAAAAGCCATTGCAGCGCTGCTACTCAAACTGAGGGATTTTAGGACATTACTTTAGGTCTAGGGAACCTGTAAGATGTCACTATATGACTCCTTTTGGTTTAGATGTGAAAAACAATGCAACTTTTAGGCACACTTAAATCAAAATCTTAGTTAATTTTTAGATCATGCCCTCCTTAGAAAACAGCTAATACTGCACTCTATGAAAGGCTGTTGTCATTCAATTAGTATGTCATTAAGAACAACACTTTATGGGCAACTGTGGTCTATCGAGTAGCATTACTTTGTATATTAATCATATATAGAAATAAACTAACCATTTGGTTTACTTATATGAGCTGTTGCCCCTCCTAATATTAAGGGAAATTAAGTGTTTCGGGTTTTAATCTGTCGCCTTTATTTTCATACTGTACATACTGAGTTGAAGTGTACTACAAAGCATCAGGGATCTATTTATCATTTTGGCTATCTTTAAGTATGTTTCTTCTTCATCATATTGGGTACTTGGAGTACATCATTCACAATATAAAACTGACTTATGTGTAGTAACAGCTGGGGATACGTCTATTCCATACAGTTGTCATTATAAAACGGTGTAAAATACAGTGTAGAATGCTGAGGCACCTTTTTGCAGTACACCATCTGATGGTCAAAGAGGAAAAACATTCTCTGCTGACTCTTGGCCTGAGGCTGGGACAGTTTGGTCAATTCCCCTGAAAAGATGAGTTCAGAGCTCCTGCTGAGGACATCTTCACCCTGCATGGATTGAAAAACACACACAGCTGTTACATGGCACTGAGGGTATGACGTGAGAGACGATTATAGAATAAAGATGCTTCATGCCACACCTCCCAGTCTTCTATGGTGCTCTGCCACTGGGCGATCTTGTCGATGTTCTCAAGGCGCCGTTTTCTCTCGTTGATCAGTCTGGCCACGTTTTTCATGGCATTTAAGGCCGCCTCCACATCTCTGTAGTCTCTAAAGATCAAAGTGTCATGGAGTTTAAATAATAAGTCTAGTAATATTCTAGATATATTTTTTCTACAACCTGACATCAAAAGTCCAATCCATCGCTAGAAAACAGAGTTTGCAGTCACCTGTGCTGTGGGTTGGTGTATTTGAGCAGCTCAGCCAGCTGCAGCGGGTACTTGCAGATCTTCTGAACTGGAGTGAGCAGGAAGCCGTCCAACGAAATGTCGATCATCTTCTGGAGCAGTCGGCAGGCCTCGAAGAAGAACACGTACTTGTTGACCTTCATCAGCTTAGAGAGCTGGACGCAGGCGTTGGGGTGGTTGTTACAATACTCTGAATAGATCTGGAAATCTGTTTGCTACATGGAAAAGACGAAAACACACGACAGTGTCAGATGCTAGAGAACACTTTGCGTTAAACAGGGTAAAAATAGTGTGCGTCCACATTACTTTTATGAAACTACTTACATGTTCGAGGAAGCAGCAGCCAATCTCGCTGAGGTGCGGCTGCTCTTTGTTGAACTTCTTTTCCAGGTCTTTCAGGAACTTCCTCTGGAATCGGTAGATGTCTTCAATGTTGCCAAAGATGGTACGAAGCTGCTCCTCAGTGAACATGTCTGTCCTCTTGCGGCACTGTTTGATATAACCCTGAGAGGAAAAGAAACAGGATCAGAGCCTACAGAACAGTCTTTCTAACACAATATGCAACACAAAATCGGTAATTCTACCTGGTCACTTTATATCTCGGCATTCTTCACAATAATGACCACAGTCACAGTAAATCTTGGATTTTTAAGTTTAATTATTGACATTTTTGCCATCGCAATATAAATCAAATAAATTAAATACACTAAACTAAAACTCAGATTTATGATGGAAAACAATGATAATATAGCGCTTAGTCTAGGAGTTCAAATCATTCCAATCAGCCAGCTAATCAGAAAAGAGAGTTTCATGGTTACGGTTTATAAGAGCTGGTGTATCACAGCATAGCAACAGTAGCACACATGACTTAATAAATACATTTATTTTTTCTGACCTCACAGATGTCTTTCAGGTGCTTGATGTAGTCTCTCTCTGTGCTCATGATCTCGTTGATGACATTGATCCTCATCTGCTCTTTGCATGGTAAACCAGGTCCCAACAACAAGCCCAGACCTGCCCGGCCCTCCTCTCCGGACTGCGCCTCCTCCAGGTGGGCCAGATACTCCTCCATGGGCTCATCCTGGTTCACACGCAGCTGAGGAGAACAAAGGTAGCAGTTTTTTTTTTAGTTTGTTGCTCACTTTGAATCATGTCTTAATGAGGTTATAAAAAATTATATATATTATATAACAGGTTGAGTCTTCATATTACTCAGTCTGCAGCAGCTGCAGTCATTAATCAAAGTGTAATTAAAAGCTGTTCTGTTAGAGAGTTTTTCTCACCCGCACAAAGCTGGCAGGGAACCAACCCTCACTGTCCATGATGCGACCCCACCACCACTCCTTGTTAGTTGCATCCACTACTTCAATGACATCACCGGCCTTGAAGCCGAGCTCCTGGTCGTCCATCGTGACGTGGTCCCAGAGCGCCTCGGCATACACAACACTCCCATCGCTGATCAGCTGCAGAGGAAGCATCGCAGAGGAAACACAGGTGCCTTTAGGTCTACGGTATGACATGTTGACATTTGTTTTGGATCCGTGGTAAAGACCCAGACCGGACTTTTGTTTTCCTTTAATTTTGGCCCTTTACAAACTGGAATGAACTGAACTCAATCAGATAACCCACTACATTACACACAGGACTGATTATGACCAGAAATTACCTAGTCTTGATTCATTTTTATTACT
>JAUMHL010000013.1:28522356-28539372 GCA_032362345.1 Sandelia bainsii
ACGGAGAGCTGCTGTAACATGCCAAAATAATTTCCCTCTGGGATTAATAAAGTGTTTTGAATCTTGAATCTTGAAGATTGTGGGTAAAACCCAACATGCATCTTTTGTTGAACTGAACTGAAACTTCCCCCCTTTGCAAGCAGCATTTGTTTCAATACATTTGAAGAAAATCCAATTAAATTGTGTTTTGCTGTTTTTGTTGTGCTGAATTTTCTTCATTATTTCTTATTGTTCCTTGTTTCTTCGAATTGTCACTGCTTTATGTTTTTTGGGTGGGTTGACCAGCTACAGAACCCATACTCACTAATTTTGTCAGACTTGACTCTGACTAGCACCCCTTTGTATGGTAAATCCCACTACAATATTAAAGATTCACCACAAGATGTGCTGCAATGTCATGATTGCAACAGGGGTACTGTTAGTTGTGCAGTGAATATCAAGGCCACTTTATCCAACAGCCTTCGAAATTATGAGTGTTTGACCCCAACAAGGGAGACCAGAGGGTCGTCCAGGTGCTGCTCCGACATCTGACACTTGTCAAATTTGAGTTGGCTAGAACATATTAAGAACCACAATAATGAATAAATAAATAGAGACAAATAATCTGTAAGGACTGAATTCTAAGGGCTTTCTCTCTTAAAACATGTATCATCTTTATCATTCAGCTGTGACATTAGTCTAAGAAAAAACTGAAGAGGGATAAGACAGTGTGGGAGATGCAGGAACACAAAGCAAAAAGAAAGTGAGACCAGAAGCAGATGGAGCCAACCTTAATGATGAAGACACTGCAGTGGTTATATTTCACACTTGCCCATACACACCACAATTTTCAAGTGCGTCAACATGGCCCCAGGCTCGACAGGGACCATCCATTATGCCGCTCATCCTCTCACTCCTGCAGAGGCAACACAAATCCTGCTGGACCACATCAGCCCAGCATCCCTCCTCTCTGCCGCAGCGTCTCTTTCAGGCATCGAGGAGAATGTCTGGATGTCTTTCACACTACCTCACTAGTGCTGTCAAAGACACAGTTGTTTTATTTTGCTCTGCGTGATCTCTCAGCTCCACTGATCCATCATGGTAATGAAAAAAAAACAAAAAAACAGACAATGTGGTTGTTGCTAAGAAACACACCCACACCATCTTGCTTCTCTGCTGCCTCTCTCTCTGATGACATGGCACCACAAGATCCTCTTATTAAATGTTAGGATAGTAAATCCTTACTACACATATTCTAACATGTAGTAAACAGGTCAAGCACTATAACAGTGCTCACATGTCACCATGGTCACCATGTCACTATGGTAACAATCACTGCTAATTTACACCTTTACGCTGCTATGTCACCATTATATCTTCCCTGGTCCTGACAAAAGACATGAGCTTTTCTGGGCGCATGTAACTATGCTGTAACTGATTTATAATGTTTTTGGGTAGACCAGATAGGAAAGCATTACAGTAGTCCAGCCTGCTGGAAATTAGAGTGTGCATTAATCTCTCTGTGTCACTCCTTGGCAATATTTTTGATGATAGAAAGCAGATTTGGTGGCAAACCCCAAATGTGCCTTAAAGTTTAGATCTGAGTCAATGATCACACCGATGTATTGGTTTCTTAGCTTGGGGTAAGCTAGAGGATTTAATTTTGTGGCCATTTTTCTCTCTGAATCTTTGGTTCTAATGACTATAAGATCAGTTCATTATACTGACTTTATTTATTACCTTTTTACCTGTACATGTAAGTTCATATAAATAAGTGCAACTTTGAAATTTCGGAAATTTGAATTGCCAAGTAATTTGAATTAAGAAGACCGATTTAGCTGCTTTGTCGACTGTTTTGTCAAGAGCTGTTGCTGCTGTTGCTACTACACCTACTGTACAGTGTAATACAGGCAGATTTGTGTGTCGAGGGAATAACCAAAGTCATATGTGAGTGTGACATGTTTTTCGTTTTGCTTTGCTGCGGACTGAATTTACCATTGTATGTGCTGCTTTTTATTATTTATCATTATTTTTATTTATTACATTTTATTTTAATCTGCTTGTTTTTATTTTTTCGAAAAAATGTATAAAAAGGCGACAGGATACAGGAGACTATGCTGGCTTACAAGGTAAATTCACTATAATGTCCATCAGTGCAATGACCACCTCACCACCGCTCACTTTCATTTATTAATTATTTCAAGTTCAAGTTCAATACAATTTAATACTATAAAAGTATATTCAAAATAAAATATGAAGTATATTGGATCAGTACATTCAAGTAGTAATTTAGTCCATTGCTTTTGAAAGTGCACTATATCCTAAATATGAATATATATATAAATAAATAACCGGAATTTCACCTAGGGCACCAAAATGGCTAGAGCTGGCTCTGCTAGATGTGATTAAATATGCTTGTATAAGCATATATAAAGTTTAATTCTAGACTGTACACTGGTGTATGTTTAAATGTTTATGTATTTAAGTTTCACATAACTAACTCTTGCATGTCATGTGTCATCCATAAATTGTTACCTTTACATGCCTGTACGTTTTACTTAAGTTTAATGAAGTAGTAAAACATACTTTTATATATGTTTGATTATTGATTTTATTTTACATCTGAAGCTTACATTTTCTCTTTGAATTAATATAAATAGCAAATCATATGATACGTTTAAGTCGTACATTTGCAAGTTTCGTTGGCTAGTTAGTTAGTTAATCACTAGTTACATTAGTTAACATAACTAGCTGAAGTTACATTTTGGAGTAAAGTAACATTAGCTAGTGATTGCAGTGGACAAACTCTACATTAACTTCAGAAACTACAGAGTCTGTAAAAACTTTTAATTATAAAAACACTAACTAGATATGAGCTCTGTATTCTCTGTGATATTCTACAAAACATGTGATCATTCATTTTGGCTATCTGCAGCACTTTCTAATGCACATTTTGTCTGCTGCGTTTTTTTTGTTTACTTTTTTACCATTTTACATACACAAGTTTGGATTTTTGTGCTTTGACTATGAAGACTGTGACCGGGCTGAGACTGTGGAGGAGCAGATGGTCCAGTGATCTGTAACGTCCACTGAGAGGGAACAGGATTTGAACAACCACCAAAAGAAGTACTCTGCAACATTCAGTCTTTAACCTGTGACTTTACAACACTTACGGCCCTGCTATTTGATCTGAATTTGCTGCTGTACTTATCCAGAAACTGTCAGATGACATAAGAACTAACGCAGCTTTCATAATTTGCCTCATGGAGCAGGCTGAGGTCTGATCAGTTTCTTTTGCAGCAACAAAAACTGTAACTACATCCCAACTTAGAGTACTAAGATACGGATGCATATTTCTAATTGTATTTTTTTAAGATCCTTTACATTTGGTTCTTAGAAGATTGTGGCCAAGGGACTGTTTATGTTTTACACCACATGAGTTTCTAAATGACGTCATATCTGCATTTCTGCCCTGACGTTTCTTATCACTTATGAACAAACATATACCTATATTTTTGTATATTTGCAGGAAGTTAGTCACAGCTAATAAACCAGCCCAACTGATCGTTGTTGTGTTGCTGTCAATTTATTAGGAACTTCATTTAGTTTGTGTGAAGAATTAAAACAGCATGTTTTTGGTGTTGATTCAACTGGACAATTATTAACATTTCAAAGGTGTACTGAAGTATATAAACTATACTTTGCTGTTTTTTGCAAGCAGTACTGCTGTCACTGAAATTCAACATTTCCTACAAGCCTACCAGGAAAGACAGGAAGAACTTGCTCTGGATTTCACTAGGAAGCTTTCATGGGTGTTGTTTAATGGGTGTTGAAACAACAGCAAGGTACAATCAACTGCAGATTAAAAAAATCGTGTTCAACTTTTTCTCATCGATCATTGTCAGTTTGGCCGGTGATGAACTATCTGTGTTTCTGTTACACAGTTGATGCAGACATGCTTGCAAGATTATATGTTGACATAAGAATTGTTTTTGTTTTTTGAGATTTTTACTATGGGAGTTGATGTCATTTGTGTTACAAAATGACACATTTACTGTATGTGTAAACAGTTTTTTATTACCTGTTGGACTGCATGCCTGCTCTGATGTCAACGTCAACGTGATGTTGTTAACATCATCACCTACAACATTAGATTAGCATTGACTTGCCATTTTAAATAGTCTAGTTGGAGCCGGAGCTTCTGATGCTAACAGTTTCTAGATGATAACCTTAGGGTGCTGATATTAAATAGGGAGAAACAGAGGACGTAGTCTTAGAATATTGTTATTCATGAGGACACCAATGACGTAAGGAGGATGCTCTTTAATATCACAAAAGCTAGTTGTTGTGTAGGAATCCCATGAAGATGAGTTGGCATGAATTAATGGTTTTTGGTCCCTGTGTGGTGTAATGATGAGAGGTATAGCAGGCTTGCTACAGTGAACAACTGGCTGGCTAGTTACTGTAGTGAGCCTGTATTTAGCTTCGTTTTTAACTGGCCTTCTGTCTTGACCTTCTCTGACCTGCTGAACGCGGATGGCCTTCATCCTACCTGTGCACCATCCCTGGGGTTAATAGACGACTGCCATACCAACTTCACCACAGTCGCCTCTACCAATTTAGCTGCAGCAAATGTTGTTAATGTACAGCGATAGCACTATCTCGTACTAGTCTTTACAAAAACACAGAAATGGTTAGATGTCTAGGTACTGGCTACATCACTGACCATTTGATACTTACATTACATTAAATTATATGTGTTACATTTCATTATTGTTCTAATACTGTATATTGTACCAAATTAATGAAATGATAATGAAATAAAATAAGCAGTTCACTACCCTATCTAAAAACAGAAGATGTCTTATTCAAATCAATACATCAGCCATCAGTACTTTTAATTTATTTTTTATTTTTGTGACGTTTAAAAATGTTTCAAGTCATTTTATATTAATTTCTGTTCGGTTATTGTGCATGACAGAGATTACAGATTAAACTGGTTATTGGGGATGTTTTACAATCCAAGCTGGAAATTGATATGTAGGGGGAAAAATGGTGCAGATCCACTCTTAAGCTCTTGTCTCTCACTTGAAATAGTGTAACCTGAAAGGTACCCTGAACAAAATGCTATACTGCAAACTAAGTTGACTGATAGCACTGTCTTGTGTAGCTGCCAAGGTACTGACTGCATCACTAACCATTTGATAATTATATAATATTAAATTGTACATATAACATTTAATTATTGTTCTGTTATAATACTGTATATTGCACCAAATTAATGATAAAATAAGCATTCCACTACCCTATCTATTCAGACTTTTAACACTGCCAAGTTGTATCTTCAGAATACAATGAGCCATGATAATCTAAAAGCTGGGAATGTCTAACAGGGTAGTGTGTTACATGCCCTGGAATCTCTCTACCCCCCAGTTTCTGGAAGAGATGCTGCTGTTGGTTTGCTTTTAGGGTAACGTCAATATTCTACAATATTTGTAGTCAATAAATCCCATGTGCAAAACCTACACTGAGAGCAACACATTTATCCTACTAACAATTATTGTATGTCTCTCCTGTATCATTCCCATCAGTGAATGCTCTGGGATGTTCCTTCTTATTTTGACTCAGTCCCAAATATAACTTCATGTTATTTAAAATACTCACTCTAGCACCAAATGTAAAATAATCAACCAGTGGTAATAGCCTGGTACAAATGCGCCATTTCCTGCTGTTCGAGTAGTTTGTTCGTTAAAAAAAAACACACACACAACATGATTTCCACCAGCTTTGCTGAATTGGAGTGGAGACTGAAATCATAGAGACAAGCATCAAAACCAGAATAAATCAAACCAAAACAATATGCAGTAACAGTCCTTAGTCCATACTTTCTTAGTATGGGTCTAGAGAAATCATTTTCTTTCTACAGATCAGATGAATCGAGATCAATCCATTCTATGTTTCTGAGATCACATATGTGCACACATCATCCATTCTCACACAACAATCTTCCCTCTCCTCCTGGCTGTACCTGTGTTCTGCTGCTGCCATGTTGGACACCCATCAATCCCAGCAGCCCCGCTCATCAACAGGGCAGTTCTCCTCTGTACTGGGTCCACTGGGTTTCAGTTTATCTGGTCTTTTCCTCCATCTAGAAGCTTATGTTCGTGTGTGTGTGTGTGTGTGTGTTTGTGTGTGTGTGTGTGTGTGTGTGTGTGTGTGTGTGTGAAGACTGTTCTTTGTGTGCGCTCTACTGGAAGGCCAGGAGAAACATAAGCACCACGTTGATGATGATGAGCAGCATCATGATGAGGAACACCACCACTTTCTGCGTCTCTGGGGGAAGGTTGCAGCGCAGCATCGTGTTCAACAATCCCATCCTCTGCCTGCTCCACCTCCCTGAGCCACTGCCGCGAGCCATCAGTTCCCTGGCCTCCTCCTCTTCCTCCTCTTCAGCACCTCCACCCCTCCCCCGTCGCCTTTCCCTCAGCGCCGAGCCTCCACACCACACAGCGCCACCTCGCCCTCCTCCTCGACTATCCCCGTCGCTGTCCTCTAGTGTCGCTCTCCGCTTCCTCTCAGCTCTGGCGGTCGCCTCCTCTGCTTTTCCTGCCACTTTGCCGATGCCCAGCGTTGCCCCGGCCTGCCAGTGGAGGCTGGGTGCCTATCTGTGTCAGCGTTTGTGCGAATTTGCGCACTGTGGAGCTATTTGTGTGTTACGTGCTGAGCATCCCCCCTCCTCCTTTACTCCCCTTCTCCTCTTTGAGAAACAGGCACCTCCCCTGTTTTTCTTCTTTCTATCTTCAACCAGTATAGTCTCTCTTCACCTTTCAGATCTTCTATTATCTCCCTCAGTCAGGATGTCAGGATGAAAGATGGAGGACAGGATGCTGCATACAGTATCTCCAGTTCATGCTCATACCTGCTCTTCTCTTCCTTTTATTCCTCTATCCTCTTGTTTTCCAGCTTGTTCTTCTCTCACTCCAGCCTACATACGCTCAGTCGTTTCTACCTCGCAAACCATCCGACCATTTGTTCTCTCTCCGTATCTCTCCGTCTCTCTCCACCTTTTTCCTCCATAAAGAGCTCCTGCTAAAATGGTGCTCGGTATTCTGCCTGGAGCCGTGCTGCCTCAGTCATCCATCTAACTACCAGGATCACCCTCTTTCCTTTTTTCTCCCCCCTTCCTTTCGTTTTTCTTTTTTTGTGTGCCCACCCTAGCATAGCTGGCAGCCAATCAGAATGCAGAGTGTGTCGGCGTATCCTGGAGACCGGAGTAGTTGAGGCAGGGCCATAGCAACCCCTGGGAGGGTGGGGGGTGTTGGGATGAGATGAACAGAGGAGGGGTACAATGGAGGCCATGCAGAATAATTGATGGATCTCGGGGGGGGAGAGGGAAATGTGTGTGTGAATGTGAATGCACATGTGCAGGTGTGTAAGGTTGAATGCCATCTGCTGCATTCAATCACACTGATCTACATGTAGCAAATAACATGAAATTTGACAGTAGTAACTACACAGTCTATATTATAGATGCACTAACTCAAATTAAAACATTTAGACCAAACCAAACCAAGTGGCGGCCTCTGAATTCTTTCGGATTCCCCTACTCCCACTAGAATTGTTAGGGAATGTTTTTGGCTGGATATTAATACAAATTGGTGCTGTAGAGAGTATTTCTAATATGACAAAGGGGGCACCATTGCATTATTGTTAGTTTGTGGTGGTTGATGCCATTGTTATTTAGTCTTTCAAATGGCTGGAAGAAAGGCCAAGAATGTAAATATTCAAATGCAAAGTAAGGTCATAATCTCTGATGACCTCTGTCAAATGTTGTGACTTTCATTGACTTCATTGCTTCTGTTGACCAATCATATTTTTTTTTGGCATTATTCCATCCTCAAAGAAGGTTAGAGGAATGCCAAGTGCCAAATTCCTGGACGCAGCATTTTTTTTTTCAGTGCACGTCAATAGAAGAACAGCAGTGTGAATACCATTTCTGGCACAGATAATCAGAAACTTCACTATTGAAGTTAATACTGAATCAACAAAGAAACATTTCTGCCATTTTGCCAAAAATTTAATCATGATATATTTTGTTATATAACATGTTTGTTAGCATAAATAGCCTACTACGTGTTGTGGTGAGTACAACTGCAAAAGAATGTCAAGATCAAGGTTTTTCAATCATTTCATACAAGTCAGGATAGCAACATGCTAAGCTAACAATATTGAATTCAATTCCATTCAAAAAACTTTATTAATCCCAGAGGGAATTGTTTTCCCTTGTTACAGCTGCTCTCATTTCAAAATGAAAGAAAAGAACCACAACCAGGAAAAGATCAACACCAACACAACTACAAAATATTCAATAAAAATACACAATAATGAAACACACAATACAAAAATCAGCTTAAAATAACTGTACAAAATTTGTATAGCCAGCTAAACAGCATACACCCGCAGTACAACAACCAACCCAAGAGCATGGGTTAAGTTTGAGATGTTTGGCTATTAGTTAAAGTTCTGTCGATGAGTTGACTTACTATGATCAATAACTAAAACGTCACTAACACAACCACACACCAAGAAAGCCAGCTATTAAGTTATTAATTATTGATCTAATGGCAAGAATGCCAGCTCGGCATCTGTCTTGTATTTCATCATCTCTTCAGGCCTTCTCTTGCCGATTAAAAGCCAATCCAATATTTACTCATGGCCGCTCTCTTACTCGGTCACTCCTTCTTATGTCTCTTTAATTATTAAATAAACTAAAAGATTTTTTTTCAAATATACATTATACATAAGCAAATGCAGATGTACTGCTGTCCATAAGGAGAGGTCAAAACGTGACAGATATTTACAGCAGTGGTGTAAAAGTGAATTACCCTCAGCAAGTGCAGTGCAATTCTATAGGGGGAGCCAAAAAGCAGCATTTGTCATTTTACCCAGTAAATGCAGGGGTGAACACTCAGCAAAAAGGAGAAGCTGCTGAATAAATGTTTTGTACACTGCTCTTTGCTAATGAGAAACTGCAAGAGTTAAACAAATTCATGTATTTTGCCAATCTCAGTCTGTGAAGTCAGTCACCGGCCCAAAAATTTTTTAACAGAGCGTATCTGTGAAGGAGAGCAGTGCTGCAACATCATTGGTTTTCTCATCTTGTGCTGAAATCTGACTTTAGTCATGTTTGTTCATTTTTACCTTTAGAACAATGCTTTCCTTAATTTGGCCCAACATGTGTCAGCTACACAACCCAATTGCTGTGATTGATGTTTGTGCAGCAGAGTTGAACCAGATGCAAAAAAACAGATACATTTATTGATCAGTGCTCCTCAGTTAATCATTGATATCATGGTAATGTATTCTGTAATAATTACTAGGATTGTTTTATCGCTCAGCCCTATGATGTAGTAAAAATGTTAATGTTCATGTTAATGAAGGAACAATTTGCATTAGGAACAGGTCTGTTTGCAGTCAGTGTGGATAGTAAGAGCTATTTCTGCAACAGAAAATTCTGGACATAATAAGGGTATGAGTATTGTTTCAAGTTAGACTTGAAACCTATTTTTGAACAACAAATGGAGATCTATGAAACTACTTATCATATACCAGGATTTTGGCAGAAGAAGTAAAATATGTTCATTGACAGTCTGAATCATTTAATTTAGTGATATTAATTTAAAATTGTAGTCATTTAATGATCGCTAATGATGCGCTGTCCATGCACTCATTGCTGCTCATAAAGGTCATTGCTGCAACTTTGTAATAATTAAAAGCGACCAAAAAAAATCGATTCTCAATGCTGTCAACTCTTCTGTTATTTTGTATTATAATTTGACTGATTTACTTTTTTTTAGAAAGGTTTTAGCAGTGTAAATAGTAAATATGTACAAGCAGAGCAACAAATATTATGGAAATTATAGGAAATTACAGGCTTGCAGCCGTTCATTTACAGGGGGACACAAATAAATGAATAGCATTTTAAACATGTATATTGTTTCTTCTCATTTTCCTTAATTCTCCAATTTCACCATCAATGTAAAGCTAAATAGAAGATAAGCAGTAGCATTTTGATGCTTATTCTACCTGTGTTTAAGCGAATAAACAACTGACCGGGGAAGTCAATGAGCCATTGTTTTCCCTGGTTCCATCTCTCCATGGACCTGTCCTTAATATGCACATGAAAACCACAACCAACCTGCAATATGCTCTGCTCATTCAGTTCCACACAAAACCAGGAGAGCATGAAACACAGATTAACGACTGAAAGTACATGTCCATTATAATTCCTCAGAACCTGAGATGACACATTGAAATAGTTTGATTCATCTAACTAAAAGTCAAAAACCTCAGAACACTGAGCTTACAGTGACAGAAAATAGAGAAAACAGGCAGATCGTCAGGTTGGATCTCAACATATCTTTATATTCATTCCACATTTCAGCAAACCTTACTTTGTCTCCATTTGCTGAGCCTTGAAAAAATGCTAAAATGTGCTTGTTGACAAGCACAACAAGCACATTGGTTCTAATTCTGTCATCTGTTTTGATTGGCTGTCAGTCAAATGAAGAAGAAGGGACAGAAGACAATATCTCTAAATACATGATTTCATACCTGCAGTCCCACATACAGCAGATGGAGTGTGTTGTGACACAAGCCATCATTAAGATTTTCCTGTGACTTGTGCCACAGGAGCCGTTCTGTCAGTTCGGACCAGACGGGATAGCTTTCATTGCCCTTGTGCATGGGTAATGTGCCAGTCTGTCCTCGCTCCGGCTGCTGTCAGTAGGTTATCACCGCTGCTGACCAGTAGCACTGCACAAGCCTTGTTGTTTAAAAAATGCACCAACCCTGTCATCTCTCCTGCATCCACAACATGTTGACAAGAACTGACTGTTCACTTACCTTAATATATATCAGATAATATGTGATATGATGATGATGATGTTTTGGGACATCGGTGTACACAAAAATCAACATTTATTTACAGCGTCACACTGAGAGACTGTACATTAAGGAGCTTCACTAAAGTGCTGTAAGAGTGCATGTATCTACTTAGTAAATCACATTTTACTGAGCTTGTGAATCAGCAGAATCTAGAGCAGGTATCCATGACAACCAAATAACCCAGCAACCTCAGAGCTTGTTTTTGCCACCCCTCTTAGACAAAAACAGCCATTTCTAGTCCTCTTTTAGGGCCACGCTCAGTTTTACATGCTACCACCCGAACACTGCATTTGGTCCAGAACTGCACATGCACCATAAGCCATTTAATTTCATAGTTTCATATCTCCTCACAGCTCAGTTCACCTAAGATAATGTAATTTTTTGGATGGTTTTCTTGCGGTTTTCTGTAATTTGTCACAGCAGCTCTGCCCAAAAACCAGCAGGAAAAAGGAATCTGGTTAGAAATCTGCCCCCACTAATGGGCCCAAAGAGCAGTGCATCAAAACCTTATTCATGCACACTGTCTGAAGTCAACATCTTATTCTAAATATAGTGGATTTAATTTACACTTGACTTACACTTTCTGGACCTAATAATGCTTCTAAAAGTGGTGACATCCATCACTACACCTTCACACTGCCTACCTCATTGATGGCTAGCTGCTCCCCTCCACCTCCTCCTGGGTGTCCAAAACGATGTCCAGCACTGCGAAATTCCTCATACAGCAGATCCTCTTCGCTTCCCAACTCATCTCCAACCCCCGCCTTCTCTGATGCCCCATCAGGAACAACCACCGCTGGGACAGGGAAAAAAGGGAGAACGGAGGAGAGACAAAGAGAAAAGACAGTATGATTAAGTGACTTTCAAATAATGTGCAGAGTTTTTTTAATTCACCTGAAAATGTGGGTGCTTGATCAAGTTGATATTCATGAACAAATTAAACTAGAAGATCAACAATCAACTTTTCTTCCTTCACTTATATTTGGCCACAGCACATAACATGTAAGCTCTGATGGACCTTTCTAAGTTCTGGAAAACCAAGTACCAATAATGCAATTATAAGTTCTTGCGTGTGCACATCCACCAAACCTCCCACACACATATACAGTCTTAGATTACTTGCTGAACTGTTACCCGGAGTCTCAGTGCACCCAGGGGTCTAGCAGCACCCTGTCAATGACTAACGTGAATGCTTGTAAGTCAAGGAGAACTTTCTCATCAGTGCTTTCACACAAGAACACAATATTATCCATTGCAGTACATAACATAAGAGGTTGCACAGTTTGCAGCAGGAATGAAAATTTTCAATACGGATGTCTTCATCTTGGCCTGTTAATCTTGGCCCAATAACAGTCATTCATATTATTCATAGTCAACTTATTCATAATTATTAATAAAATGGTAGCAAAATATCTTCCATCAGCAGCCTCATTTCATACTAATTTGGTGCTTCCACAAAAAGAGGCTTTGTGCTTCCTCCTATTCCAGAAACATCATCTGAAGTGTCTGAACTCGTGCATGGTGGCTACCTGGTTGATTAGCTAAAAATACATGTTGCTGTCACACCTCATCATGTCTTGCCGACAGCTGTTGCCATGGAGGATGTATCTTTGGTGACAAATCACCGTGGAGACAGAGAAAGACAGATATAATGAAAAAGCACACAGAGCCTCCTCGGCGATGTGGAAAAACAATACTCAGCTATTAAAGAAAACACAATGAAATTCAGTTGGTGGGGGCATTAAAATGATGGGCTCTTTTCTTTCCACCCCCGTTACAGCACACTGAAGGCATCTTGCACATCGTGTAACACTACTGTATATAATGTAGCATCGCCATCACTACCATCACTGCAATCGTGGAAGTTGCGGGTGCTGCCCTCATGGAGGCAGTGTAGGACACCCAGACTGGTTGTTTGTGATGCTGTGTGGAAAGATGGAGGAGCTCCAAGTATTGACTGGCCTTTATTCATGTGCAGAGAGCTCCTGCAGTCTAGCTTAAAGCAGCACAGAGGGGTGAAAGGAGGGACACCACATGAATTCCGGAACAAAACACTACACTACACTGCAAACTGGGGCTTCTAAACAGCAACAGCAATGTCAAACACGCCATCTGAGCTTGGCTTTTATTTGGCATTTTAACACCACATTCAATAGACACATTTGAGATTTCAGCATTTAGTCTGACAAGATAATGTCAAAGTTTGACAACATTGTGGTCAGTGATACCAGTACAACATATTCATAAGCACTGCATAACCCATTACACCGACACATGCAAAAGGACACTTGTTTACAACCACGACGAAATAAGTGCAAGACTGGTCTGCAGGTAAAATCAATGAAATTCAGTTCATGCAAAAAATCCAATTATTCTTTAAAATCTGCTTTTACCATTGTGCTTCCTGACAACAGTAGCTTGCCACTACATCTGGTTAAAATTGGTTTCCCGTTTTCTGTGTCAGTTTGATTAAGCTAAAATGTTACATACACTTCTACTGTGCTACTAAAGGAGCCAGAGACAGACTAGAAACAGTAACAAAAAGTAAATAATAAAATGTTCTCCTCAGTAAAAGCAAAGCCTATTTACACGCAGCAGAGAGTTTCCGGTCATAGCGTCTGATCTGATGACCAAAAGTTCAGTTTTGGTCTCATCACACCACAGAACCTTCTTCCAGTTGACTTCAAAGTCTCCCACAAGCCTTCTGGCTAATTCTAGCTGAGAGTTAGTATGAACTACGTTTCTCTTTGTCACTTTGATGTCCCATCTTAACTGTGGAAGCCTGAAATTCTAAGGCACTTTGAATATTTAGAAGCGTATCCGTACCGTCAGAGGGACATCTGATTGGTCCCAAATATGTTCTGCAGCACAACAACAAAGCAAAAGCTTGAAGCTTCAGAGGAGCCACACGTGTCTTGATAACCTCCTTCACTAGTCCCCTTCTCGCACGCTCACTCAGTTTTTGAGGATGGCCTGATGTAGTCACATTTGCACCTGTGCCACACTCCTTCCATTTCTTAATTATGCATTCAACAGTACTCCAAAGGATACTTAATGAATTGTCTTTTTGTATCCATCCCCTAATTTGTGTTTTTCAATAACCTTTTGACAGAGTTGCTTGGACTATACTTTTGTTTTGAACCTTTTGAACTATTGTGTGGCTTCTTAAATCTACTGCCTGCACCAGTGATGATTCAGTTTTCATAGGCACTGTAGTTAAAGAAAAATATATTTTGTTTGTTATGTGATCTTTGTGAATTACCTGGTTTTACCCTGCCTGTAGCTGGGGCCACTGAACAATCTGATGAAAACTGATACACAAACAGCGGAGTGTCAAAGTAGCATGTGTAATCTCCTCTGCTGTTCTATCATCCACAGAGAACAAAAGCAATCATTGTTATCTATTGAACAGTGTGACAGCTTCACACAGGCCACCATGTCACTCACAGCAGGGAAGGAGAATTGCACTGTTTACTATTTGCATCTCGCTTGACTGGTCAGCCTGTCCTTGAGCCTGTGTGTGTGTGTGTGTTATGACGGTGATGCTGATGGCATCACAGAATGGAACACTGATGGAAATGGGTTTTGTGTGTGGCTGTAACCACAGAAAGATGAGGCAAAGCATGTTAGTGTGTGAGTTTGGACTGTAGCATTTAATCATCCTGGGCCTCTGGATGTGGGTTAGCCATATTAGTGGATCAGATTTGTCGGCATAGAGAACATTTAATACTCACTGGCACGAGTGTATGTATGTCTGTGTGTGTGGCTGAGGAATTCAAGCGTAATGGTTCCATTTTCATTAGATGTGTGTGTGTGTGCTGCAGCGTTGACACGTGCCTACTAGCAGCACGTGAATGGACTGGCCTGCAAGAACAGCAGCTGAACCACTGACACACACATAGTTTATTTTGACTCAATCCCACATACATCTACTGCTGCCCCAAATACTCAGCAGAATACCAAATATGTATTAATCCGCAGCGGAAAGTAGTCCCCTACACATGCACCATTTCCTCTTGAAAAGATTAAATCTACACTACACATCAAAAGTAACAAGCATTAATACATTACTGGGTTCTTATTTCCTGTTAATTTTGTGTGTGGAAAGCTGGAGTCGGAATGCAGCTAGCTTAGCTTAGCATAAAGAATGGTAGGAGGGGGAGCCGTTAGCTTGGCTCTGTCAAGGCTGGAAAATACAATCATCAGGACCTTTAGAACTCACTAATTAACATGTTGATTTACATCTGTCTAATTTTTGATACATGAGTGATCTAATCAGAAAATAGTTAAAAACACAAAAATGAAAGCAATGTAAAATGATCTGCTATAGCTGTACTTTTTACCAGTTCATGGCAGCAGTTTGACAAAACAATAAAAAGGTCATCCCACCTAGAGAGCAGCCTATGCTACTCTGCATATACAGTGAGACCCACTGAATACAGTGAATGTTTACTTGAAATACTCAACGATGCTATTCCAAACTTTATAAAACTTTTTAAATGATGGAATGACTAGTTTTCTTAAGGCTACAACTATGCTGTCACAGTGCATTTCATCAATATTGTACATTGAACATTGTGGCCGTGACTTGTGGCTCATGATGATATAAATGCAGAACATTTTGAAGCATTTTGTCTATTGACGATTCCAATAAAATTTCTAAATATGCTGATATATTTCCAATATATGCTGTGAAAGTTCAGTATTATTTCAGGTCAAGTGAAATTGTATTAACTGTATGAAGCCCAATCTCCCAAATCACAAATTTTCCTCAAGAGGCAGCACTGGTAGTGGCCAATATATGCAAAATAATAATAATAACAATAATGATCAAAACCTTTACCTAAATTTAGGAGAAAAATACAAATTTGTCCTGATTCTAAAATAATTTTTTATTATGAGACACATAATTTAGGCATAAAACCAGGCTCAATTCAGTCTGCCTGGAGTAAGACCTAGTGAGGACTTTCAACAAAGTGACATCACTACAATTAAGTCAGATCCTTCAAGCATATTTAAACAGACTTTGAACAGTCAGATGATGAGAGGTCGGAAACAAAGCAACAGGTCAATAAAAATGATTAGGAAGGTAACAAAAATGTCAGTGAAGTTATTAACTAAACTGGCTGTTGTAAGTACCCATCAAAGTTTACAGAGCTATTTTCTGCCTCAGTTTTGTCTACTTACTTTGGTAGCGTGCACTACCAAAGCGTTTTTATGTGCAGTGAGTGATTTTTAGATACATTTCAAGTGCACTCACTTGCAATTTGACCTCCAAATAAAGTGGCTTGGATAATCTAATCTATCTGATCATCTGACTGCTTGTCTGATTTACAGTCCCTGTGTCACTGTGTTCAGCAAACATTTTTGTCAGTATTATGTTATCATAACTGATAGAAATGACTGGTAAAACTGTGAAAGTAAGACACAATTTATAATAAACCGAAATGAGATTACATGCTACATAATGTCCTGCTGTCTATGTGCTAACATATGCTGTGAAAATCACTTGAGCTGTTTCCACATGAACTAGTACTCAAATGCATGATTCGTGCAACAGTTCAGTAGGAAACTGGGAAATCGTTACATGTACTGTATCCTCCCTTCAGCATAGTTTGACACTACCACTGCCTCTCCCCTCTGTAATATGAAGTGACGGATTGGATTTGGGCACCTTGCCGAATGCTCCTTCAAGGTGAAAGATTTGCCCACTAGCCAGCGCCTCAGCTGCCACTTTCCTACAACTCAGTGGGCAGCTCTACATACTCCACACACACAACATTCATAGATGCTGCTAACGACTGCTCCCCTCCCTTTCTGTGAATTTGCAATGCCCCCCTTACAACGCGCATATAACTATAGTTTAAGAAACTATGTTGCTGTTCGGTTGCTTCTCATTTGACACAAAGAGTTCAATGACATACACTACTCACAAAATGTTAGGGATATATGGCTTTCGGGTGAAATTTAGGGAAAACATTATTCATTATATGATGAAAGTAGGGCATTTAATTAGAAGCATGCAATGGTGATTTCCTCATCTCAAACAATTTATTGAAACAAAAGCCAACAACAGTGGTGAGTATACCA
>JAUMHL010000013.1:28539472-28556308 GCA_032362345.1 Sandelia bainsii
GTTATAGTGCATTTTAGGTTCATCCTGAAATTTCACCCGAAAGCCGAATATCCCTAACTTTTTGTGAGTAGTGTAAGCATAAAAAATATACGTTTAGAGATACAGCGTACAGGAAATCCACTCACATAGACCAGTATCCCAATAAAAACTATAACCACCACTTACAGCACCAAAGGCCAATAGTAAGGACCGTCTTACACAGACAGCAACATCTTATCAGTGAAGAGGAGGACAGAGAGAGGAGGTGCAACAATGAGTGCACAGAGATGATGATAAGAATCACACCATGACTTAAGACCAGGACAGGTTCAGCTAAAACAACAGAAAAAAACACCAAAAGCATCATGGAGGGAACATTTAACCAGTGTCTTCAAATCACATGGTGTCAGCAAGTACCACATATTTACACTTTAAAGATCTCTGCTGGTACACGTTCAAGAAATTATATTTACATAGCCCAATCTCCTGAATAAAGAACTGTATGGTATCATATGAATTCATGACGATATCATGTAGGATACAGTCATAATCATCATTAATCGGTGACATAGGAAGGCCTGTACACAAGAGACTGAAACCAGACCAAAACCACTCACAACCTCCACAGGGAAGAAGTCAAGGGTCATCAAACAGCAGCTGAGGTGATATTCACATCCAAGGTCATCTTTGAGACACAGTGGACCATCTCCTGCTGCCATCATCTCACACTTAAAAATCCCCCAAGGATGCAATTCCTGGACATTCCCACAACAGATCAGGACAATTTGTTTCTTCTCAGTATTTTGTCCCCCTTGAATCACCAGCAGTGGTGTCAAAGGTGAATCTGAGCCACTGATGATATTTTTTTTAACTTTAGAACACTATGGAGAACACACAACGTCTGGAACCATGAATGTCTGGATGGGAATCAGTCCTAAATCGGTTAGTCCAGGCCGAACTATCCAGATTTCAGACTGTATGAATTTCTTCAATAAATCCAAATGGAAAATAATTACCTTACAGTGTCTAATCCCATCTCATTTTGGTACAAAAAATTTCCAGGTTCCATCAATTCTGGATTACAATGCAAGCACTTCCAAACCACTGTGATCAAATTTTCTGGTCAAATACTAGAACCTAGTCGGTAAAATGTGCACCTACATGGGTTTAGCACTGGTAATTGTGATCTTTTGTTAAGTAAAGAACACAATGAAAGGTGAAAAACAGAGAGAAAACATAATTGAAGTTGCTCAATTACTGCAGTCTATTATATAGTCTGTCACTGCCTCCACCACTGTTTCAACATGCTCATTTGGTACTGACTACACTGTGGGGGACACATGTTGGTAACTTTGGGCCTGGTGTGTCAGTATATAATATATAATAAAATAGCTTGGCTAAGACTAGTCTAACTAAAAGGTACTCAGCATGGAGACTCAGGAACAAAAACAATGGAGAGGTGCAAAGCATTTTCACAAGCAAACTTTCTGGGCTAAAGTAACCGAGCATTGGTTGTTATTTTCCACATTGCATTAAAAGACCACACCTGGGATGTGCTCTGTTACACTGAGTGAAAAAGACTTAATTTATTTACGTCACATCAAACGCAGGAGGTAAATTTATATATGCCGTGAAATCCATACTTAGGCGCTGCAACAAGGATACAGAGGTTCTAAAAATCTGGATTTTTTCACTGTATGATCCCCCAGTGGCAAGCTACAATATCCATCAGTAGAATCCAGAAAGTGCAGCATAATTTATTATTTGTAATATCATTGTTAAGCTGCCCATCTGCAAGACAAGTAAACACCTGTACCAGCACCGGCAGTCCTACTGCTGAAGGACATTTCTACATTTCATGCATTTCCAGAATCCTGCAAGAAAAATGTAGAGGATGCTGAATTAATGAATAGACTGGGATCTCATAATGTCTGCCGGTGGCCCCTGATGACACATAACCACTCCTAAGTGAAAAACAACCTTCTCTTGACCGCTGACTGACTGTAGCTTCACCAGGGGCTGGGGTCATTGGTCAAATACATCTTGATATGCCAGGGGAAACAGATCAAGGAATAAGCGTTAAGAAAATGGATGATGCAGTCAACATCAGTAAAGCTTAACCCTGTGAACCCTCTTTGCTGTTTACACAGTAATTTACACAATTGTGACACAGCCACTGCTGTGTATAAACTGCCATATGTTGTTACTTTTACGATGCATTAGGTTACTAAGATGGCAGCACTTAGCGTGAATGCCAATCTGAAATTATTTGGATTTTCAAAACAACATAGACATATATCAATGGATAAAACAGTCAAGAAAACAACACTGATGAACACTCTGAACCTCAGAGTTCTATCAAACAGTATCAATGAAATACGGTCACCCCTATTGTTTTTCTTTTTACAAAATCTCTATTTGAAAAGTGTATAAAGATTCTCAGTTATCCAGGTGAAGTTATCTGGAAGTTGAGTCATGGCAACTGGACATCCTTCTTGTTAGGTTGAAACGTTTCACTACTCATCCAAGTAGCTTCATCAGACTTCGATGAGTGGTGAAATGTTTCGACCTAAGAAGAAGGTAGTCCAGTGGCCATGACTCCATTTGGAAAGAACACATTTGCTTTGGCAATTGGCTATTCCTCTTTCAGCAGGGTAATATAATTTGCCACAGTCTTTTAGAACTGTTACAAATCACTGTTACAGTAATGATTTGCATTGCTGTTTATTTTGTTACTTCTATGGTTTGCTTCGGCACATTTCTCCACACTCTAGCCTGGTTGAAATCACACACATTGTACATTAGAGGAGCAAATGCCATGGAACAGTCATTGTTGGAAATCGATCTAGATGGTAATAGTACAGAAACACGGGGCCTCAAGCCCGGTGACAAGCTTATTCATTGTGTTTTTGGGGGGATGTCTTGGCAGGTTGGAGAAGACCTAATAGGTTGTCTGTTGTGGCTGGACACATCAAACAGGTCCTCAATCACACAGAAAGGAATCGATGTGCAGCGCATGCACCAGTTACTCTGTGTGTATTGATTTGTACCAAAATGACTTTTGGTTGTGGAGCTACATATACACATCGCTGACATCTGGCTCCACTGTCGCTGAAACTACTGAATGTACAACCAAAACTGGAATGCACACACTCTGTAGGCATAATAAAAATTAGGAGGCTACATTTTTTTATAGCATAGCTGCAGCTCTGTAGCAATATGGTGCAGTACAGAAGCCTGGTTGAATGTATCCTAGTGGTGCTTATTGACATTCAAGGCAGACATTGTATAAATTGTGTTAGAAAGACCAGCCAGGCCTGAGGGGGGATGACAAAGGGAGCGGTGAGGAGAGAAAACACACACTCTGCAGTGTTGACAGGTAGGAAGGTGCTACTGAAGGAAAGTCCACATTTTGCAACAACAGAAAATTAACAAGGGAAAAATGGTTTACCACCAGTTATCTTTAAAAGTCCACACTGACTTGTCACTATAGAACATTAAGTGCCCACTAATAAATCCCACTCAAGTCACATAATTGAGGATGGTTCTGTGTATCTATGCCTTTAAAACACTGCATTACCAGTGTACTGTATATGGTCATCACATCACACACTTTTATTTAGACATGAGAGGGGGGCTAAATCAGTCAATCTGAGCTCTATGAAACATATAATAATTAACTTTATTGAATTTTTTCTTTCAGCTTTCTAGGCAACAAATATAAGAAATAAAATGCACACAAAGTCTACTCACAAATTATTGCCAGCATACTCAAACTCAGGGCCTGGTTGCAGATTATCTGGACTCTAGTATCCTATAGTATAACCTGGATGAAATCTTAATAAATACACATGCGGGAATGTTGACACAACCACAAAACAACTGCAGAAACCAACTAAGCTTTAACACCCTCTATCAGTTACCTGACATTCCTTCCCATTTTAAGTCTCAACTTAACATATGTGACCTCAACCACTCTGATGTGAAATTGACTCTCAGAGGTTAAATGGATGGGACTCCCCACATGTCAGAACTAAGCCTTTTACATGAGTGAAGAAATTTCTTAATTAAATTTAAGTCCAGATCCATTTAAGTTGGCACTTCTTTGCATGTTGTGTTGTTGATGTAACCACTGGCACCAGGCCCTACCAGGCAGTACCTAATACTGCTTTACACAATACCTAAGACAAAGACGTTACTGTAGTCTGGACATACACAGTCACTAAGTAAAGTCAAAGAAAGGTTACATTCATAGTTAAGACATCTACATTAACTGTTATGTAGCAGGGGATTTGCACATGCTGCTTAAGGTGGTCTCTGGTCACACTTTTTCACATGACCACTCACCTAAGATGTTTTTGTCAGTGGTACAAAGACATCATGTTATGTACATGTCTTTGCTAATGAAACATATTAAGTGATTCCTGTTGTATTTTTGGCTTTTTCTTTGTCTCTTGACATTTTCCTGACTCTGAGATTGAAGCCAAGACAAACTCTTGATTTCCCACAGCTGCATCACTGACCCAAAGACGGACAAACACAGCTGCACAGCTCGGACTGTGACTGAAGAATCATAAAAGGACGATGGATAACCATTCGACGTGTCCAACAAGGAGACGCTGGAACTGTAGCAGAGGGCACTGATACAGCAAGCATTGTTGTGAAAATGCTGACAATAAAATACGATAAAGAAAATCTGGGTGGTAGCTGGAAGGTGCCTTCACTTTCCACCGATAACAAACAGAATGACAAATGCAAGCAATACAGAAGCATTCGTGTCAGCCTTTTCTGTCTCATTAGAGAATCCTTCTGGCTTCTGAATGACTTGTAGCCCAGAAACATCAAACAGGGGACTATAGTCCCAAATATAAACAGACAGCAGGTTTCCTTGGATATATTAGAGGATGTCAAGCTGCACATAGACTATCCAATATTACTCAGACTGAATTGAAATGTATTTCATTATATATGCTAACTATGTTGTTGTTACTATTGTTAAAAGTTACTCTACACAAACCAACAAAACTATTCATGATGGTAACTATGACTTTTTCTTTTCAGAAAAGATAAAGGGTAGGGTTCAGAAAAGAAGTAACATATTGGTTCGACATATAAAGCAGCTTTTTCATATTGTTGATATACTGTATGTCTTAAATTGAACCTTACTGGAATCAGGTCTGCTTTTGGTTCTAAATATTTCCTGCGATGCCTTAACAGATCCAGAGATATGACAATATACCTACCTTTTTCTGATTGTAAGGCCAAGTCTCTGATGTTTTATTATTGTCATAACACCCAAACCTAACTCCTAACTAACTAACCTAAAGTGCAAGTATGGCCTGTTTTTTGGAAGTCCTGTCCATCTGTCTTCACCCTCTGAGTTACAGCTGAACAGTGTAAACTGTCCCCAGAACTACTACAGCTTCATCTGTTATTCATAAATAAACCTGGATTCCTCTCATGTCATCTTCACTTGTGTCTCACCTACCTCATTTCCTTTGCTGGACAGCTGCCCAGCTCCTGACCGTACATGGCTGCAGTGAGAGAGACAGCTCCTGATTCTGTAAACTTTGCCTGATGGCTATGGATTTACCACATACTGAGGGATTGCTCATTCCACCTCCAGACCGGATGGCTTCTTCGCCCCTGAAACTCACTCCTCTGCACTAACCCTTCTATGCCTCTGTCTTCTCCTGTTTGAGCAGAAGTCACTACCGTCTGACTCACCGTTATATGTTCACCCTCCACAGCACTCCCTTTTAGCTTCACCCTTCACTCACTTTTGGGGCATAATAAATTATATTTAGTACAGATTTGTTTGATAAACTCTTAAAGGTGCTAGCAACTTAGTGTGGAACAAGAATGGCACAACTGGGAAAGGTGGTGAACAACACTTTACATTAGGATAATGTCACAAAAAGTAAAACTCACATTTCTAGGCTCTGTGAACCACTGTATATACTGCCAAGTGATTAATCCACAACAATGTTTAATAATTTAATAGTTATGATATTTTTTTACGAAACCACATCTGCAAAAAGTAACTAGTAGCTCAAGATGTAAAATCTACACTACCAGTCAAAAGTTTGGACACACATGGAAATGACCATGTTTGTGAAAGAAAAGCAGATTTTATAACATCACACTGATCAGAAATACAGTGTAGACATTATTAACATTGCAAATGACTATTAGCAAGTAGCTGTTTTTAAGCTGTTTTTAAATGTTTTCATAAAGATACAGAGGCCTATCATCAGCAAACATATATAAGTACTTCCAATTGCACTCTGTGTTTGCTAATGCAAGCTTATTAAATTTCAAAGGATAAGTGATCATTAGAAAATCATTTTTAAATTATGGTAACACAGCTGAAGACTGTGCACTGTTCATCTCTTAACTGTAGTTGGAGTAAAAGTGAAAGCAACATAAAATGGAAATAAAGAAAAAACTACCTCAAAATTGTACTTAAGCACCCACTTCAGTAAATGTACTTAGTTACATACCACTTCTGGTCACTTGTCAACAGACATTAAAATACACAGCAGGCACACAAGATCACTCGTACCTATAAACACTACCATGAATAATGGATTCCTTTTAAACTTAGTTTTAAAATGCATCTTGGACGACTGGATCACAAGTGTACAACGCTTAACAGTTTAAACAAGCACCGAGATGGATTGTGATCTAATCACTCAGACTATTTGACGAGATGGTCTGGGACACATTTGACCACTCATCTTTTTTAGTATAAAAGCTAATGTATCTTTAGGGGTCCCCGACAAGGAGGTTACAGGAAAATACATCATCAGTGCAAGACATAGTGGATGTTTCAGCGAGAGCGCACCCTTCTACCCTCCCATGTTCATGTAAGTGGCGCAGCAGTAAATTTGAACCCAGGCGATCTGCTGGACACCTTGGAGTCGCAAGTGACCTGTGACATGCCACTGTTGTCAAGACACATTTTAAAACAAAGTATGAGCAGGGTAATTATGTACTTTATCAATAAGTAAATTACTGTGTATAGTGTGATGTTAAAAGGAAGCTACAGTAAATCACTGATATAGGTACATTTGGTATGATACTTATTTTGTAGCAGTTGGAAAAACCGACACCAGTCTAAGCTTCCAACACATCAACCTACATTACAATACACAACACAGACAGTTGTTTAACAAAACGTCAGAGCTGCTTTCTTTCCTGGAAAAGATGAACACATTCCCTGTGCCATGATGTGCCAACGCTGTTGTTTAACATCACCCAGCTATCCCGGGAGCTCTAATTAACACTGAGTGTCTGGTTATTCATGCAGAGTGTTTACCATTTCCTGTTAGTGTCTACAAGAAGTAAACACAACCATTCGATCAGGCAAGTTCTCTCCTTCATAGCATGGCAATAGGAAAGCGGCTCATATCACCGTAATATGAAAGCCAGAACTCCTTATACATATATACATACTTATTCACTCCTTATACACACAGTACGGAAATACCGTTCAAAAATCCAAGCATTGAAACATACAGTGACGTCAGGGACAGAGCCGGCCTGTTCCAGCTAAATGAATGATAAGACTGACAAGTGATGACTTCCAGGTCTCAGTGCGTGCCTTACATGACGAGTCAGCAGCAACCATATAAACAGTGGAAGAATAAGAGGATCTCTAACAAGCTTAAAGAGCACTGGTCAGCAAACCATTCACATTTATATTAGCCCAGAATTCTTTCATTTTCTAAACCCTACTCTAAATCAAATGTCACTAATAACCATTCAATCAAAACCCAAATTCAAAATTTCAGAAAGAAGCACGATAAAATTAGAAAGCAGGTTATAAACCAGTTGAGAAAATCCCACAATTAAATTTGACTATAATTGTGGATTAACACGAGAACCTTTGCTGGAACCGGGATGAAAAAAAAAATCCTCAAAATATAAACATGTTCACACAGTACAGGCATAATCATCAAAGCACTGAATGGAGCATTAAAGATGTGGGGCGGAAGCGGTCTGTTTCACTACTGCTATTATAAATAGTAACAGTCGGACAAGTTGTCCCCCTAAAGTAGGGGAGATACACCACTGAGCTCCATTTGAAGAGGAACTTATAATATGTACAGCAAGATTTCTAATTTAACTAATTTAAAGTAAGTAAACTAATTATTTCCCTGTTATAGTGTGTTTGCTTTCATTCAGTCATTACTTGTACTTTCCATACTTTGACAACTTTACTCTGCACATTATCACAAGTAATTGCATCAGCTTACAATTAAGTGGTGTAGTGTTGACTGAGATGTTACACATCACTTGAATTTTACTTTAAATTGCTTCAGTCATATTTAGCTCAGATTGTGTCTATTATTACAGTAACACTGCAACACACATTCAGTGATAATAGCTGTCTGTGCTTCTATGCTGACAGACAACTTTTAACCTCAGTTAAGCTAACCTTCTACTCATTTAGAGCAACATTTAAGGAACGCCTTGAGGGAATGTCTTTGGCCATGCCCCAAAAAATGCTGTTCAGTGGCAGCTGGACTTCAACAGCATTTTTGGGCATAACCATGACCTGGACAACTGAGAATCTTCACAGATGTATTTGGCCATGGAAAACATAAGCAGACAACTGTCCAAAAATTGGCACAAACATCAACAAAGAACTCACATTGAGTGATTGGGAGGTTCTCTTTCAGCCGTTCTGCTCTGCACAACACCAGAAAGTATGAGAAAGATTTACCATGCTTTCAATACGTTGTTTCTAATCATGCAACTTCCAAACATGCTGCTTCAATGTGCAAAACACTGCAGGATTCTTTTTGTGCCACGCCGTGCTTCCTCTACCTAGGGACCACCCCTTGCTAAGACCAAACGGACTATTTCCCCCAAGTGAGAATGCGTTCATACATGTATAACACAACACAACTGCCCTCTCGTACTGAACAACACTGGATGCAAAGTGCCTTGCCCCTCCAGTTTTAATAAACTGGAATTATCCCCTAATGTAATACAAAATGATTCCATGCTGGTTCCAAAACAGCTTTAGAGAACAGAGTGAGTAAAGGAAAATGGGTTGCAGTGGAATCACAGAGGTAAACCAGCTCTGCGTGTCTGTCTAATGTGAGGATTATCTGAGCTCTTATAATGAGAGTGACTAATGAAGTGGATGAGCTGCACACATGGCAAGTTGGAGTTTTAGACCTGGTGTCAACACTGGCCAGGTCATCTGAGTGGAGCAGATTTGATCTCTGCTTAACCTCTCTGATGGTCTAACAGCAAAGGAAGAACAGCTGTCGCATACATGTATGTGCAAATGTGGAAGGTTACAACTAGTAGCTGAAGAAGAGTCTTCCTGCAACATTTTCCTCAATTTTGGTCTGGATTGTGTCTAATGCAATGTAGCTCCACACAGTAAGGAAAACATTAGAAACCAGAATGTGAGACTTCACACAAGATACCTGAGCATCAGTAGGATACTGAACATTAGCTGTAATACAGTTGCAGCAGTGGTAGGCAGGTACAGGTAAAGAGTCATACCACCAATTACAGAAGGCACAGTGGTCCTCAAAAAACGACACCGCACAGAATCCACTATTTATGCATTTAAAAACAAACTGGCGAGTGTTTCTGACTTGTCATAAAGATTATCTGTGGAAATCGGACACCGTGAAGGATTCTGCACAAAGTCCGGTCTATGGTCGGTGACCAAGAAAAAACAATATTGCTCACAAAATGGCAGAAAACTACAACGTTAAACTTTGCCAAAGAAAATAAAAAGAAGCCTTAGGAATACTGGCAGCACAGTTTTTTTTAACAGATGAAACCAAAATAAATGCGTTTGGATGAGATGAGGTCCAGCATGCTTGGCCAGGACTACCACAGTTACTGCATGCTGCCAACTGTGAAACATGGAGGTGGACGTGCTAATACATGGCTTCTTGAGAGTGAAAGGTGTTGCAGAGATGACATTTATAAATAGTACTATGAGCACTTTTTGTACACAAGTTTGTATCCATAAATACTGAATGAAATATGACTCCGAAACAAAGATTTGAGGGTTAGTCTTTGGTTGTAAACTGTAGTTGGCGTAATAGGTAAGTTCTACTATAAGAGATTAGATGTTAGAATCCTGTCTTAACAGTACCATGTTGTTGCACATGGTAACAATTGTAAAACCTGCTGTGTATGTGTGTTTTTTTGTTTCACTTGTGTTAACCCCTGTTAAAAAAAAAAAAACATTTTTAAAGGACTTTCAATCGCATTTTAAAAAAAAACTAGATTATCCTGTAAAACCAACTACAAATGGAAATGCTATTGAAATATTACAGAATGTATGATATTTGTATTATATGATGTAGTATTTCACTTGTTTTAAATAAAAAAAAATCAAGGATTGAAGATTAAAACTTCTCATGAGCAGTCCTGGCCAGAGCTCAGTTTCAACACAGCGATTTCACAGAATATCCCAATAACACAAAATATCACATAATCACAATAACAGATAAATGCAGCCAGCAATGGTATAAATTCCTGAAAAGAGCTTGAGTCTTAAATCTCTCCTCCCTCCTCTTGTCCTTCATTTGCCCATCCCCCTCTTTCATTGCTCTTCTACTTCACAACCTCCCCCATTTCTCTGATAATAATGCAAGGTGTACAGCAGCAGCAGGAGGAGGAGGAGGGAAGTTGAGGTTTTTACAGACCTGAAGAAAAGACAGGAGTGTGTGTGTGTGTGTGTGTCACATTCCAATTATTGGCAGCCTGTGTTTGTGTCCTTGTACTGCACTGTACATATGTTTGCTTTCATACACTACTCATGGCTGTAAACAGTACGAGGAAGAAAGCTTAGCTAAGCTTTCAGGCTTTATGCAGTAAATTTGCATGTGAAATAATGACCCTCCTGATAAAATCATGACAAGTATGTATCACATGGTCATTTAACATGTTGTAAGGGACAACATACATAATTCTGATGCTTATGTTATCTCTCTGTTCATCTACTTCGTCCTTTTTCACCTGCGGTGTCTTCATATTCAAACATCAGTGTGCTCGTTCTGTCTGCTGATTACCCAGATGCCATCTTATCAGCACTGCTTCTAATGTGAAGAACGTTACTTCTCCAAAATATTCTTATAATATTCTTATCCAAAATATTAGGTGTGACAAAATCAAGCATTTCATTTATTCTTAAAAAGAAAGAATACAGTATTGAGTTCAGAAACACTAAAGGCCCAGATGACCATGGAAAACCATTGAATTATTTCCGTGCCAAATAAAAAAACCTTCATTCAACTAATTTTCATATGTAAAAGTAGAGGTCAAGGCAAGCTTACAGACATGCTGCAATCTCACAGTCATTACTGCGAGACACTCACTCCTTAAGAATATCAGTGACTCCTGGCTTATTTAGTAAGGGTCAGCACCTTAAGGTGTGATCTTCTTGAGTCTGACAGGACCAGGGTCTTATCTTACATACCAAACATTCTCAGAGTCTGTCTGCCTTCTGCTTTTACGCAGGAAACAGCAGATCACATATTTGGGAGAAGAGTTTGGAGCTTTGTGGAGCAATGCCAGTACATGATCATTCAAATTTTACAAATTCAAAAATCACACCAACTGTATATAGCGAGATGCAGTGAATATTGGAAAGACAACTGTCTTACTCAGGCTGGTGGGAATCATCAATTGAATCCCTATGCTTGCAGAGAAGGTGAGATAGATTCAACACGGAAAGCACATTAATAAAAACTTTAGAAAAGAACAGAAGCTTCCCTTATGGCTAGCAGTAAGCAAAAACATTCAATAGCTGAGAGTGATACTGACATCGATTCAGTGGTCCCAAGATAAGAAGAAAACCAGAATACTTGGGCTATCAATACTTCTGTAACTGAAGAAGCAGGTATTAGAACTGAAACAGGGTCTGGAGGGCCAAGTAGCTAAGGACAAAAAAGACAAACAGTCAGAAATATGGACAAATTATGGCAAGCATATGGAAAGAGAAAGAGAAGAGAGAGACTGAAAGAAAATACAGATGACAAACTAGGTGTACCCGAGGATACTGTCATGGTTATACATGCATAAAGGCAAAATGCAAAGGGTGCTGAAAACAGGCTATTAAGGATCAGCAAGAAGCTGACTTTTGACAAAAGAGGCATTTCAGAGGAACCATGAGAAAAGAATTAAGGTAGTGGAAAATTTGCCTGATAGCACTGAAGAAGACAGTGAATAGTACAGAGAAAGAAGGATGAGTTCAAGCAGCATTTCAAAAGGATCTATTTAAATTCACTAAATCACCCTTCAGCATGGAGAAGTCAGTGTTCTTAACGCACAAAGTAAAGATCACAAACAGAAAACATCCTAAAACGCACAAAGAGACACAGGTATACTATCCATATTGATGTTATCTCCTTGAAAAGTTCAACATTATTGTTGCCAGAGCTAGTGGATTTTCCCACCAATGTTTGCGTGCGCTTATAAAAGTAACACAGACTCTCCAGATCTAACAGAAAGCAGCAGGGATGCTCATGTTGTGTCATGTGCGCTTTAGCATCCTGCCAAACTGCTGCTTTCTGCCACTGCACACTTCTCAATGGGACAACTCTCTAACAAAGAAACAGTTGTAATAAAAAAAAAAACTATGCATGGTGTTAGTTAATTAGGAGTAACAAAGACACTGTTTCTGGAAATCGATGCTGCTGATTTTTTTTTAAATGTAATTTTTCCATTTGCTGTGAGCATCACTAATTACTGTAAACTCCATTCACCTACATTGTATTGGGAATCTCAAGTATGTACAAATCCAGGAGAAAGGGACGGGGACACAGAAAAAGCCTTCCTGACTGTTCTGTACATCTGATGTGTGACCTTACTGGTTTAAAGTGATGCAGTGACAGTTATAGACATTTGTCAACCTGTAATTTCATTGCCAGCCTACCTCCATCTCCCCAAACACCCCTATCCTGTCTGTGCTGTCTCCCTGTCAATCAACACCAGTGTGAGCAGTCAGCGTGCAGGCAGCTGTACCATCTACCCTTGTGTCAAACCTGCTCACCCTGCTCTGCCCTTGCCAGCCGTGATAGGTGGAGCGGCAACAAGACCAGAGCGAGGGGAGGTGAGCGAGTGAAGGATGTGATGGGGAGAACGTCACAAAAAGAGAAAGAATGACAGAGTTTCAGCCTGAGTGCTTCTCAGGCGGGGGGCAGGGAGGAGGGGGTCAGCATGCATTGCCATCAGAGGAAATCTATTTAAAGGAGTGAGACTTCTCACTATCTGACTGCTAATAACAAAGCAGAGGCAGGGAGGCAATCTTTTCTTCCTCCTCTGCTCCAACAAAAACAAAGGGAAATAATTTTAGCTTTGTTGTTGGGATGCTGCTTAGCATGCCACGGGAAGATGGTTGATTCCACATCTTATGTTACACTAAGAGTCTTAAATGTGTAAACGATGTTATATGCACCATGTAAATTATACTCTGACCAGGACATGAGCAGGCCACAAAATCTGCTTTAACTTAAATTACATTGCCACTTTTAAAACCAAAAGTAAAGAAAAATAGAATATCTACAAAGTAAAAAGATAGTAGGGATTATTTTATTTGCAGTGAAACCATACAGGGGGATGCCATCAAGCATGCGAAAGCTGAGAGAAAGCTGTTGTACGTAGCTTACATAGTACAGAAAAAGAAAAACTCAAACATTACATTTGTAACAACTTTGTACAATAATGACAAATGAAACAGAAACAGAGAAATAAATAGACTTTTTAATGTTAGAATCACTTCACACCTGGGTCTATATTCTAATGAAGAATGAATCCCATGTCAGTGCATCTAAATCAAACATACAACAACCATGATAGCAGCTCAGCAAGGTTGTGCTAAGTGTTAACATCAGCGTGCTAACATGTGCACAATGTTAACATGCCGATGTTAACAGGTGAAATGTTTACCATGGTTGCCATTTTAAAATTTTCTGTGCTAGTACGCTGACCTCATCTAATTAGCACTAAATACAAATATCTGGTCATAAACCACAGTACTAAACAAAGTCAAATTTTGACCTGACGGTGGTCCGAGATGTAAGGTTAAGGGCTCACTAAAGGGACATGACTACTATATCATGACTGTCTACAATAAAATGATTATATGCTACTGGCTGACGGCCAGAACAACACCGTCATCCCTGGAGCAATGTCACTAGTGTTGCTAAAAATGTCCACACTTGTAATTAGCTACTGTATCTGGTTGGATGCTCCCTGTCATCAGAGTCAGGCTGACATAATGACCACAATCGACTAATGGTTATTTTCATTTGGAGTCACTTGAAAATAATACTGTCAGCCATCTAGTTCAACATGACATCTACAAGTCAAAACAACAAAATCTCTATACAATGACATGTCACATTTATGATCTAATGTACCTGTCATTTGCCTGTACCTTCCAAAACTGTTACCAACTGTGAGAAAACTAAAAACTATAGTTAGGATTTGGTTAGGTTCACACAAAGTGACATAGTTAAGTTTAGGGAAAGATTATGGTTTGAGGTAAAATCCCTTCTTTATTGAGTGCACTGGTTATCTAATGATTTGTGCACATGTCACATAACCGCAACATCACTAGTTTGAGTCCAGCTGAGGACCTTTGTTGCATTTTACACCCTCTCTCTCTCTCTCTCTCTCCACATCTGTCCTGTTGGCTTCTCTGCTGTCAAACTATCAAATAAAGGCAAAAAAATATATATTTTAAAAAAATGCTTCTTTGTTAAAGATTACCATGGTTACAATAATATTTATGTGACTGAGGTTATGAAAAGGGCAATCTTCAGGTTTACAATGTTCACTGTTAGTGGGGAATAGGAAACGAACAGCAGTTTTACAAGTTAAAGTCCAATGCTGACCCACCACGACTTTATCCCTCTGAGAAATTTGTGGCTCTAGAACAACATCACTCTACTTCCTTCTTTGCTCCCAATGGAATAGAGTTAAAGTTACTATGGCTCCTAGAGGGCTGTCAAAAGAAACATAAACACAAGTTGTTTTTGGACATTTGCTGAAAAAACTGATGTTTTCCGGTTCTTTGTGCGACTACCAGAACTGAACCATTTACTGAAAATGGCCCTGCCAAGGTTAAATACCTGGTACTTCCCACCAATCATTCAGAACTGATAACCTTTTTGGATGAAAGGACTTTATCGTCTATAAATCCAGATCAACTTGATTCACTATATAAATAGCTGATTATTGATTTGCTGTCAAAATGGGTACAAATGTATCAAAAATAAAAGTATTGAAAAACACTGGTACTAGATATAACACACAACTAACCCAGTAAACACAAATTCAAATTACTTTGTATTACATACTGCTGGTCAGTACACCCACTAATGATGGAAATCTGCTTTTAAAATATGTCTGTTTAGAATTAGCGGAACTGGCTAATTATGAGATACTTGTTGACATTATGCACTTACTGCAACAGTTGAGAACAGGTCAGCAGCAAACATTTCACCTTACAATACAGCAAAGCTGATGACATAAAACTATGCATAAGCACTGAAAGTGCTCCACATGGACACTATCTAAATGTATTTAAGCTTGTCACAACAAAAACACAGAAGGTAAAAATACATTGAACAATATCTGTCATAAATAACAAACATTATGAATTTACAGTTTGACTTCTGCATTGCAATAATCCACTTCCAACAAATTATTCATAATTTTTATAAATAAAAATAACACATCAATATTTCAGTTCAAATTTACTGTTTAATCTATAGTCACTGAGAGAAAAACTCACTAGAGACTACTGAAAATCCTACCACTATAGTTGGAACATGACATCATGAGCTCCTAAAAATCAACCACCACAGCGATCCATCTTTTTTATGGAACGTGCCATGCTCCTCTGACATAATGTAATGGGCTGTTTGAAGACAACAATGCTATTAAGCAGAGTTAATTGCTCCCAGCACTTAGCTCATCCATGTGCTTTGACACTCAGGTTCACTGCAGGGACGACTTCAACCATGTTGATCATTGTCACTGGAACAAACATGCAATTTGCCTGTATGTAATTTAGAGTGATTCTCCTACCAAGGGTTGAGGTTAAAGTAAAATCTAAGTAAGAGGTGGCAGGATTTCAACAACTTGTTATTTTCTCTAATGAAATTGTCTTTTTTAAACTTTGTGAGAAACTGAGTTCACAAAACACTGGTAACCCGTCTTGCAGCATCAGGTGCTAAAAGAGGCCCACTGAGGAGTACATCTGTCTCCTTACTGTGAGGCTGGAGGAGCGAAGGTTGAGTGAGAACCTCCATTAGATCTACAACTGCAATGAGATGAGGTTTCACCTGGATTCAACTAGGAGAAAAGTCATTGTGCCCCAGGGGTGCAAACACTTATACAGTTAGGCCCAGGGCAGGCAGCCAAAAAGTTTCCATCACCATTTTGGCCTGTTCTACTGCTGTTGAGAAGAATGCCCCTGCCTAACATCCATAATGAGGATGCTCTGGGGGGCCCTTTAATAGGGAGAGGGTTCCTGATTCCTTCACATAGACCGTCTTCATCAGAGGGGTTCTTAGACAGTGAGATTCTTTTTGGCAAAAAAGTATAATTATCTGTCTACATGTAAAAACCTAATTGTTTGTGCTGGTATTCCCAGTGCTTTCAGACATCAAGTAGTTTCAGCCAGCACCTACATTGTTTCCAATTCAAACATGACGGCAGCTACAGCCTGCGCTTCTGAACTTATATCAACTTTGGTGCCATGTGATCATGGCTAACCTGGCTAACCTATTGTTAGCAGCATCAATTCAGTCACCTACAACATTGCCAAGCATCTAGCCACCATCCTAACTCCACTGGTTG
>JAUMHL010000013.1:28564537-28585072 GCA_032362345.1 Sandelia bainsii
CAAGAATGTAATAATGATATGTAACTATGGTGAATGTACATATGTTTGAAATAAATTTCACTAAACTAAACTAAACTGAACTTTTTATCTTTGATATCTTTTTCGTCAACGTGTACACTGACCTGTTACAGTATGTTTGAGTGTGTCCACAGAAAACACATAGCTGTCCTGATTTCTCTAATTATTACTGGGATTTATTTAGCACATAGGCTTATAGACAACACTTAATTAACACTAGCACACACACAGTTTCCTTCTTACACATGACTTGCCAAGCTGCAAAGAATTATTCTTACTGAAGTTAAGAACTTACAGTCATTTACTTGAGCAGATTTTTGCTTTATTTGCATCTTATTTACACTATAATTACACTACTTAAATAAGGTCAAAAGGGTGATGTGTGCATTGCTATGTATGAAGGGCAATGGCATTTAATTTGAGACAGTAGGATATACTATTATATTTAACACGGAATTAAGCACAATGTGCTACTGATTACAGTATTAAGACCAAAAATGACCATGAACTTATAATGGATATAAAACAGCTGATCACTTTGCAGCTATAGAGTACCAATTACGAGTGGATGTAGGAGTAGACTATAGCAAGAGTTTAAATAACAACTTAGCAACATTCCCATGTCTATGCCTGCTAAAGTTAAGTATTAGCACCACTTCAAGCAGAGTTCAACATGACAACGAGCTCTGAATGGTCTACCAGATGCCAGCTGCACTGTTGGATAGCACCAAGAACTCAACACCAAATCCAAGATGCACAGATATACCAAGATGATAAAATAAATAAGCCTTAGGTTGAAGACAGCCCCTAGTCACACAAATGTCCTAAGTTCAAATGTTCCAGCATCAAGTGAACCAGTCACTGACTGAATGTAAATGAGAGCGCAGTATCTTAATAAATGAGGCTCAATCAGAATGGGTACTTACAGGAGTAGGACACATGTCTTCTCCAGCCCAGACAGTCAAGACCAATTGGGGTGCTCTGAGAGAAGCAGTGGGCCTTGAGGGGCATCCCCTGGAAGACCCTAATGGGACCCAGTGTGACTCCAGTGTCAGTCTGCAGGAATAGAAAGGGCTGGTTTCAGTAGCTAACATTTGTCTGCAAATGATAAACTGGAAATACACAAGCAAAAGAGAATCACTTATTGGATACAATCGAGTGACACGCAAACAAAAGAATGCAAGATAAATGGGCATGCATGTATCAGAGAGCAGCAGAGTAGAGAACAAATGAGGTCATGCATGAAAGAAGTAAAGTTAGGACATGAAAAGTGCAGGTTTCATATCCAAGAAGTACTGTCTGAAGCCACCAGAAAGAAACAGACTGTTGAAGATAAATGGACACTCAGAAGCAAGACAGAGGAGGAAGAAGATGAAGATTGCAAAGATTTCCCAGGTTTGGATCTTTGTCTTGGCAGCTCACATCACTGTGACCACATCTTACTTTGTCCAGATCTTCAGATGTCAGCGTGTTGAGTTGACCCAGGCTCCCCCTGATGGCTCTGGCCAGTTTGCATTTGTATTTCTTCTGATCTTCAATCCAGAGGTCATCTGAACACCTTCGCCTTCGCAGCTGGTCACTTCCCTCATCCACCCAGCTGCCAGTTCTCAGTCCGCCAAGAACCAAAGAAGCCTTTAACTCACCCTTCAACAGCTTCCTTGTTCTGGACAGGCTGGCAGATCGACCACCATTTTGTGTGTCCTTTTGAGTGCACAGTAAACTCGTTAGTTGCAACCACCTTTTTCTACATGTATACCAACTCTACTCCCTTTAAGTATCCCAGGCAAAGCGCACACCTATAGCTTGTTTTTGGCTTTAACTGTGAGTCCATGATAAGTATGCAATCCTCAGTGGATGTGTAAGAACAATATGAGATGCGGATAAAGTAAAATTACTACAGGGCCTAGTACTTAGTTACTAATCATTCACTGAAATAAAGTCGATTAGTCAATCCCAATATCTACATAATTTTGGTGTAATCTCTTTTACAACTTCATACAACTTTAAACCAATCTGTAGAATTTGAACATTTCTGTATTTTCCACAACTTAATGGTAACATTAACTGGTGGGAAAAAATACTGGCAGACATGCAACATCTCAGATTTCAAAAATGTATCATGTTAAAGTTTCCATATTAATAAAAACATCTACATACTGTATAGTGGATTTATGTGGTCATTAAACAAGAAAATACATGCAATTTGTTATGTGGTTTTATGTGTGTTTTAAAAGTTGAGAGAATCAGATAATTTAGATTAGGTGCTCAGTTAAGTAGCTAGCTAACTAGCTACTTATTTTCATAGGTTGTATCTTAACAAAGGGAATCTAAGCTATCTGAAAGAAGACAAAGCAAGCTGTGCCATTTTTGTGTCTGCATAATGTGTTCCGGGAGCCCAGACATAGCCAAACTGATCATGTCATCATCAAAATCATCCAAAAGTAATACAAGGTGGTTATGAGTGAGATACTTGTGTGTGCTTTTCCATCTCTAGCTGTATATTACAGGACTACTGTAAAAACTGTCAGGGAGGTCGGAAAATGCTAGCCAGCTAATTCACAGAATAGAAACCGATCTGCTGGGGGCCGTGACAGACAAAGCGTTGACTCTGCTATTTCTCTCCTCCTCCTCATCTCCTTCACAAAGAGCCACACAGAAAGACGTGCTTGTTCTCTGTCCCAAACTACACTGCTAGATATACTGTAGATATACTCTCAACCACCTCGGGACACACTGCAGAACAAGAGATTACCCTGCTGGTGTTGGCTTTCTTGTTTTTAATTCTATCTGTGTGTTTGAGGTGAGGATGAAACCCTTTTCTGAGAGAGTTGAAATCTCACTGGTACTCAGCCTGTTTTATCTACACACTATAGTCATGTTTAATATAGAAAAGGAATCACATATGCAACATGTTTCCACATACACATAAAAAATGTTACTGCAATCCCAGAAAAACATTTGCAGTTTTTGTATTTGTCAACCTTTTTTTAATGGTGTTTACAAAAATATTATAATATAATATATATTTATTTAGCAAAAATCTGCTGTCCATGAAAATCTGATTTTTCCTTACCTCTAAATCATTCATGAAGCCAATGGCATAGAGGCTGATGTGTGAGTGGTTGTCTTTTTTGCTTTCAGCTGCATCCAGAGGGCTGAGGCTGACACCCAGAGGGCTACTTGAAGGTTTTAGGGTTTTAGGTCTCTCAGGGGGGTCTGTCAATCCCTCCACACTAACCGACTGACCCAGATGAACTGAACAAACAGAAGTGGTCCTTGATGTAGAAGGGTAGCGAAAGATTTTGCGTTGAGCCACTGGCCTAGGGCTGTTAGGTTTAGGGCTCATTGGCCGTAGTGGGCTCTCAGGCAAGCCATCACTAGGCACTCGGTGGGACCTAGTAAGATTAGCTAGTGAGCAGGGGCTCAAAGATGCAACAGGTCTGGAATGATTGGGCTGTGGGACTCCAGAGTTATCTAAATATGAAGATAGACCAGACATGCTCAGTGTTCTAGGTAGACCATTTGGAGAACCTTTTCTTCTCTGGCCTTCAGATTTGGACCCATGTGGGCTTTCCCTTCTAATCCCTTCTGGAACTCCCTGTTTGGACATTGGATCCATGTAATTGAAGGCTCTCAGGGAAGATGGTGACCCTGGATTGCTGAGCCTGTCCACTAGTGGAGAGGATATAAATTCTACACAGTCCTGCCCAGAAGTCGTGTTGCTACATTCCCCTTCTGGCACCGGAAGAGTTCTTTTCAGAAGTTCAGCCTCCTTAGCCTTTTTTAGCTTCCTCCAGGATTGTTTTACCTTACCAGAATCAACGTCAGTGCCCACAGTGATCTGCTCCTCATTCTCCTTATCCATTGAGCGGGATTCAAAAAGACTAGAAAGGGACTTTTTCCAGGGAATTTTTAAACTGTCATTGCTCTTGCTCCTTTTGTACGTTTGGCCATTAGGTGACGGGACTTGCCTGAGGAGGGGATTGTCTGAGCTTGTTTCTCTGCTACTCCTTTGACTGGCTTGATGATGGACATGGCAAGTATGTGGAGAAGAGGGCAAGAAGCCACAGTCCTCTTCATCTTTCTCATTACACATGGGGGAAAATGTTTGTTGGACTGTTGAGCTGTTTCGGAGTTCGCCTTTGAGAAAAACCTCATCATCTGAGTTGTCTTTCTGTTGCCTTTGCTCAGACTGAAGGTCCTCACCTCCTCTGTCTGATGACCCCTGGGGTACATCCTCACTTTTGGAACCCTTGGAGCCCTTAGCCCTCCTAAAAGAAGGCATTTTAGCAAAAACAGAAAACTTAGAGCCTTTATTTGCTGTGTGGTTGCCTTTTGTTTTGCTTCTCTTGATCTGTTTGTCAAGGTTAGGATTTCTATCTGAACCATCAGAAAGAGGATCCTCCAACTCATCACAGTTGCTGCTAGCTGAGGTGTAAGACACAGCATCATAGGCAACAGTCAGAGGTCTACCCTGCTTTTCGTTAGCACTGCACAGAACAGGGGTAGTGGGATTCACGTCAGGTTCTAACTCAGCTGTTGTTAAAGAATGTTCTTTTTGCTTAGTTTGGTGGTATGGACTCTTGGGACTAGAGCTGTCCTCTGAAAGGTTAACAATATCCGTAACCTCCTCAGCAGGCCTCATGATCTCATATTCTGTATTTCTTTCTATTTTTAAATCATCTGCTGTGCCACTGTTTTCCAATGAACCCTCAGCCTCTCGAATTGGCTCTAAACTTCTGACACCAAGTCGGTTGAGGCTGACATCAGGATGTGGATACCTTGCTACCCTCACCTCCTGTTGCAGAGTTGGCACGCTAACTTGTGTGTGCACCCTACACTCCTCAGCAAATGTAAATTCCTGCAATGATTCAGATAAGCTTCCTCTTCTGCTGTTGGGTAAGCAGTCATACCCTGGTTCCTCCTCTTTAAAATTACTCTCCACTTCTAAACTTAAGGTTTTAAGGTTTTCGTTCCTTTCAGACTTAGAACTGTTAAACTCTACACTTTCTACAACGGTGTTATCCTCAATACCTGTCTTTAGATTTTCTACCTCATCTGCTTGACCCAGATCTAAATGGCAGAAGCTACCAAGGTCTTTTAGCAAAGGTTCAGAGTCCTTACTGCTCCGATGGGGTTTTTGATGTGGTGAAGACAAGGACACCTCAGATTCCTTCTGAGGCTTGTCAACATTGTCCACAAAGTTAAGACTCCCAAATTTTGATAATTCACCCAAGGGGCAAATTATTTTCTCATTACTTTCGTAGTTGCTCTGGGCTCCCCCTGAAAAACAGCCTACACCCTCCACTTTCCCCACCCCTTTCCTACTGGCCTTGGTGTTATTGTTAGAGTCTGAGAGCAGAAAAGATGTTTTCAGGCCACGGTGAGATTCAGGGATTTTCAGATCCTGCTGAACATGCTTACAATTATTGGAAACTGTGCTGATAGTAGTTTGTATGTTTGCCAGGGAAATTGCCTTTTGAGCTACACTTGGGTGTTCTTTTCTACTGCCCTGAATGGACTCCGCACTCGCAAGACATGCTGATGTTTTTTCTGTCTTAGTAGGCACATGTCGAGTAAAGAAGTCAGAATCACTATCAGTTGGTTTGGGAGAAACTCTCAGCTCACTGTGCTCAGAAAGCTCTGTTGTACCAAGTTGTGACTGTTGAAGACTGCCTTTGCTTATTGTTCCCACAATTTGTTCCTGGTCAAGATAAACATGACTGCCCTCCCCCTCCCATTCCTTGTTGTGCTGAAGGGAGCAGGGTGATCCTATCCTCCTCCTCTCTCCTTTAAAGTTCTCTGATAAAAGAGGGGAGGTATCCGCTGCTCCTCGGTTGCCAGATAAAAACAGCAGATTATTTGAAAGAGGGTTATGAGGCAGACATTCCTCAGACCCCTTAACAGTGTCAGACTGGATTTGAGTTGTCTGTGCCCTTTGCAAAAGCTTGTCCACAGAATAGAGTTGCCTATGAAGGGGTACTTCGCACACCTGATCCAAGTGATTAGGGATTAAATCCTGAGTTTGACCTGGAATTTGCCATGGTCGTAACCTTTCACTTGGAAGGTGTTTTTGATCTATTTGCCTCCCAATGAGCTTCGCTCTGTGTGAGTCTGTCAACGGGACAAGTGAGGCTGGATTAGAAACCTTTGGGACCACAGTCAGCTCAGCAGCACAGGTATCCAATGGAAAAGAGGCTGTGGTCTCAGTGGAAAATGTGATGGAAGAATGGATTTCATTTACTGTTCCCTGTGGTTTAGTCCCCTTTGATGTAGCGCCAACACACCCACACTGCTCCACCTGGAAGCAGACACCCGACACCCTTGCCTTATCCTGTGGTGTTGTTACACTATTACAAACCTGAGGGTGGATCTCTGACAGTCCTCTGTTCGGGCTCTCCTCACACCAAGTTTGTGAACAGCAGATATCTACATTGTGTGTCAATACATTTATTTTGAGTGCATCTCTGACATCTGACTTTATGTTATGTAATATGCTACTTGTCTTTGTGCCATGTGCTTCTGTGATGTTTGGACTTGCTACAACTCTTTCTGTACTTAATTGAGAGTCTGTGTATTTTGTCTCAGATTTAGAGTGCGCTGGTGTACAAATACTGTCAGAAGCTTGTGTGTTTATTACATCAGTGAATGTTGAATTAGCTATGCATGTGTTGTCTTTATTATGAATCTCTATCTTATGATTACAATATGTTCCCCAACTCTCACTCAAGTCCCTTTTGTCTTTGCTGTGCACTTTTACAGCCTGTATTTCTGTGTCACGCTTGATTATACCCTGGTGTTCCAAATTTCTCTGTCTGTGATGTCTATCATTAAAGTCACTGTTGCATCTATTTAAACCTGTATCTTTCTCTATAAAGTAAGTGCTGATCACTTCAGTATTCTGTGATTCTACATCCTGAGCATTACAGATTTCTAATGTTTCTTCCTGTTGCGTTTGCAGCGTGTCCGCTGTGGCATCTAAACGTATTGTACATATGTTTGATGCTGTTGATTCAGTCAGTCTGTAGAGATTGCTTCCTTCTAGCTGTGCATGATGCTTCACTTCCGGAGTGTACGGTGGAGTGTTTACCTTTGTGTGAAAGGTGTCTGTGTTGTGTTGGCTTTGTGCATGTAAACTGTATGGCTCCGTGGTGGCCTCAACTTGAGTTTCTGTGCAAACAGCCTGTGAACTAGACTGTTCTTGGTTGATGTTGAGATTGATTTTCTCTGTACTTGGATGGCTTTGGATCTCAACTGAGCACTGGTCTCTGGTGCTTAGTTTTAAATGAATATTAGGGTCCAGAGAGTTCTCTGGGCTCTTCCTCTTGCTGCAATTGGAACGTCTAACATGGGTCTCTGTGGCATCTCTGTGGCTGTCCTTGGCTGTCACTGACTCTCTCCGTCTTGCTTTACTCTGTCCAGTGCAGAAGCTGCTACTAGTTGCTTGCACACCATCACAGGCATCCTCTAGTGCCAGCAGGGCATCCAGAGAATCCTCCACATCTGGACACGAACCTGAAAGGGCGTCGCTGTGCCATGAGCGGGAGTCAAAATACTCATCAGGTGTGTTACCCCCTCCTTTGCATCTCTTGCATAATTCCAGGGAGTCAGCACAAAAATCCTCCTCGCTTAAGCCTAATCCTTCAGAGACGTGGGGGAAGTCTTCAAGGGCTTCCTGAGGCTGTGGAGACAGTAAAGAAAAGGAGGGTGACATAGAAACCAGTACAATAATAACAATGAGTGTTGATACAAGGATTCCAAATCTACCATTAGCACTTTATACTAAGATTTTCTTTAATTCAGAAAGTAGAAGCCATATCAGCAAGTGAAGATGGTAGTATTTGTGCATTGCTATTTCTGTATGTTTAACCAGTATGATTGAAATCATGTAGTAATGTACAGAGTCATGGATAAAAGCACTGAGTTATGAGGTCACACAGGGAGAACAACACTGGCCTGCATTAATGCGTGATGAACCGCTTGTTAGGTTGTCGGATCAAAGTGATAAAATCAACAATTTTTTGTACACAGCCACATAGATATTACACCAATTCTATATACATATATTTCTTAGCAAGGATTAATTCAGTTTTATTTCCGTTTGACCCTAAGAATTGTTTTTTGTGATTTGCAACATTTATAACACTTTGCTAAAAAACTGGATGCATGAAAACAAACAAAAGATTCTAAATAGAAGTAGAATACAGGTTCTTATGAATTCATTATTTCTTTAAAATGTAGTCAGTTTCATATTTACACTTACTGAGCAAGGTAGGGATCGATCACAGCTTAAGATAATGAAATTATCAAAGTTGGACTAAGTGGTTTGGTGTTTTACTGTATGAAAACAGAGATCAACCTAATTTTAAAATGGCCAGTTAAAAACATTCTTCCACTTCTTCTGAATAGGGCCTTAAAAGCAATGACACAACACAAAACAGTTTTACTTACTCTCCACTGCTTCAATGTATCAGCTGTATCCAGCACCAGAGCAAAAAGACGAGCAGCAAACCAGCTCAACACTGCTCCCATGGCGTCCCTCACACATATGCTCACACACATAACCATACAATTCATGCACATAGTCGCAGGGTCTCCTCTTTCCTGGTACTACATGTCCTTGGCTTCCCCCTGCACTCCTCTTCCTTTGTCTCTGTGTTTATCTTGCATGATCACCAATCATGCTTGCTAAGTGTTAAATTACAGATCCACCCCTTTCTTCTTCTACCTGCAGTGACTAGCGTTTACATAAAGCTTCAGGCAAGATAACTGCACAATGAACAAGAAGCAAAACTTCCCTTTTCGCCGTGATGTGGTCCCACTACAGCAGCCAGGGCTTAATCCAACCTCAAAACAGCAGGTACAGTGATCTCTGTGTCTCAACAACAAGAAAAGACACTAAGAAGCCTTGCTATAAATACAGAGTAACTTTAGGCAGTGTGGTGTGCATCACAACTCACCACAAGGACAAGTAACCTTATTGCAAGCTAACTCAACCCACTTTAGAAACAACTCAACAGCTCAATGGGTGGCACGTAAACAGGATCAAACAAGACTGTATCAATTTAAGTTGTCTGTCAAACAGCCATGTACTTAATACTTTAGATGGAATTCAAGCACTACTAGTAAACACTTCAATCGTGCAATCACAAGTCAGTTCAGATTAAGAGGGCTTTTCAAAGACAAATAGTACAATTACTGAATTACATACATGTTACATTCAAAAATCATCCAATAATCTCACAGAAATGTTGTGTAATGTTTCTTTTAAAATGCTGCAAAATGTCAGACACTGTTAACAATACGCCAAGATCCTACTGCAGGGTCTCAATACTGTAGCTTATTAAAAGCCTTTAACACTGAAATGTAAATACTGCAGGATTTGCAGGATTTGACTGTACACAAAGCCTAACATTGCTAGACTTCAAAAAAGCATAGGAAAGACAAGAGGCTTAGTAAGGAATAATTACTGTTAAAATTATGAGCCTCATTTTTTAAGTGTCTGCAGAAACCTATTTAAGTGCAAGATGGAAAAGAAGTAAAACAAAACAGCCCCTCTCTCACTTATTAACTTGTCCTGGAGTTCAGTGGACCTGGAGTTTTTGTTTAATCAATTGCTGTTACGAATGTCAAGAATTCATTGTTCAAAAAAGACCACAGCAGCTACACTACAAAAGATATGTTGTTTTCTGCATCCCAGACTGCCTTGCTATGTGGTTTGAGTGATCACAATCCATGTTGGTGGTTGTGTACTAATTTTTATTACCATGCAGAAGGGATTATGTAGCCCCTGAATCCCTTTATACATAGTTTTATTCATTCCCCAACCTTTTTATTCAGATCACTTAAGTAATTATTTATTTCCTCTGAAAAAATTAACATATATTTTGCACAGTTAATTTACGATGTTGTATTGTTCTAACAAGTTGATGTGCTGTCATTATTCATTTTGGGAGAACCAACAGTAATAGTGATTACATTTTCAGAAGAAACTAGCTGAAATGAAAAATGTCCCCAGTTAGTGAAAGATTTCCATCTGCTGTTGCAAATATAAAATATGGATACCTGCCACAGTATGGTGACCAAAGTCTTTATAAGAATAGGTTCACTTGTGAATATGACAAATAAATGTGATGCCCCCAAGGGGTGGGACCAAGAAAAAACACTGGTTAATCCACACATACTCCATTCACAGAGGCCGGTGTTATTTCCTGCTAATTAATTAGAGTTGAGTGTCCAAAAGAAGCTTAAAGGCTTAGCAGAGATCTCTTTCTACCAGATAGTAAACTGGCTCTGACTCTTCACCACAGCTATCCATGCATGCACATGGGCGTTGTTATTATCCTCTGTTGCACGCAGAGCACCCATCTGACAAATCACTGAAGTGGAAAATAGATGTTCTCAAAACACAGACAAACAGCACATTCATATAAATGTATTTTTCCCCAGCACCTCAAATAACCCAGTGTTTACAGTTGCTGTCTCTGACATCACTAACCACTGCCTGAGGAAATTAAAATCTATGTGCATGTCATTCAAACACTGCAGGTCAGCAATGGACTGACTGTTAACTTCACTGACGGTGACATTGACAAGAGAAAATAGTGACATAGTATATTCAGCGTATCAGATTATTCAGCACTGAATCTTTCCTGTAAGCTAACATGCTTTCAGAGAAGGTGATGGACAACATGCTACAATGTATTTAAAGACATTGGTTCATACAATACCGCGTTACAGTGGTGTGATTGCTTTTTTGAGTGGAGAACACATGGTGGAGAAGCCAACATGTCCATGAACCTCATTAGTGATTGCAGAGAGGAGAACATTCAGAGAGAGCTGCCAAAAACAGAACCAGATGCACCAGGGACCAGGGACAGAAATGGGAATTCAACTATAGTTACAACTGATTATTGACATTGCATGTGTAGCCTAGGTCTCCATAGAAACAAATGTACATGATAATAACCCAGGAATTGATTTTGTATGTGTATAGTATGTACATGATTTCACTTATATACTGCACAAATATATGCACTTCATCATCTCTCCTTAAACTGGTATTAAAAGCAGTGCAGCAGATGATGCTGAGTGGGTGTTAAATCTTAAATCTTTGTTTGTGGTTGCTATGGAGCCCTGGGAGCCAAATATGAATCAAATCAGCACATGATTCAGGTGTGTTAAACAAACACTGCACAAAAACACATGCTGCTTTTTCTGTAGATGTGAGGACTCTCATAGATATAATGCATTCCCCTCACCTTAATCTTAAGCATCACAACTAGATGCTTAACTCCAACCCTAACCTAAACCTGATACTGACAGTTACCCTAAAACCAAATCCCTCAAACAGACGTCCTCAAAATAATGGTTTTGGTTAAAACATATCCACATAACCATGGAAAGACACACACAAATGGTGTAACACAAAGCTGCTAAATATATCTACAATGACAAATTACCCATGTTTAAACATGTACCTGATTAGTAAAAATAATAATTATAACAACAATAGACACATAAAACCTATTTCCAAATGAGACAAGATAAATTATTGATAAATTATTGATTACTCTTACAACAACCTTGTCAGAAAACAAACACTCAGCAGCAACTCTGATACATGTATGGTGTCCAGAACACACCATCTAATCCTTTCAGCTGCTGCAATTATTCACACTGACGTAACACACTGGAATTATTTCTTGACAAACTACAGTTTATTGATCCATCCAGTTCTGTTCAGTGTCTCACATTATAATATTAATTGGTTTTGAATTCTGTCCAGTAATAGGTAAAACTCTCATGTCTAATGTCTTGCAGACAGAAACCATCAAGGAATTCAGTGGAACTGCCCTTTATTATGAACCTAGTCTGACCCCAGAAGGACGTGCAAGTCTCAGATAGAGTAAAACCCAAACAACGATAATCCTTCTACACACACACACACACACACACAAACACACACACACAGCTCTTGGAGGATACATTCAGCACCAACAGCAAGACACAGACAGAGAAGTGGATGTTTTTTTTTCTATTTTGGTTCTATTCATTCAACAACAAGAGACCTCTAGTGGACGTGTAAATTATGACTGTTGTCTTAAAGTAGTGGGACGTTAGGCATTCACAGCACTTTGACTCTGAAGATCTTGTTTTCTAACTATTATCTGTACTTTATTTTTTCATCCTCTGGTGGCCAATCAGAATACAATAAATTGTTGGTTATATGTAACAGTTGTTCAAGATTGTTCAGAATATTGTACTCCTGATAGTGGCATTATATTGCTTCTCTATTGTACTAAGACATTACGGCCGTCTTTTTTAACACTTGACTATATTCTGCACAAATATCGCAAATTATAGAAACATAGTAAATAAAGAAACACATTTATACAGTCCTGACAAAACGGAGCATATTCCTAGGACTTATTGGAGAGCTGTTGTACACAGTTCTTTATTGGCTAAAAAGGACAAGGTTGACTTAACATGACTAAAACTAACATGGTCTTATAAACTCAATAATAAAATTGAGAGCAGACAAAAACTTGACACTAAGAACATTATCAGATGCAGGTGTAAGTTGCATCTACATTGCATTTACATGCAAGTCATTCACCCGGTTACAGTTGGCCTTCTCAAGTAAGCTGGTATCTTAACTTCTTAATTTCTAAATAACAAACTGGGTTTTGATAATAGGGGTAGGGGATTAAAGAAATCTGATCTCCTCGGGTAGATTTCTCCAGCAGAACGTCAGTTTCTCTGCCATGTGTACGCGACACACTCAGCAAAAACAAGAAAGAAAAAAAAAGTGAGAAAGCACCATCTTCTGTCACTATACAAGCTGTGACCCAAGTTAGACGTAGAGGAGAAATTACTCATCTGCTGCATGACATGTGTACACTGATTTACAGGTTACTTAAGTGAATATAAATGCAGTTACTTGATGCGTACAGTCAACGTCACTTTCAGATCAGTGTACCCGCTTGATAACTAACACACACGTCTAACAGCTGACTGCATATTACAGTCAGATCTTTATAGTATTTATTTCACTTCCTGAAGGCAAAACATCCCAAGAACAAGCAGGAAGACAGCTGCAGTAAAGGCCAGGCAGAGCATCACCAGGGAATAATATAGCATCTGGTGATGTCTGTGGGTTCCAGACTTTACACAGACATCAAGACAAAGGATTTGTACCCAAGTATTCAAACCAATCATTTCATTTAGGACTATGTGAGTATGTCCAAATACATTTAAGTACCTAAAACTGAAAACTGACTGCAAATCCTACACAGTTTGTTTAATATTCTGGACCAAACTCTCCAAATGAAGTTGATATATCTCGATTGTTTCATTTCAAATGCACCGTGGTGGTGTACAGAGCCTACACTGTGAAAACTGTGTCCCAATCCTAATATACAGGGACCTGACTAGACAAAACTTAATCTATCACGTTCCACAGATTGATCTGTAATTTTTTCATGACTCAAAACGAACTTCCGAAACATTTTACAACTGCATTTTAAGTATATGTTAATTATTACAGTTAGATTAATAATAATTATGTGTCATTACTCAGTATTTTGTACCTGCACATCACTGCATCACCTGCCCCCATTGCTATTGTTGGGAAAGTAGCCCAGTGTAGAAAAACCTGACTACAAATACATCCTCATGTCAATCATGATCTCAAATTTAACACCTATCATCAAAACAACACTTTACGAGCTTACACTACATGCTGTGATAGTAAGTGTTGAGGGAGAATCAGGACAGAAATACTCACAGTGATCGGTTTCCCCCTGCAACTCCAGACATGCTTTTACTCGCACAACTTGATCTATTCCACAAACAACACTAAATAACACACACACACTCACACACGGTCAGAATACCTGTCTTTTAATGAGTCTTTGATCTAAGATTTCACCTTCCACTCCCTCGTCCCTCTCTTCGTTCTCTTTCTGTCTCAACTGTTGCCTTGGCGTTCTCCACCGAGCCCGGAGACGCCTCCCACACCCAGCACGGAGGGAATGTGGACGTGGGTGCTGCAGCCACACTGTCAGGGCCCCGGGGAGAGCTGGCTATTGTGCCAGCAGGGCTCCACTGAGTTCACGCACGCACACACCACACCAGCACACACTATTTGAATGAACACACAGGAACAAGGCTCATCTTTCTCTTCTCCAAGACACAATATTTTTCACTCTGCTGCGGCGGCCGTGACCGAACCTTCACCTCACCACACCCAGTGCTGAACCTGACTTCTACTCCACCTTTTGACATGCTGAAAGATGCAAAGAAACACCTCAGACCGTCTGTTTTAACTGTATAACGGGTGACTGACATCTGGGCAGCATCAGTTATTCATGTTGACAACTTTTGCAAAGGTTTAACAAGACACACACACAAAACTTACCTTTAGCAGTGTCTTATCTGGCAGAGGATTAGCGTTAGTGTTGGCAGACGGAGAACTACTCTTCACTTCTCACTTTCCTCTCCTTCTGTCTCGCCTTAATCTAACACAGCTCCCTCCATCAACATGGCTACCCCCTCCTCCCTCCTCCCGCTCTCTGAGGTCATCCCCAGATTGTCACCTACTGCCTTACATCTCAGCAGAGGGGAGGCGGAACCTGATCTCTGTACTAGGAGGGGAGGTGATGGCGGTGGTGGAGTTGAATATGATACCTCAATGAATACTAAATCTCATGTGGATATTTCATGGGTAAAGGGCTTGGAAATGCTATGCTGCTAAACTGACATGATATAGAAGTATAATGGAAGCCTCAATACTAGTCAGTGTTGAGTCAGAACTGCAGATCACATGATATTCATTGTACCTAAAAGATATTTTTCCATCCACTTCCATTTTCAGAAGAAATGGCTGTCCTTATCAGCATGCATTACAGGTACAGAGTAAGGGTAAGAGGCACTTTGAAATACTAACTGATGAGCTTTAATTAAAATCAATGGGCTGCAATAAAACTATATAGTTGAAACATTAATATCATCAGATTCTAAACACAACTTCTACCAAAACTGCAGAGGGTACAGTATATGTAGTGCAATACATAGTAAACGCGGAGTGATTTTGGTCACAGCTTCCATAAGTTTAACAGCATGGACACTGGACAAGAGGCTGCATGAACACCAGAAACAGATAACATCAGCCGTCTGTGAGCACTAGACCAAAACGGCTCACAGCATCCACTGGGAAGAGGTCAAAGGTCATCGACCAATGTGACATTCACAACTGACATCGGAGATCCATCTTTGAGCAGAGATTTCTCCTGCTAGCATCAGCTGTCGATCCACTTGTGCTTTCATCTGGGACTGTTGACGATTACAGTATGACGAGTTCAAAGGTCATCGGTCAGGAGTCAGTGAATGGCTGAAGTGATTGTTGAGTATATCGGATGTTAGGTATCTGTAGTAAATTCTGTGCAATTCCACTATTTTAATGAAGCATGACTAAAGTTTCTGTGACTGTTACTGCGACAAAATGAGGTGTTAAATCCTGCACTAATAATACAGATCCAGTACTAATACTTAACTCAAACTCAAAGACAGCCCCGCCCGCCGCTCTCCCCTCTGAACACAACTCACAGCCCGCCCCTTCACAGCGCTTCAAGAAAGCAGCATGTAGAAGGAAGAAAGCAGGAGGGGCGGTGAGGAGGAGAGGAGCAGGTTGGTATATGTCGAAGCAGTGGCTCAATCATCTGGTGGTAGTTCGGATTCCAAGCATCAGATGAACAGCAGAATAATGAGTTTTGTAGAGAAAGCCGAAAACAAGTTCCAATGAAAGCTTCGAGCACTTCAAATCTTTTTCCCCATTTACAACAGCGCCATGAAACGCAGTACGAAGAGTGTGTTAAACTGCGTGCTGCCAGCACGGCCGTGAAGCCGCCTCAACCCACTGCCCCGAAACAAACCACGCCACAAAACTCTTACACTCGTGAAAAAGCGAGAAGTGGAACGACATTACCAAAACAGTAGCTTATCATATTGCTAAAGACATGGTCCCAACATTAACAGTGGAACAAGACGGCTTTATACGGCGCATAAAAGGGCACTTTCTTTTTTTAACAACTCTTAATTGATTAATCAGCAGTGCAGCTGCCTAACCTATTTCATATGTGCCTAATTTCTCTAAACTGCCAATAGTTTGTCATACGTTAATAAAATACCTATGACATTAAGAACATGTACATTTGTCCCATAGTTGTCTTTTTGTAATTACTTTATGGGATCAAAAAATATCGAGATATCGTATATTCAGCTTAAAAATATCGAGATATGGGTTTTGGTCCATATTGCCCAGCCCTACTAATACTACACATGTCCACTCAAATTCTAGAATATAAAAATGTATTTTTTTCTGGAACAAACTGTATCAATGTGCAAGCTAAGGTATTTAATCAACTGTTTAGTTTAGAGAGGAAATCTTTGAATGAGTGTTGTTAACGAGGTTACACACACAAAGTGGGCTGACTTAATGGAGCCTTATAGCCACATCAGCCAGATGTCTCCATTTACATCAATCACTCAATTATTCATGAGAGGAAAAGAGCACACAAGCTGCTCCTGCTGCTCACGAACACACACAACAGAAGCCACATAGTGGATACACACTCACAAATGTTTCTGGATGGATTAACCTCCATTATTATCTGATCAAATAAAGTAAAGTATGAAAAACATAGATGACTTATTTATTTGCCTTTAAGAACAGAATGAATCATTATTTATTGTGACTTGAATTTTCTGTACCACATTAAAATCAAATCAACTCAACACAGAGCACAAAGGAAAGGAGTGTGTTATATTTTAATGTTGTCCAGCAGAGGGCAGTTGCAACCTGCCAATGCTAAAAATAAAGTACTGCCACTAGTTTTCATAAGATGCAGGGGAGCACTTCTAATTCATCATTCTTCATAATTATTACATATGCAAAAAGACAATACAGCTTTTCTTATGATTTGTGGGCAGAAATGATGTCAGGCAACATGAATAAGTAAAAAGGTCAACATTTACCACTAAGTTTCCCTGAGAATATTTGCCTTACTAACTGCCCACAGCCTGTAGTGACAGCAGAGCACTCCAGTTTGTAACAAAGGTTTCTATTCAACATTTACACAAGACCAAAGGGTCAATATTGTGTCTTATCCCAGAGGAAAAGCACAAAAACTAGCAAAGCTAATGAGCTGCAGTTCATTTCAAATGTCAGAAAACAGCAATCGCCAAGAGTTTGACATGAGTGAGTGTCCTAAGCCAGTGTTGGCCCAGGTCAGCCCCGGGTCAAGATGGGTCACGAGATCCTGGAAAACAGTCTTACAGTCTGGAATAAGTAAATGGTCTGCACTTATATAGCGCTTTTCTACCTATTGGTATCTGGGTTAGTACTGTATCTGACCCTAACTCTAACCTAAGTCTAATCCTAAACCTAACCAAGACTTAACCTTCAAACAGCCCTTAGAAGTTGTGACAACCAGCCAAAAGGGCCTCACAACGATGGTAATGAACTGAAATTTGTCCATACAGTCATAAAAAGACACACACACACACACACACACACACACACGGTCCTTTCGCTTAACTTGGCTTGTCTCCCCCTCCAGAGGACACTACCATGGAAACATGGCACAAAGGGAGGGACCAGTGAAAACAGGCCACAAAGGTCTGGGATAGAATACCAATTGCACAGTGTGGGAAAGAAGCAGCCGATAATTACATGTGATTCCCTGCAGACTATTATTCTGACCAGCATTTCCTTCTGCACCAGCTCGTCTCACACACACACAAACATGGTAGCGTTGGTCATTTTACCACTGTGAGGACAGAAATAATCATTATATTACTCATTATAATATTCGCTCAGCTTTCTAAGATGCCATCGAATGATTCTTAACCACCAGACCCATATGGGGTTATTGTTGTAATGAATGTGTGTAGAGAGTGTGTGTACTCAAATGCGTACGTTTGTACAGACTGTACTGTTATGTGAATAAGATTTGTTTATTTACTTTTACTTGTTTACCACTGCTCACAGTTAAAATGACTCATTCGTTGGCTCCCCGGGTCGTCTCTAACTCTAAATTATCTGCATAATGTTGTTTGAGTCAGTTTAGTGACACATCTAAACTGTCTGGAAACAGAAGAGTTGCGCTGGAACCTGCAAACTGGCCCTCGTTTTTAGCCCATGTGTTTACATTTTGGAACTTGGGCAAGTTCGGAAGCGTCCAAATTCCTGACTCAGAACAGACAGTGAATTACACTGTGGGCTGTGGTTTAAACCCTGTTTTGTAGCAAATATTGATTTGATGAAAAGCTAATTACACTGAATTAGAAATATAAAAAAATCAGCATGGAGTGTGAACCTAGACTTAGCTGTGATGGTAAAGGTTAGGAGGCGAAGGGGGCATGCACTATGGCAACAAATGTCCTTATAACTACAGAATGACCAACATCCTTTTCTAATCTCTGCATCTTTAAAAAAAAATGTTTAAGTTCTAAACAAAATATTTTCCATCAACCACAAATACAGATAGGTTTAATGTTTCAGTAAGATATTCAACATCTGATCACACTAGACTAACTCTGTAATGTAATAACACCAACCGCCTGCAATGACGATAAGGTTTTCATGAGAGGGTGGGAACAGTTTCAGCACAGTCTGCAGCCTTCAGCTCATTCGGTGTTTTGTTTTGCCAGGCTGATAAACCAAACCAACACCACTTCATATAAAAACACGGGAAGCTGCTCGCCATACCATGAGCTCACACAGGCCTGTGCAAAAACAGTGTACAGTATATCAAGTCAAAAATGTGAGCAGAGGAAGCTGCAATGATTAGTGAATTAACTGATTAGTCAATTGACAAAAAAGTAATCAGAAACTATTTTTGACATGATATCTTAAGTATCTTTGATATGGAGAAACATGCTTTGGTATGGCTGTAATCTTAACAAAACACCAGTAAAAACCAAACCGGTCAAACCCTCCAAATGTACTCAGACTAGTGCATAGTAAACAGACTGAACCGCAAAACTCATTCTGTGTTATAGCCAAACATGTTTTCAGCTAGCAGCTGCCTACTGAGGATAATTGTCTTTAATGTATATGGATGTGCATATGTTGTTGACAACCACGCAAAGTAGCTTGGAGGGATTTCTGTATAGTCCAGACTGAGGCAGTGCTTCGCACTATTGGTTTTTAAAATGAAAGAACATTCATTACAGACAATTGTCCTTAATGACAAACTCAAAAGATGCAAGCATTATGGTGATTAAGGTTGGTGTTAAAGGAGAATGGTGATATTTGTACCTCCTCTACAGAGGAATATTATGACTGTACAAATGTGGGGCTAGTTTAACCTGTGAAATGAGGCTGGTGTGCCCATTACAGTCAAGAAGTGGGGTAAAAGAACTGCAGGGTTACCAGTTCATAATCTGGGTAAGGTATCTAACAAAGTGACCGCATCATGTGTCCAGCCCTGCTATTCAAATTAACAGCAGATCCACAGTGAATTAAGAAAAATAATCTTTGAGAAGTGCTGTATTGGTGTGGAGAGGTGATGGATTTGTCAAACATCTGTGAAATATCAAATAAGCACAGATCAAGACACAAAACTTTATCCTTATTTTACTGTTGCACTTTTAATTCAATAGTACAGAAGCACTTCACTGTGTCACCTGAACTATATGAGTTATTGTCCACAAATGATACAAATTATAATGCAAGACCAGCTTGCATGTGCCCCAGGAGTATTTAATATCCCGGGAGTAATAGAGCTTTTGTCAAAATGTAGTGCTGACTTTGTCATAGTTTCTCCAAAATAGCGCGTGGTTACAGCTCATTTTCAAAGCTGCACCAAAATAAGATTATCAAAACATCATAAAGAGTGGGTGGCGTGTGCCCAAGTGCTTCCTCTCCAGCAGTGCTCCAGAGTGGACCACTGGGCTCCCAGTGGACTGAAGCAGAGGGTGTGGATCACTCGCTGGAATCTAGCTCTGAGCTTCACTCACATATGTCAGGTCTGAATCACATTGCTGTTATAGCAGCTCCTAGCTGCCAACACACACACAGGTTTGTGCTGTAAAACTGACGTTGTGGATTACTGGTTTCCAAACTTTACATTCAGGCCTGATAGAGCTTCCACAATTGTTAATATCTGACATACATTAAAAAAGATCTTTCTTCAAATTTTAGTGCACTATTGTCTTTTATTTCATTTTTCAGTTTTCTGAATTGTCCTCACAGTCCCCTGACTTAAACATCACTGAGAATCTGTGGTTAGAGCTTAAACATGCTGTGTCTGCAAGACTGTCTAAATATATCTCAGAACTTGAAGTGACCTGCAGAAAGAGTGGGTCAAAAAAAAGAGTGTTTGCAAGCCATGATATCAGCCAAACGAGTGGTTACTAAGTGGTAGGACCAGCAGCTGCAAAGTGAAATCACACAACTCCGAGGTCGAGGACACCTGCAGAAAGGTACAGAGAGAAAGAGAGACAGAGAGG
>JAUMHL010000013.1:28585271-28611802 GCA_032362345.1 Sandelia bainsii
TGCTATGTAAAGTGCCTTGAGATGACCTTTGTTATGATTTGGCGCTATACAAATAAAGATGAATTGAATTGAATAAGTGCTGACTTGTCTGTTTCCTGCAGGGACTGTATTTCTTTTTTGACTTCAAAAACCAACAAAACACTTAATTTACTCAATGGACTCCCAAACCTTTGCATAAAGCTGTACTTAAACTACTGGTCAACGCAACAGACACAGAGATATCATGACTTTTAGTTCCTAGTGCGAGTCCCAGCACACTGGTACTGGTAAAATGATTTGTTGTGCGGGTAGGGAATTTAATTGTGAGCCTTCCTAACAGACCAAAACATACACTGAATGCCTTGATTGGGTGGTTGCACTTAATTTAGATTAATAAACAGACACAATCAAACAAAGGGTAAGGATGAGGGTTATTCAATGTCCATCACAGTTTAGACTAAACACTGCAGTCGTCTGCAGCACACACCCACATGCATCCATATCTACTCTCCCAGTCATCTGACAGATTTGTACTAAATAAACTCGCCTTATTCAAGTTTGGTTACCAATTTGCAAATGAGGACCTGTGATGTGACATACAGTATAACCTATGCAACTTAATACATCTCTCCTTAAACTGTAATTCTATTTCAATGTCTGTAGAGCCAAATTTGCCCACATCAATTTTACATGCACCTGGCAAATGTCCACGTCTTTTGTCTCAACAGGGTTATTTTTCAGGCTCCCCTTAACAGCAGCCACTTCAACTTCTTCTGTCTAGCCACTCTACCAGAAGACATTATACAACTGCAAAGAACATGTAAAATTGGGCCCTTTCAATATTCAATTTGGACAATCCTTACGCTAAAAAAATCGGAAACAATTCAGTGCACTTTTGTGTCCAAGTTGGGTGGAAATACATCTTAAAGAACTTGAAAAAAGTGAGATACAACTCACTGAAAGGCAAAGTGATAAATCAACTTTAAGTGAAAAAATGCTTGTTGGGTATTGTTGAAATGTTATACTGATAACAGGATTTTATGATGATATCCATCTATAAAATATTTAAATTGCGTACATTTAAAAGCCAATGAAAGCTGTTGAGAAAGATATAACAAGCCACATCAAACCCATGTGGTTGAGTTCCCACAGTTTGGAAATTTGGATAGCATCTCTCCACTATTATTCAGTGTGTCTAGTTCATGTTGTGAAGCGGGAATGGTTTTGGCAGTGAGACTGGGTCAGGAGGGCAGGGCTCTCTCAAGCTGATGGACAGCTCAGTTGTCATTGTGAGTGATTTTCTTTCAGGACATTGCACATAGCAGTTATTAAATCTCTCCTTCTTTGTCAGTGTGAGAGGGTGTGTAATGAAACCATCAGCAGCATGGGGTTTACACCGCCCCTGTTCTTAACGCTGTCTGCTTAAAAACTTTCAACAGACCCCGGGTTGTCTGAGAGCAAACCTTTAGACATACACCCCTTCACATGAATCTTATGAAAGTTTAACATGTTAATAACTATTTTTGTAGGATTGTTGCAATTTTAAATTGACGAAACTGCCATTAATGCCCATTAATATATACTCAATGACTTAAAATAGAGCTAATAATACATTATCTTAAAAATAATAAACTTAAATCTCAAATTCACACTCTTAACCCAGTACTTTGTAGAAGTCTCTTTGGCAGCAATTTCAGCCTCAACTCTTATTTGGTACATCTCTACAAGCACTTACACCTGGATTTAGGTAGTTCATCCCTTTTGTCCTGACAGATCTTCTCAATCTCCATCAGACTAGATGGAAATAAGGCTGTGAACTGCTATGTGCAGGTCTCCCACAGGTGCGGGAGCCACTCTGTGACTGTCAGGGACTTGTCTTGAATCCACTTCAGTATTGACTTAGCTGTATGCTTCAGATTCTTGTGTTGCCCAAACCTCAGGTCTCATGTACACTCTGGAACATGTTTTCTGCAAGGACCTCTCTGTATTTGGCTGAATTCATCCTTCCATTAATTCTGAGCAGCCCCCGTGTCCATGTCACTCAGAAGCACCCCTATCGTAGCATGATGCTGCCCCCATCATGCAGTCTTCTTCGTCATGCTCTCAGATTCCTAAATGCTGTTTGACAAACTCCAAGCAGGCTGTCATATGTACCAAATCTTTATCTACCAAAATTACTCAAAGAGCACAACAACTCATCCAGGAGGTCATAAAAAATCCAGAACAACATCTACTACAACTCAACTGCAGGCCTCACTTGCCTCAGTTAAGGTCCATGTTCATGATTCAACAATAAGAAAGAGACTGAGCAAAAATAGCATCCATGGGAGAGTTCCAAGGTGAAAGCCACTGCTGACCATAAAGACTCATCTCACATTTGCCAAAAAACATTTTGATTATCCCCAAGACTTTTGGGCAATGAACATCATACCAACAGTCAACACCTACCTGCTTTCACCTACTTCCAGTTCAGTTTTCTTGTTTCCAGAATTTTGTAGAAATCTGTTTCACAAAAATCTAGCCTGAGAAAGGCTTATTTAATCTTATGCACTTATATAGAGGAAATAAATCTTTATACTTCATCCCTGATAGAACACTGTCTTTGCTGAATGACTGATAAACTGAATTCATCAGTTCAGCAAAACAAAGCAACACAGTGATTGATCATTTTCCAAGTAGTACGTCAAAGTCCAAGGTCCACTTAGTGCATTATCCAAGTGAGGGCTGAATCACTGCCAACAAGTCCAAGAAGTCCTTAAGCTAGTTCTCAGTGTTGAGTTTACATTGTTTCCATTCAACTGTGTTATCCACTTGGCTGACAGGAAAGCCAGTGTGATTATTGATTATACACTGTCGATCTTTGAGTTTTAATCCACAACTTGAGCACCAGTGTACCCTTCACATCACAACCATACCACCATTAGTGTAATACTGAACTGTCCATTTCTGACAATATATGGTTAAAAATGCCATGGAAATCCTGTGTATTATTTGACCTCTTTAATGTATTAACATTATATCTGACACAGTTTGATACTGTTGCTTTGTAGACAAAACTGCACTGTTGTGATGTGTTGAAAAGATGTGTACACCTACAGTACATTCCCACAGGTGGGAAATCTTGTATGTACAGAGTAAAATGCCTCCCAATTGCACCATGTACTGGTGTGTATCTGAAGTTTGTTGTGGAGTCCTTTAGTTCTCAGGGTGCAGCAGATGGGAAGCAGCAGATGCTCTAACAGCTGAAGCTGCTGTCAAAGCCTCCCATCCCCGGTAAAGCCAATAATAACCTCCTGAACCTCATCTTCAGTTGACGCATCCTCGCTAATTACACTATGATGAAGCATTATTTCACTTCATTTCTCTATTACCTTTGAAATTAACTGTTGATCTATGCTGCCATTATAAAAGGTGCAGCATACATCAACAGCTGAGGAGCAGGAATTGTGCAAACTAGTGACAATGACATGTTGTAAACAAAAGGAAGTGAAGTAGTCATTTCTGTTAGCCAGGAAAGTTAAATTGCACAGACAAGTACTATGAGCTGCAAACACACTATTGGCAAACAAGCAAAGTGAAAAAACCTACCTGGAAAATAGTACGGAGAAAATACATAACACTTAACATCCCGGAGGAATTCAGTCAGCCTTCCCTCTCCTCCACTTCAACCTGGCTACTAGGTCTCTGGGTGTGTAGGAGCTACAACCTCACAACCTGTTGCTATTTTTATCCGACTTAAACCCGATGACATAGATCAAGTGAAGTAGGGAGGGAAGGAGGAACGGAGGAGAAAGTCTTGCTACAAGAGTTACATAACATTGCTTAACCAACAGAGCCCCTACAGGTGGAGGACTTTACTAAACATGCAGGAGGCAGGTAATGCTCTGAACTAAAGACACCAGAGAATAAGTCTTTGTCCTTATAGAGTAGGAGGCATCTGATGCTATTCTAGTTGTACAGTGTCTCATGTCATAGATAGTCACATCATAATCTAAAATGTGTCAGAGCAACATTTGCATAGTGATCAATTTGTACAATAATGCAAGAAAGTTGGAAAGGAAGCAACACATAGGACTGACAAACCTCTGTAATTTATCATCATCACAAGGCAAAGCATATATCTAAATACATTACAATCTTTGCACTACAAAGGACAAACAGATTTTCTGAATCATGTGTAGGTGTAAAATACATAGAACCACAAGCGCAATCCTCACACATCCTCATAAATAATGCATCAGTCAAGAAGAGGAAACAGTGACTTCACTGTTCTGTTACCAAGGGTTTAAAATGAAAACAAAAGACCGGCAGGGTCTGTGTGCCTTCGTCATACCAACTACACCATGAGCGTCATTACAGTGAAATCAACACTGTGCTCCATTTTTTTAATTCGACAGACAAGAACAACAACTTTTATGTGGTTGGGACTCTCGTCTGATCTTTACAGCCAATCAATAAACGATTAAAAACACAATATCTTTGACTTACTTACTTAAACCTGAACACAGGAAGACATGGGAACTGTAACTACTGAGAGCTATGTTACCTATCTGTTTAAAATGCCACTTGTTTCTTCTTCAGTAACAATCATGTGCACAAGGCAGTGCCCCACAGTTAACAGCATCATCAAACGATGAATCACAGCATGTAGACCAATACATCACTGAACACACAGACGAGTAACAAATAGTTCACAAAAACAAACAATACACAAAATAAACATATCGCACATATTTGGAATAATTCCTGCTGCACTCAGGGGAATGAGGGGAGTTTCAAATTTGCTACACAGGACAGAGTAAAAAAATCTAGCAAGACAAAGACAAATAATGCCCCCTGTTGTGTCAAATATAGAACTGCAATGTAATTGCTTCCTTTGTTACAAGAGTCTGCTGACCACCATTTCTTATCACTGTGCTTTCATTGTCCACATTCACACTGAGGTACATTCACAGTACATTCACTAGTAATAATCTGAACAACAACACTTGATCAGATTCAGATGTATTTCAGAACAGGAACTACAGCTCACTGACTTTCATCCAGAGTTTCTCGGGTAGTGTTGTATTCTGACCCACTTCTATTACTCTAGAAGTCATACAGCTCACTAGTTTAAAAGTCTATGGAGCAAGTTCAGTTGTATAATTACAGGTGTGGAACTCCAGGCACATAATGACAGGGCTATTGCCTCCAGCATTTGTCGCTGCAGAAATTCAGTGGTCAGCGACATTGACCACAAACCACTCATCTCCTAAGGGTTCCACTGGTAAGGTATGTTTTCCTGAGAACCTGAGACTTCTTAGATTTTTTCTTGCATGTACAGTGCTGTGACAAAGTATGTACCCTTTTCCTGATTTTTTTTTTTTTTTGCACCTTGATGAGTAGTGAACCTTCCCAGAAGTGGCCGGCCTACCAAAATTACTCAAAGAGCACAACAACTCATCCAGGAGGTCATAAAAAATCCAGAACAACATCTACTACAACTCAACTGCAGGCCTCACTTGCCTCAGTTAAGGTCCATGTTCATGATTCAACAATAAGAAAGAGACTGAGCAAAAATAGCATCCATGGGAGAGTTCCAAGGTGAAAGCCACTGCTGACCATAAAGACTCATCTCACATTTGCCAAAAAACATTTTGATTATCCCCAAGACTTTTGGGCAATGAACATCATACCAACAGTCAACATGGTGGTGGTAGTGTGATAGTCTGGGGCTGCGCTGATGAATTCTGCGCTCTACCAGAAAATCCTGAAGGAGAATGTCTGGTTCTGCTTTACATCCAAAAACTGCGCACTCCGGCATATTTACTGTCAATTAATAAAAGTTTAGTGAAGATGCACTCCTGTCACTCAAAAGTTTGTCCTGGCTAACTTCAGGTATCAGGTTACAGCAGGCAGCACTGTGCTCTGCATTTGCATATTGAACTGTGATTGGATTGGATTTTCAACGTTGATAATTTCGTGTTCACCGCCTAATTTTGAAATCAGGCTTTTCAGGAAGTGAATCGACACCAGACCCTTTCAGCATAACAATGTGAAAACACCCTGTTAGCAACAAACTCTGCACATACACCACTCAGTATAGTAGAAGCCAGACAATTTAGGACATATAAAAAACATTTTTGAGTGGAATGGGTTTTAAAACTGTGATATAAATATTTCCAGCACTAGTAAACAAGTATTACTTTTTCAGTATTCAAACCTTGGGGGCAATTATCAGCATAATGTATTGTACACTTTTATAATGTGAATAAAAAGTTGTATTAAATCTATTCTGATGAAAGGCATCCTACACATATACAGTGTGGTTTGTGTAAGATGATTGAAATAAAGTTGATTTGAAATTGTGCTTTTGCTTCCCTAAAACCAGTAGTCCCTACTTAGCTGCAGTGATGATTCAGACTACTCTCTGGCAGGCCAGCTTTTCTCTTCCCAGAAGTCCTGAAATAAATGGCTGCGTTCTGGCCAGGCTCCCAGCTGCCTGTCAGAAATACAGAGGGAGAGAAACACTGGTGTGGTTCAAGAGCGCCTGATTTAGATATGTGGTACATTAGAAAAAGATAGGCAGAACAAAACAGAATTTGACTGATCAGATAGTGTTTGTCAGCAGTGAGATTTAGCATGTGTCAACAGTCAGTCAGGGTGAGTAACATGCTTAATTTATTAAACAGCCAACATAATGATCACAATACTAGAAATTAGCCTGGTAGTTCGCATGTCCATAATGCTTTATGTAGAGATAAGACCCCCTAGTTTGGGATCAGAACAAGTCTCAATATCCCTAAAGATCACAGCTAATCAGTGTTCCGTATCCAACCGTAATAGGACCCAAAGAACAAGAGAAAGCTGTTGTGGTGAAGAAGGATTTGTGCCAGAAGACAAAGTTCTCAATTTACCAGTCAGTCTACGGTCCAACTCTTTCCTGTGGTCACAAGCTTTAGGTAGTGACCAAAAGCAGCTGAGTGAGCGACTGGAATTGGCTTCCCAAGTAAGGTGGCCAGGCCGGGTACGGAGTTCAGACATCGGGAGGGAGCCCGGTGTAGAGCTGCTGCTCCTTCATGTTGAAAAGAGCCAGTTGAGGTGGTTTGGTTTTCAGGATGCCTCTTGGGCGCCTCTCATTGGAGGGTACATCCTACTGGGAGGAGGCCTCAAGATAGACGCAGAGTATGGTAGAGAGATTATATATTTCATCTGGTCTGGGAATGCCTCAAGATGAAGAGATGAAAAATGTTGTTGGGGACAAGGACAGGTGGAATACCTCACTAAACCTGCTGCCACCGTGATGATGCATGTGGGACAGTCAACTATAAACTTGTTGGGTCAAGTGTAGGATACTGGAATTAGTTTCTTTTACTTTTTATTCTTTGATAGAATACCTTCTGGTTTAAACTATCATTTTATTATTATTTTATTTTTAGACAAAGTTCTTCTATGGAAATACATTTATTGAGTGGTTGGTTCTGGTATAAAAAATAACAGCCCTGTATAGCTATTAGGAATGTAACAGCTCTGAAATCGAGACAGAAACCACAACATACACTTCCATGGTCTCATGTTGCAGTTCTGTCTTTCAGAACCACAACACCCAACCCACTGCCAGCCTGTAACATCCCACGTCTCTCACATTGAAGTCTCCCGTATATTAATACTCCAGTCAGCTGATGCTCTGGTGCCCTGTATTTAGGGCACCTGTATTCAAGGCACTGCCTCAACTTCTTACCACAGGAGTTAGAGCAAGAAGCAAGTCTGTTAGTTTCTGTTAGAACTATTCACACACCCACAATTAGGACAAAATAGGCTTAAAGCTTTGCTTGATCAGTGCCAGCCACCACATTTTAGCCTCCTCTGGAACTGAAACACATCAACAAGCTTGTTAATGCCTTGTTTTGAGATGTTGCTTTGTTTCCTGTGGGAAAGAAAGAGATGTGGTGAAAAAGGCTAGTTCACGAGAGATCTCGATAAGTAGTAAAAAATGTAGAGGCTTCTTATTTCCTGACAGAATGATAAAATCAATCTGTGGCAGATACAATTTAAAACCATGTTTTATGGTCAAACATGAGAAGGAACAGCCTACTGACAAATAAGATGATCCATAACAATGTTATCCATGTACAAGGATTTCATCTATTTGCACTTTGGACAAATACCAAACTGTCCAGTGAAGGAATAGAGAACCAGAATTCAAAATGGAGGAAGCTGAAGAAGATTAGATGTGTTGCTTCTGTGGATCTATTAACAGAACAGAATTCCATGTACCTAGATGCAACTCCATAAATTCCAATGAAATTTGCAGATTTTCAGAAAAGAGTTGCCAGTGTTCTTCAAGTTTCTGTGTTGTTGTTCCTAATAATCTGTCTCTGCCTGAACAAGTGTGTTAGAGATGTCTTAAAATATGCTAATAATAATAATAATAAAAAAATCTGTGCTAGTACTGAGTTTCAGTGTCTTGTCCAAGGACACCTCGACATGTAGCCTGGCAAGACAGGGAATCAAACCGCTCACTCTTAGGTTTGAAGACGACTGCTCTACCCACTGAGCTTTCATGGCGCCTCAGTAAAAACTGCTCCACAAAAACATGCAGTGTGGCTTGTAGCGAGTCATGAGACAGAAGTGAAAGATCCGCATAATAGGCTCCTACCTCTATGTTGAGGTACAACAACAAGTAGTCAAACGCTTCCACTATAACCTGTTGTATTTCACAAGGGAATTTCTGCTACTTTCTCGTCTGAACAGGCAGAGGCAAGTTTTATTATGACAATTGTCACCAAGACTTTTCATATTCCTCAGTGGTACTTAAAGTACCTATTTTATATTTATTATCTTAATCTTTACGGCCTTAGTGAAAGAGCAGCAGGTGAGCACCAATATTACTGCTCATAACTAGGGCACAAAAACAACAGGCATCCAGAACTGAGGCTGACATTTGCTTTTTTGATGTTTGCTGTACATCAGGGTACTGGCACTGAAAACCACTGCAGTACACACCTATGGTTAACCTATTGATCCCAATACAGAGAAACTCCTGCTAACAGTGAGAGGCAGCTGCCTTTAACCACTTTATGAAAGTCTGCACAACACAACACAAGAGCAGGAGACTTCGCTGTAGTATTGCTGCTGCAGGCCTTACAGCCGTAATTCAGTTTTATTTATATAGCGCCAAATCATAACAGAATCCTCTCAAGGCCCCTCACAAATAAGTTCAAACCATATAGTTATACAGAAAGAAAGCCAATAATCCCCCTTGAGCAAGCAACTGGGCGACAGTGGAGAGGAAAAACTCCCTTTAACAGAAGAAACCTCCAGCAGAACCAGGCTCAGGGTGGGTGGTCATCTGCCTTGACTGGTTGGGGTGAGTGGACAGTGGAGAGAGAAAAAGAGAGCACACAATAACAGCAACAGACAGAATGTGATCAGAGACAATGCCAGCAGCTTCCTCATGCAGCCAGACAGTAGGACCTGGGCCACATAGCAACCTTCCATGATGAGGACCTGGAAGAAGGATAGAATATGCAAGAGAAAGGAAGAAAGAAAAAGAAGGAGAGGCACACAGACTGTATGCTTACGTGCTTGGGAGAGAAAGAACAAAGGGTAAAAAGAATGCAGCGATTTTCAGGAGAAAAAAAAGCCATGATCTTGTCAGCAGGACTACTGTGAGCTATACTGAAATACTGGTTATTAATTAATTGAGACCGAGACCAACCCACCAACCAAGGACTGGTAACAGGTACGAATCCCTGCCACTAATTGAATGTTAGGGCATATAAATGAGTTTTGAGTTTAAATTTAATACCTCAACAGAATTAGACGGTCTAATTTCAGCAGTGAGGTTATTCCAAATGAGGGGGGCACCGTAGTAAAAGGCCCCGTAGCCTGATGACTTCTTTTTAACTCTAGGCACAGACAAGAGCCCTGCATTCTGAGGGTACGAGGTTGAGTATAAGGTTTAAGGTTATCAAAAAGGTATGAAGGGGCACATCCATTCTCTGTAAGACCCACAGGAATATACTTTACTTCTGTTACTACTTATATTTACCTCTGAGGAGACTGGGTGGTTTTCCTAAAATATTTCTTATATAAGGACAAGGCAGTGACCTATGCATATGTGTATGAGTGTTGTGACACAAGCTCCAACATCAAATAAGTGGAGGATGATGTATGGAGCATACTGGGAGCTCTTTGTGCTACAGACTGCTGTCTAATAAAGAACAAGACCTTAATGGACATAGAGCATGGGAAAAACACTTCAATCTTCTTCTTTGTGCCTTGTTACAAACGGAAAAGGCCATGGGCTCTTCAGATGGCTCCTTTAATGAAGAAAGAAAGGGATGAAGAGTTGGTTTGATCCGGACTGCTGCAGGTAAGGATGAAAGATTGTTTTGCTCTTTAAAGATGAGCCCATCAGCAGTACACATGACACCCCAGCCCTGTTCAATCGCCACTGGTCTCCAGTATGTTACAGTTAATTTGAAACACATACTAAGACTATGTCTACATTAAGCCGAGTAACTTCAAAAACATTGTTTTTGTGCCAATGCCAGGCATTTGAGGTCATTCCTGCTTTTACATCCCTACAAATTAAACTGCAGACAGGACAGGAAAATGAATAAATCTCCTAGAGAGGTTGCATGGAGGACAGACAAGCAAAGAAGAAACAGTATGCTACTTCTGGTTCCGCTCCGTGCATGGTTTGTATCAAGCAGATTACTGTACAAAAATTTTTAAGTCATGGCTTCATCAAAGAATGAGAACACTAACAGGGAAAGCAAATCAAACTTCTTTGCCTGTCCAGACAGTTTTATTTGCTTTTAAGAATAAAATGCTGCCACAACCTTGGTACATATACATTCATTTGTTGGTTTAGTAGATACAGCTTACTAAAACAAAAGTCTAATACAACAGTCCTGCAAGAAATCCTAAAGATCTGATACTGATTATAACCTTCATAAAACCATGATTTATTGTCACACTGTACTATCCTGCATTAGGTTTAGTTAAGTGTACCTAATTAAGTAGCAATTTGGTGTACATGTTGGATGCTCCATAGATAGTCTGCCGCACACTCTGAACCAGAACACTAACACTATTTTAGGGCTCTGAGAGGATAGAAATGCTGGTAACAAGGTAACAAACAAGCACTCCAACAGTTTGTTGGTGGGTACAGGGTTTGCTTGATCACTGGAGGCAAATTCATTTGTGTGAATAAAGAATCCTAACCAATTCACTTACAACCAGGAGCCGGATTTATTTATAATTAACTGTATTGAGAAGTAATGGAAGACATTTTCTGATCTATTACCTTTGTCTATCACTATTTTTATCTAGAAGAAGTTTAAGTTTATTTAATTATGGTTAAAAAAAAGGTACGGCACCAAAACTCAGGTATGGTTTTGGCATTGATACTCTAAATCCAGAAAAAACACGTTTAGCACCAATCTCTTGTTTTTGGTATATGACTGAAAGATGGGCTGTCTGTATTTCCTGGGTAACCAACAGTTACAGGAGGAAATCATCATGCATCCAGTCCTTCATTAGCATAACAAGCGCTGCGGAAGCCCGGGCCAACTCTGTGAACCTCAAAGAGTGCCAGTGCTTGTGCAAAGAGCCCCCCTCCCTTACCTACTTTTCTCCACCCCTTCCGTTCTCCGCAAGTGGCCACTTAACACTGGCCTTTGTTTTCTCAAAGTGAATTATTGAAGGAGAGGGACATGCAAATCAGCTGACCAAAGCCTGGCAATTTGATGAGGCCAAGAATGTACCACCAGATCTCTTCATTTGGGTCCATTAACAGGATCTGAATCTGTGTTTATCAAGCATCTCAGCGTAGGAAATCAGGCCTCGCTAGTACCTTTGGTAATACATTTGGTAACTGAATAACTGAAAAAAAAGAATAACCTGATCAATCACTTATAAAAACAATCAAAGTTGACCAAAGTCAATCACTCTTACAGTAGTTAATGCACAGATTCATTCATTTTCCTACCAATTAGTGTGAGGTAATGATGAAGATTATTCTGCACTACTACAGTAGTGGTAAAGCTGTTTGATGTCTACAGTGTTTCCCTAATGAATTTAATGTGCCACTACAGGAACTTAGTGCAGAGAAAGTGTTGCTATTTTCTCACAGTTCGACACAGTTTCTCACTGTTCACCGGTAACTCTCAGTCCTACTCTGTGATGGTAGTGTCTTTAGTCCAAGTTAAAATTTCTCCATGACTCCTAGGAGAAATTCTGAGACACTGTCAAACTTCTGTCAAATGTCAGGATCACGAGAGTCTTGTTAAAAGGTCCAGTTAATCATAGTTAGCCATAGCAGTGTGCAAACTTGTGTGCGCTCTCTGAATAGGCCTGACTGTGTGGTCTGAGTTCTAATGAGAGCTGACAGTGACTACTGGCTGGACATTGTCAAGAGCAACTGGACGGTGAGAAGAGAAGCTCCATCCAAGCTGAGAGCCAGTGGAGCAAAGCTCATTAATTTGTAATTCTATGTTCTTTCAAAATATGAAAAATTACAGATTCACTGGACAGGATCGTCCTCAAAAAGATCTTGTTGCTGATTTGTGGAATCATGTCAGTTATGCCTTGATCCTTTGTCTGCTCCTAACACACTTACACACACACAGTTGTTTTGCTGGACCTAAAGGGCCAGAAAAACGTAATGACCAGGCAGAGGAACCACAATTCCAGAAAAAGAAAAGCAGTCAGTCAGTCATTATGCTCCCTCTGGCTTTATTCCCCTTTGTGAGGAATGCTTTCTTTGGCTCTTTCCTTGCTGGAAGAATTTGGGTTAGAGGTGGATCAAAGTAACCCAGTCCTACTCTAAAGCCCTGGCTCACACTCATAAAACAAGTGATGTCATGGACGTGCTGGATGAGTGTACAAACATGAGTGCAGACAGTCAGGTGCTCTCTCTCCGTAACCTAATAGAGCACTTTGGTGACACATTCTTAATAAAATTTGTGGCATTTTCACTATTGTTGTCAGACAGGTCTGTATTCAACCCTACTGTCATTTACAGTACAGTATAAAGCAGTTTTCTCATATGAACTTCATCCAGAGAATCAGGTCTGGGCATTTTTTAGAGTTGCCCTTTTAGTATATGCAGCTTTTCAACAGGCACTTCTGCAAAATGATCTTTAGATTGAATTAGGTGTTTTGACACAGTCATGGGTTGTCACTTTGACTGGTTGTCAAACATTCATCCATTATCAATACTGCTTATCCTGCAGAGGGTCCCTCTAAATGTCAACTATCCCAGCTGTCGTTGGGCGTGGGGTGTGAAATTGACAATGCCCTACCCTCTGCAATTTGAAAAACATCCCAAATCGAAAAGCATGACCGCAAAACGGCGATATGAGCCAAACCGTGAATTGTTCCACCCCTAAGCTGTACCGTGTGTTCAGTGCACAGTGACGCTTAAATTATTGGGCAAGACATTTCACAACAATCACAAACATCTATCTATATGTTTTTTTATTATCAACAAATTCCATGAAATGCACAAAACCAACAAAGCGGTGAATCTATTTCTCAATAACTGACTGACCTGACTTTTCTTCCATATCTGTGCTCTCAGCCCTGAGCCCTTTTGTTACTACTGAACACAAACAGCTCATAAATATACAGTTTCATTTTTAAAATCACCATAAATCAGTTGGTTAGTACAGATTTATAAAACATTACAGAAGGAAACAGTGCAGTGGATTAATCCATATTTGGTGCTTCAGTGAGTATTTAGGGCAGCAGAGCAGCATATGTGGGATTGATTCAAAATAAACTACAGTGTGTTCATGGTGATTAAGGAACCCAGGGCAACAGTGAAGCTCATTAAAGTGTTTTAACAGTGTCTGGACATGAATGGAGCTCTGTGGTGGCGCATATAGGATATACCAAGCTTTGGATACACACACAATACTTAATTGTTAATAGGTCAAAACCTTATTTGATTTAAGTCTTTTCAGCATCATATTATTACAGCAAGAACATTTTAGTCAGTGTGTTGAGTGAGCGTGGCCAAACAGTGTGGAGGAAAAAAATGGACAGTGCATGTTAAAGGAAGAAGGAGAAAAAGTGGAAGTGAGAGAGAAAACATTACAAGGAGAATAGCCCTGCAGGTGGTTCTGTCTTGGCTTGTTCATGTATATCTGCCCATGGAGCTGGCACACTCGAATCATCATTGATGATTTCACTGGTGATGGAAGCAACAAAACGAGCTAGTACACAGAAATGATAGAACAGTAACATTTTAAAACCTCCAACTCCTGAAATGTAATCAGTAATGCTGAATATATTTAGATAAACTGAGAAAAGATGACTGAAAATGGTGCTACTGGACAAAATAACAATGTCAGGTAGTGCATCTTTATTTAAACTTTAATGGATGGGTTATTGATGCTTTGTGTTATCAAGCTAAATCAAGTGCTCCAATCACAAGCTCTGACATTACATAACACAGGGTCTGTTCTATTGTAAGTTTGCCATTTTGTCTTCTGTAAGGGACAAGAGGTTCACAGCTTTATTTTAAAAAACAAAACAGTCTACAAGAATAAAACCTGTTGTACTTTGGAGAGGACATCCTGGGCTTTCTAGTGATATGTGATTTGTTGGGGTTCGTCCAAGGAAAGAGAAGATCTGTCTTTCCAAAGTGGCTGCCATACCGACCAGCATGTTTTATTTTTCTGGGTCTCAGGAGGTGCAAGACGTCACTGTATGAATTATTCTGCTTTTATGACCAAACTAATGCAAAAAGAAATTTACACCAGAAATTATCACTTATTATTCATTTCTTATAATACAACAACTATCCAGTAAATAGGTGGTCACGGGTCAACAAAAAGAGAGAAGTTGGGAACATGGCAGGACAAAGCTGAGACACCAAGTTAAATGAGAAGACTACAGCTATTCTTATAGGCATGTATACAATGAGGGAGCATGGGAAATGGAGCAGCCAATGGTTTCCTCACCATCCATTCCACTCAGTTTGGCTTGATGTGAAATGAGAAAAATTCCTCAGTATCTCTTGTGTCAACTTTGCAACTGTGTTAAACGTGGACGGCAACTTGCCACTCCGTCCCCCCACCAACCTCACTCCGACCCCAACCATGAGAGGTATGTGATAGCTTTGCCCCCAAACACTGATTTATTGCTGAATCTGTGTGTGTGAGCGTGCAGAGTTCTCACACTTCTACAAACATGTCGGGCATGCATGGAGGTGGGGTCACAGACAGCCTCACTGGTCACGCAACACATCTTGTTATCCCAGTACTGACAGCACGTTGAAGAGCCATGGTCTGGAGGGGTTGGAGCTACCGGTCACAGAGGAGTGCAGCTGTGCTACTGGTGCAGAAGGAACACATGCCTTTATAAATGCATAATCAATTCTGTATATGAATTACTAAAAACTGAAAGTGAACATATGAAAAATAAATGCAATTAAAGCTCGCTAAAATTGCACATTGTAGCTTTAAATATGTTTTATTAAAAAAGCAAAAAATAAAATGGGTAGTAATAGCTTATAACTGAATTTTTATGAGACTGTCCATCAAAATGACAAACAATGAAAAAGTTTAATGTAACCTCTGCTCGGGAGAAGATTTGTTTTCCAGCAGCATAGTGACCTCAAGTACACAATCAAAGCTACACACACACATGGTTTGAGAAGGACAATGTTAATATTCAGGAGTGGCCAAGTCAGAGCCCAGATCTCAATCCAATTGAGAATTTGTTGGCTTAAAAAGAGCTGTTCACCCATGATCCCCATGCAACCTGACAGAGCTTGAGTAGTTTTGCAATGAAGAATGGAGGACATTTGCAGGGTCCACATGTGCAAAGCTTAGCAAGTCGTAACTAATACAGAAGTCAAAGGTACACTGTGACAATTCTAAATAACACAAACATTGTGCTACAAATGTTTTCACAAAAAACTTCCATACTGACCCTGACACTGTTGTACTGACAGTCTGCTGTAACATGCTGTGGAGACACACAGACTCAGAGAGACCCATGCTATGCTCCTTCATGCTGGCCTATTAAAATTACACACAATGAAGGTGTCAGTTAGCACTTGGGAGTTTTCTTGGCAGCTTTAAATGCCCAAAACCTCTTTGAGATGCCTTGAACACAAATGCACTGACTACAGCAATGTGAGTAACTGCCATTGAAAAGAAGACATACAGTTACCAGAGGAAAACAGCCTATTTGTGTAGACTTCTGGATCAGTTGCACAGTTGCTAGGTTTGAGGTTTTTCCTGACCAAACTATTTTTAACTACAACCACTGGTTCCCAGTTTAAAAAAAAAAAAAAAAAGAACAAAAAAAGAACTGTGGGAAATCGGCACACCCAGATCATTTTCAGATATTGCAAGAATTTTATTACTAAAATGAATAATGTGAAAAAAAGACAACTTGAGAAAAATTCCTTACATTTTAGTATGGAACTATATTTGAAGCAAGTTGAAGCTTTTTGATTTAATGTTTAGTATTGGATTTCCCCCACTGATAACACTATACTGATATACATTACTGTATGCATTCAGGCAGTATTGTTCTAATTGTACAGATCCAGGTAGCTTATATTCAACCCATTGCTGTGTTTTTACTGAAAAAGCACTTTGGCAGCCATTCTGACATCTGGAACAAGGGTTGCTCAATTTTTGTATGTGTTTGGAGCAATTTTAACATTAATCGCACAGGAAACGCAGCACAACCAGCAGGTTAGTTAAAGGGCTCTGGATAGCATTTCCTTACATCGTGTCCATGAAATTTGGAACTGAGTTTGGCTTTTGGCATAATGAGCTCCACTGCTGTGGAATCCACCAAATGGGCCACTGACAGACAGACGGTATGAGTTATTCAGGTTCAAATGTGGGTCACAGTATAGTAAGCAAATACACTCCTTCGCACCACAGTGTGAAAGTGCCTCCAAATCACAGAGAGGGGTCTTAAATGTTTAAAGACACAATCAGTTCCACTTGACTCTACACTTTTGAGTGCTGTGGTCTGAAACAACAGTTTGTGTTGTAGGCTCTCCTTTAGTAGTTAAGTCACACTACAGAACAGACTATGGCTAAAGATATCAGAGCCATATGGTTTCCACTACTCAGTCAGTAGCTGGAGTCATGTGACCCTTTGAAACTCATGAAAAGCACTTATCCAGTAATCAGGTAAAACATAAACAGAGACTCCAATAAAGTCTCAGAGGCAAACGCAATCTTCTTATAATTAGCTTTAGCATCTGCCGCCAGTGTGTGAAATTTTTTGTTCTGCTCACAGACTGTTAGTGTAGAATCTTAGCGGAAGACTGTTAAAGTTAAGAATAAAGTTGACAAAAGGCAGGTAAACCCCCGACATCATTCCCAAAATCGGGATATAAAGTGTCAATGTTACACATTCAACAGCCGTATATTTTAACTGTCAAATCAAATGCAATTTTATACCTATAGCCCAGTATCAGAAAACAGGCCCCTGAAGGGGCTTTTCAACCTGTACAGCATATGACACCTACTGTACTTAAACGGGAAAAAAGGCAACTATCACCAAAGTTACCATAAACCACAAACATAAGCAGTCGGTATTCAGGGTTGCTCAGAGCAAAACAGCACCGTCTTTAAAATGCATAAAGTTCTCCATTTGCCATGCGTCGTTTCATGTACTAATGAGACAATGACTGTGTTTATATGCACTGAAGCAACCCTCATACTGTACAGACTCTTCTTACCCCACCCTTATTTTGGAACCAATCAAATGAGATTCCTCCGTCACGCGGCTTTTAAGAAATCGGCTTACTGGAGGCAGCCGACTGTAACCTGGTTACATAAATACATGTAAACACAGTAATTGAACAGCAACTGAGATAGTCCGGTATGAGTAACCGACCCACGAGTGTGAAGGCTTATCAGACACCAAACCGACACAGACGTTTAAAACACTGTAATGACAATCAGGAGACAGAGGCGTATTACAACATATAGAATACAAAGTAATATACAGCAGATGTAATGAGGACACAATGAGGAGGCTGCAGAATTTCACCAAAACAATGTCCTTATTTGCTTTCCTAGTCACCATAGTCCTGATTGTAATCTATTCATTTATTTATTTATTTATTTCAGAGCATGAGTTAGTATAGTGAATGTCATGTTTGGACACCTTATGTGTGATTAGCTAATCTTATTTAAAAATTAGAAAACATGTGATAGTGCTGCTACAGTAGAGCAAAAAGTGTTTTCACCTTGTGCAGGTGTAAATGTGCACAGCAAAGTTCATGCCAACAATCAAGCCTTTCATTATGGAATTACTGGTGATAAGAGAGACAGACAGAGGTGATTGCACTCAGAACAGATACCTACACTCATCCGTGGAGGTACTAAAATGTCTTTGGGTTGAATGATTTGATATAAAACTGTTCGACAGCAGTGTTCCAGCTATTTCCTGAGTATTTGTATTTAAACTCGTGTTTCTCTCGGCCAAAGGCGCCAAACAAGCTTCAGCATGTCTTTATTCCATCTAGACGGCACCTCTGCCGTAAGCCACGACAGACAACAGAGACAGGATTAGTACATGTTCAACTGACATCCTGAAAGATCATTCAATAATATTATGATTACAAACATGGCTGGTTAAACCTGATGGCCGACGCTGGTCCAACCAACCAACAACACAAAGGAGTTGGGACACTAATGAACCCATCTGCTGCCGATGTAACAGAACAAGTAAGACAAGTTGTCAAAAGGAGATGATTTTTGGTTGTTGTTGCTTTTACCTGTGCAGCAGCTGACTTGCATCTGAGTTTCTGAGGAGAGAAACAGAAAAATAAGAAACATGAATACAATATTTGTGTAAGACATCTATAGGATTATTTTTTAGAGATAATAGACTGATGTTTTGAATATGAAATGCACTGACAGTAAGTTCCAGCGGTGACCTACTTTCACAAGCAAATAAAAAGCACCAAAACACTCATAAAACTCCTCGAGCTAAATCTGCAGCGTACGCCACTTCTCCTCTGTCCATTTATGTCCTCCGTGTGTTCCGACTGGAACGACACAGCCTCTCCACGGTGGTGGTGTTTACATGTGTCGCTGAAAACTACCCATCAACTTGCCATAAAACCAAGCTGACTACAGCTGAAGGAGCAAGGCACCAACTTTTCAGAAGCAACTTTTAACAGCACTTTAAGAAGCAGTCGTAAAAGCCTCATGAAGAGTCTCACTGGCACTCTCACAAACTGCATTTGAACTGCTGCACTTCTTTAAGATGCACCAACTGTCACATACGGTCTTTCTGCAGTGCTTTGATGCTCACAGAAGACGGGATTCCACATAAGAAGAAGACTTGTGGCCACGTCACAAAATAAAATGAATACAACAACTATTAAAGTGAGGGTGGACACATGGAAATAACAGCTCAAACACGACAGTATTACTAGACCACGTCTGTATGACACAAGCTGGAGTTTACGTATTCAGCCAATGCTGCTGGCACCATTTTAAAGGGAAGTGAAGCAGCAGAGCAAAGGGTTGACTTCTTAAAAAGCTGAAACAATGGGAAAGATGTCAGCACCATGGGCAACTTAGGGTTCAGTGTCTTGACCAAAGACACTCTGTCATGTGGACAGCTCAAATCGCCAACCCTGCAATCAGTGGACAACCTGTTCTACCTCCAGAGCCACAGCTGCCCCACAAAACAACAGCGAACGGAGGCAGAGCAAGAACACTGTTCTCAAAGCTCACTTTGATTAAATCAAGCCCATATTTAGGTCAGTCCAGGCAAAGAGCCTAATGCATTACAAGAATTGTTACTCGAAGTAAACTGATGTGATCACAGCAAAACAACTGAATTCAACAAATCAAGAAACACAACCTCTGTCTGACTTTAGCCCATACAGAGAACCAGATCCAGAACCCGAACAGAAATGTGTTGTTTACTTAACAAAATCTAAATCTTAAGGTATTGGAATGATGCTGATTCTGCCTTAGTGCCATCGTCCTCTCATTGTTCCCACTGGACCAGCTACACCACCCAGTCTCTCCTGTAATTCCCCCTCACTGATAAGAAACAAGACATTATAGATATTTGTTTTTGTAAACGATGGTTAAAAATCAAATGGTCTGTACTGTGGATTTTATGCTCCTGTGATGACAACTGAACAAACCTGTTTCACTGAATAGGACCGTGAGATGTTCACAAGTTAGTAAATTGAGAGATTTGTTTTTTGGCAAATCAGTGCTCCCAAGATCAGGAATGAACTGTGACACGCCACAAAATGTGGACTGCATAAAGCTGTAGCAACTAAATATCAGCAAAATTTTTCTCACATTACATGTAACAGCATACTGGTGTTTGGGAAAGATTCATGGAATACAGAAAAAAGTACTGAAATCCAAAAAATTAATTAAAGCACCATCTGCTAAATAAAATTTAAGATTTTAACATTTGACCTATGCTCTGACCCTCCACAACTATTGGCTGGATTGCCATATATTCATGTCCCATTTATAAATCCAATTTTCAAACTGCCCAATGCTTATTATTAAACTCAGTCCGTTTGCTGATCTGATTAAGACAGACATCAAGCTAAAAACAGTACCCTCTGAACTATTTCTAGCACACAGACTGACCTAACTGTGGCCAACAGCTTTTTGAAAACCATATCTGAAATATGAGTGAAGACAAGTGCACTGGCTGCATGTCTGCACACGTCCATAAATTGAACCTTGGAATCCAACAGTGTGTAGAGGAGGTGGATGAGTCTGGCAGCATGTGAGCCATGATACCTCTGCCATGTAAGAAGTAACAAGTAAACACTGATTCATTTTAGAGATGACGAAAAACAGGAGCTGTAATAATTGTTTTTGAAGCAGTTCTTCAGCTTAAAATAAAAAACAAATGCCATCACCAGTGATGATTAGGTGCACTGTAGTAAAGGGGATGAATACATCCATTTTATAATTTTTTGATATACAAATGAGCAATGTAGCCATGACAACAGATGTTGTACAAAGTTCAACATACACAAACTTGTAGCGTCTTGTAATGAAGTCACATAATTGGTCTGATTTGGTCTCTAAACTGGTTTATCACGGTGCAGCTCTCTTGTTCTGAGCAGGATTCCACACTGAATAAAACACATAGACTACTGTATCTTGTCTAAACATAAGAATTGTTCTGTGTGAAACCCACACTGGTCTTTGTCTTGTATTATTCCAAACATCTGAAAAAAGATTTTAGCAGTTAAGCAACAATCATTATTCATACAGTGATACTAATGATTTTTGAGCTGTGGGTGGACCACTGTGGTATGAAAGTACCTGCAGGCATTTATGAAATTGACATTCGACTACTTATTACGTCTGCAAGTTAGTTAACGTTAGACACACAAACTGGATTGAAATAATGCTGATAGAAAATACCAAATACATTGTCCTACAGTTTTGGTTCAACAGTCAGCGTTATTCAGGTGATTGGTGAAGACACGGCCACCTATGCCAAAAAAGTGACCTTAGCTAATAAGCAAATACTGGATAAGGCAAGTTGGTTACCAGTACTTGAGAATCACAATGTTAAATAACAGTTATGCAGGTCTTTTTTATAGTGGTCTTTTTGGCTCAACCTTTCATGGACAGTACACAAATACACTTCATAAACGTTTATATGAAAGGCTTTTCTTTTTCTTTTTTAACTTTTACACTTTGTTCTTTAGTTTGAATGACTTGACAACCAAGACTAAGTACATTGTTGTTAAGAAAACTAAAACAAATTGAATTTTGCTTTCAGCTGGTGATGTGTAACAACAACGGATTCAACAGTTGTAGTTTTGTTAAAAAATAATGATACCTTTAATGAAATGAATTACTGCTTTATATCAATTGTATTTAGACAGCAAGACAAAATCTAACTATCCATGCTGTGTGTGTATTTGAACGAGCTAGGTTTGGTGAGACATTTGTAATAATCAACATGGCGTTTGTGTTTTTGTTTTTTATTATTAATATCACTTCGTCTCAAGTCTGCCACAGTCAAACATGTTATAAGGTCAGAACCTCACCTGGTACCATCTGAGCAGAATCCAGCAGAGCAGGTAGGCGGCCAGGCTGAATTTGGCGGTTCGGTATCTCTCCGGCAAACAGGTGAGATACGTGAGCCGCTCCGAGCGTCCCCCGCTGCTCCGCTCCTCTCTGCCGGCCAACCCGTCGCCCTCCGCGGACGACTCTCTGCTGCCACCCGAGGTGTCCATTACCGTTCCCCGTCGCGGTAAGGTTTAGGTTGTGTGTGACTCAGGCAAAAAGATTAAAAGAAATTCTCACCTCGAACTTGTGAGGAAGAACTACTTCCATACTGTCAGCTCCCTGACCCCCAACCAACGCTGCTGATGCCAGCCGCTAATAGAAAAGTCAATCACGCGCACGTCCAACATTCAACTAACCCGCAACTTTGAGTCCGGAGAACTTCCAGTGTAAACGCGCTGACCTTTCAAATTAAAAGTCTCAGGATTCCCCTTCAAAATCAAGCGAAGTATTTGGTGCTCGTGCCTTCATTCTCCAGCACTGGCTTACAGCGCCCCATGCTGGCACAATCAACACTACAAATAATCCTTTATAAATAAGAAAACTACACTTACTTGCCACTTTTATTAGGTTCCCATAGCTAGACATGCAGATTCAGCTGTGTCATTTTAATGGAAGATGTAGGACACACTACTGCTGAAATGAATTTAGATATATTTTCAGGTGCTTCTTAAATTTTTAATAGTTTCCACCTCAGTTATATCAGTAAGGGTTTGCTAAGTAACAGAACTTCAGGCTCCAGAATGTCTCGCAGTGTGACTTTGTGATTATAATAAATCGAACAGGGGGATTCTGTTATTACATTTAAACTTTCAATTCATTGTCCAAGTGTATTACAAGCTGAATTTCATCATAATTATGAGTCTTGTTCAATTCTGCTTGCTAAAACCAAAACATTTTTATTTTAATTTATTTTAATTAAATTAGATCATCCTAAACTGCCCAGACCTTCACCTCCACCTATGTCTATGAAATCTGCAGCTGATTTACACTGTTTGAGAATTCAATCATTTATGAAGCCCCTCATCCTTCTTAACCCACACATTCAGCACCAATACTGCTGCTGGATATTGTGTTCTTAAATCCTCTTTACTGATTCTTTATCTAATGGCTTTTTCCAGAGCTTTCAACCACATCTCACCATTTTCATCAGTGAATCCTGTCCTTTTGCCGTACAAGTAGAGATCTTAATCTAAAAAAGAAATTATTCAGTATTCATTATTCAGTGAGACCATTAAAGTGTTTTAGGTATTATTCAAAGTTCAAATATTTTCATTTTGTTTTTGTGTTGTATCACTGTGGTATTTTCATCAGATGTACAGGGTGACAGAAAACTCACTCAGCTGAAAGTGATGACAGTAACTTGAACAACTTTCTTAATTCAAATAGCTTCTTTCCAATTTCTCTGAGCTCAACTAAAACTTAACAATCAGCGCAAATTATATCACACAGAACAACCACCACCCCTACACCAGGCCAATGAGAAAAAGCCTATAACCGTAACAATTTCTAGAAACACTAACATTATTCTTCCCTTGCTGGTCCATCACTGCAACATACACATTAATGCAAGCACAAATCACACAAACAAAGAAACACACACTAATGGATTTCAACTTTGTGTAGATCCTCTACAGTGACGTACACCACCTGAAACGACATAGACACAGCTACATTTTGAACAGCAAAATGTAACAAAGTTTATACAAAAATTTTACTATTAAAGTGATTTTTGCTGATGGAGACGAGAGGTACAAAAAGGTACGATATGATCAATCTATGATTCATCATCATTATCATCTGATGAAAAAAGCAAATGAGCTTATTTAATGATATTGTTCCTTTAAGGCAATATCTGTAAAAATGATAATTCATCTGTGTTTGTTTATTTTTTTATTTTGTACATTCCGTCATTTAAAGGTTATTCAACTCTAACAATTTCATTCTTTTGCTTTTCTTTGTTGCCCATTAACCATGTAATTCACTATCATTTTTGGAGTTGAGCTGATTGTACACAAGTAAATTAAATGACCTCAGAGAATTAGGAAAGGGGTTCACGCACTCACCTGTTCATGGCAGGGGTCAGCATAGTCACAGATGTTCTGTGGGAAGACAGAACGTATCAACATTTTCACCTCTTCAGGGTAAACATAGGTGGGCTGATTCACCTCCTTCACACCAACCTTGTTTAATATCTGGAGTAAAATGAGAAGAGAATAAAGAGAGCAAAGAGGAAGAGCCTTATTCTTGAGGATTCACTATTGATTCCTGGTTTCTCCTGGCTACATGTCGAGGTTTTTTTTCAAGGGGATCAATAAAGTACGTCATTATTATTATCAGTAATTCCAGCTTTTATTTGATGCTATGTACGTCTTGATATGTTAAACAACAGAGAAGATACCTTTTGTATTAAATGTCCCACATTTATTGACCAAAAGTTTTGGAACATGTGACTGAAAAATGTTTCTTGGTAACCAGGGGCATCCTATGGGATTGATTTTCAACTAATAACTACCTCTAAATGACTACTCTTGGTTTTAGCTTTGAATACCGGATAGATAAATCAACATGAAGACCAGAGAGCTGTCTATGGGAGAGAGGAACGCATTTTGAATCAGAGATAAGAGAGAAAAACAATCAGGGGCACTATACAAACATTGAGCATAGCCAAAACAACGCGTAGCTCAAGTCAAATTTCATTGTAACATGTAAATGTGATCAATAATTAAAAAAGAAATAAACCACTGGTGTACTGAGCAGCATACACTTAACTGGACACAAACTGAATTTAAATTTCATCAAATGAAGCATGGGGACAGCTACAGTTGGAGAACTAATGCATGATCACTGCCACAAGTACACAAGTACATGTACTGTACGCCTATAAAAAATAATGTATATTAAACAGAATTGAACTAGATGCAGTGAACGATCAAGCCTAGTCTACGTTACTACATATTTTGTATTTCATTACACGACTACTGACCAGTTTCCTCTGCAGAAGCCTGTAGACCTTCTTCCGACGGGCGCGGTCACTCCTGAGGCGTTTGGCAGCACAGATTAGTGATGCTATCCACACAGGAAGTCTGAGGAAAGTCAAGAAAACGTTTCTATTCATTTTCTGCAATACACATGTTCAAGGTTTCATAACCAGCAGTGTATGATGCATGTCCAAGCACTATTTTTTATTTTATTTGCATAAATGTTGGTAGACGTGGAGAGATAAATGTGCTCATCCTAAGCTGAAGGCTGGGAAAGGTGAAGGAAACTTTTAGCTTACCCAAAAGAACAGCACAGATCAACATACTCATCCATGACCAGGTCACTGAGGGCTGCAAGTCTGTGAAGAAATACACACAATTTCTTTAGACGTGATTCCCAGAATATCTGATAGTGATGTGTGTGTTGATTCTCCACTCTAGCTTGACAGGTTGAGATTGATTCATTTAATAGTTTTACAGTTTAATAAGGACAATTTATTATGAGTGTCAGTCAATGTGGCAAAGATGAGCCCACACAACCCCGAGCTGCTCCTGAGTCACAGAAATGAACAGCTGAGAAACAGGTTTGCTCATTACAAACTGTGACAGTATCTTTGTGTAACAAAGTGTAACAACTGTAGCGTAAATGCTATCAACAACCAGCTAACCTGCATAAAATGGTTTTAGATGCTAGCAGGTTCATTAGCATAGTAATACCTGTTAGCTTGACAGACTTTGTGGTCACACAAATTAAATATCGCAGCATTTTTAAAGCTCATTTAATCAAGTTTTTAATCAAATTTCTGTAACATTATGTTTCTTTATTGTGTGAGCGGCGCTGCTTCTGTGTCGCAGTTTACGGCCTTTAATGCTACGTTGACGTTAGACCACCTGCCGCGCTATTTAAGTGTTGACGCACTTTTTAATAAAAGTGCAGATAAAGTGGAGTAGTTAGTGAAGTTATAACTTACCTGTGAGGGCTCATGTTCTCTCTCAGCTGCTGGGTGACGGTGAAGGGGAAACACAACGACAGAGAAACAGACTTCAACCCAATTAGTAAGATAATTGATCAGGTAGATATGGGACGTACTGTACATTAGGAGGTCATGTCCTGCATTCATCATTAACCTTTAACGTGTTCAGTTGTATTTTATTTAACTCAGTGGTTTATGACGTTTGTATAAATAATTCATTGCTACAAATTAGTGTAACTAATGAAATGAAAAAATCTGCTTATATTGTTTGTTAATGAATTAGTAAACATAAGAGGAATATAGATCTAAGGAGGAAGAAAGGGAAAAACCATCACATAATCAAAGAGCAACAATAATCAGAAAATGATGATAATAAAATACAATTACAATGAGAGACTGTCCAGATGTGGGCATGACAGTGCTGAACAGAATATTGGATGTGACAATTTGAGATATACGCTACTCACAAAAAGTTAGGGATATTTGGCTTTCGGGTGAAATTTATGGAAAATGTAAAAAGTTCACACTACAGTGAT
>JAUMHL010000013.1:28612870-28726518 GCA_032362345.1 Sandelia bainsii
GAGACGTCAAGGAGAGCGCTATGCATCAGCCACTGTTGTCACCAGACGAGCCTTTGGTGGTGGTGGTGTTACAGTGTAGGCAGGTGTGTCTAGTCAATACAGAACTGCCCTACACTTTGTGAATGGTATTTTCCATAAATTTCACCCGAAAGCCAAATATCCCTAACTTTTTTTGAGTAGCGTATGTTACATGTCTAATCTTGTCACAGGAGCTTCTAGTTCTTTTTCAGACATGAGCCCCATATGTAGAATTGTCACCATATTTACATATATGAGGTGCATGTCTGAAAAGAGCTTATAAGTCAGGATAAGTTAGCCTCTGTTTGTATGGAAGTGTAACAATAAATCTCTGCCCCTCAGTGTGAAAATATCATAAGCAACCAGTGGGTGTCGCTACTCCAGCCAGTTTTGGAGTGAATTATGATGTATGGAATCAAAGCATGGGGCTCTTCATCCATCTCTCATCTTTATGTGATATCAGATGTTCAACTCACTCACCCAGTATTTCCTACAGTTCTTGTATCTCTGGAAATAGGCTTGACACATGCTCTTATCATAGTTGTAGGCACTCAAACACTTCTGTGAGGCGTCACCTTCCTGAAAAATAAAGCAGAAGCAGTTGTGACAACAGAACGGAGAACACATCCCAGCAGCAAGGAGCTGTTTGACACAATTTAGAATGTAGCTGATTGGTTAACTTACGTCGATGCATGGGTTAATGTCTTGATTCCGAAGTTTTCGTGTATTTTTATCCATCTGGATCTGTGTACTGAAGGACAATGGGAACACACATATTTCTCAGAAGCAGGGTCATGTTTTACCTCTTCTATTTGTGCAGGTATTATAAGTTATTCCACGTTAACAGAGTCTAAGGAAATACAGTGCAATACTTAGCATTACTGATTATCAGACAAAAACTAGACCAATACATACAAGCCATTAGGTGACACGCCACTACAAGACTGTTGAGATGATTGCTTTCATAATTTCAATTATGCAACTCACTTATTAAGGACAAATTTTACATATTTGCTGCCGTCACTTTCTCCAAAATTGTGTCTTTAGGTTTTGGACTAGTGGTTAAGCCAAACAAACATTCAAAGGTATCACTTTTGAGCCAGAAACCACAGGTTCATGTTATTTCCCCATCTGTTCACCAATTTGCTGTCATATCTCTAAATTCCTCCAGTAAAGTCATAAAATATCAGCCTTCTGCACAAATAATAAAGTGCCAAAATAATGAGACCTAAAAGTCCCAAATTAGTATTTTTGCACTTCCAGATATTGTTTTTTTTATGGTTTTTTGGTTACACGTCTGAAATAAGGTTTGTGATTAAGGTCAAGAGACTTTCAGGTTTTATTCTACAGCATAAAATTCATCAGTAAATATTTCACTTGTAAGTGCGTGTATGTTCATTAAAAACAAATTGGCTAAATGAGACTAGAGAACTTGTCAAGAGCACAAAACATAATCATGGCGAACACAGTGACTCACTCACTTGTCTGCCTTTACGCCCTCATTGTGATTACACTATTCTAATGGTGATTCTTATGATGGTCACTGATACGATTACAAGCTAGATCACGCTAAGAGGAAAGGCTTTTGGCTTTTCATGTGGCTACCTGAACAAAACAAAAACTTAGGCCACTCCAAATAGAGTATTGGCCACCCAATGAAAACCTCTGGTTCCACCACTGCACACACTTACCAATACTAATTCTCTGTTCTGTGGTTTTCCTAAGCATATTACATTTGGAAAAAATCACCTAGGATAATTTAGACTTTCAAAGAGAACATTTACATGAGATGATGTTTTACAGTAATAATTTCCATTTCTAACAGGCTCAAAGACATATTCTGTGCTGTACAGCTCATACAGAAAGATCTGGATCATATTTTGACACAGTTTAAACAGTGTAACTCTCTGAGTTTTACTGTAACCACGTTGTGTTTTGGTGGATGTTAAAATGAAAATAAAATAAAAACGTATAATTTTATAGTTACTTCTACATTATTTGGCTGTGTTGTTTGTTACAGCTTGGTGTTTCAAATGTATTTAAAAGTTGCTCCCGCTTTTTGACGACGAATTAAGAAGTGCTGTGTAACGTTGCTATTTTGTAACAAGTTGACCTTCGTTCATAATTCAAAACTTAGAGAGACTTTTCATTTATCTTTGGTAGAATGACTAAGGTTAGCGGTGAATGAACATACAGCTCCAGATACCTACCTTTTACAAATGCCACCTTTTATCCACCGGTAGTCTACTCACTCGTGAATGTGACTCGTATCCAAACCACTGAAGGTTATCCCGGTTTTTACAGTGTTAAATAACTAACAAGCCTATTGACGCTTCCTGTTCAAGAATTATGTTGACATTCATATCCCTTTTGAATGCTAGCAAAACTACTGCTTCAAATGCTAGTGAATGGCTTTACACTACATGTAGCTACAGAGACTTCCCCATCATGCACAACACAACTCCACTGTCGTTGGTGCAACAGCGCACCAGCAAAATCACCCACACCGTCGCCGACAACTGACAGCAACATAAGCCAATGGGAACCTCTGCATACTAACCACGTAGACTGACAACCCAACGAACCAATAGGATTCTTCGGCAGACATGACCGTCTTCCTATCGTTGTAAACGAAACTAAACTAAGTTTAAAGGATTGACAGTCCGCATAGCAAGTCCAAAAATTGAGTTTTATTGAAAAGGACTGTAAGTGACGTTGAAGTGAAAGTGGCAGCGCCTTACACAAATCACAAAGCACGACGAGGCGGGACTTTTGGGTGGGCGTGGCTAAAACCTAGTGCGGTTGCATCGCAGCGCATACACAATGGCTGCTCGAAAGAGGGGAAAGCAAACAATTTTCAGGCCCGCCGCGTCTAGCAAAAAATATGAGAAAAAAATTATTAAAAATTCGGAGAATAGTTGAAAGTCAAGAAAAACTCAACAGAAAGGATGTTAAAGCGTCCGGGGTAAGTTTCGTGTAAATTAAGTAGACGGTTACTCAGTTCTTGAATTAAAATATCGGGGTTATTTAAATTATGAGAGAGGGGGTGAGCTGGGGAAAAAGTTTGTGTTAATCAGTACCCACTTTGCGACCACGGAGAAAACCAAGGGACGGTACAAGTATTTAAAAAAATTTAAATAAATTATGTCACTGGTGATATTAGTGTCACAGTGCGTGTCCGCGAACATTAAAGACCACAGGGAACAGCAGAATGAAGGAAAGTTGAGTAAAGTTGAACATAGCCTCCACGCTTAGTTAATTCAGTTTAATATAATAACAGCTGCAGTGTGGACACCGACAGGAACAGGCGCACATGGATTCAGCAATAAAGTCAATTTTCCTATTAATTTTTGTCTGATACAGGCTACACACTTAATCATAAGCGGCGTCAACACGTCCCTAAGCATCTCCTCTTCCAAACCATAACGTCAAAATGCAACCATGTAGCGGCTACAGTGACATTTTATCAGGTTGTTTCACTTTTACGCGTCACACTACATCGCATTTTAGCCCACTGAAGATACTGATCGCCGTGTCACACGGATGACAGTTTGGCTGTGAGCCGCTGGGAGGCTAATAAATAAGAAATTGCTTGTCAATAAAGAAGCAAAATGGAGGGAGAACTTAAGGCAAACTAATTAGACACCGCTTAAGATTTGCTTGTGCAGCCTGCGTCCCGACTTATCGCAGACAGTTTCTCGTGAGGAACCAAAAAAAAAAAGGCAACTTGTGTTGAGTTTGATGTGGTGTGGCAGGTTGCACTGTGCACGTCTTTTACGAGATCGGCTCCTATAGCTGCTGCTGCTGCTGCTGCTTATTTACAGCTTGTAGGTGCCAGTCCAGGCGACCAGAAGCTTCTTCCATCGCAGTCTTGTTGTTGAGCTGAAGTAGCCAGTGTGTTGTTGTCTGTGGTTAGAAAGCTGCTATTGAAACAGTTCCTGAGAGGAAGTGTGTGTGTCTGTCAGTGTTGGCTCAAGTCTCTGTTTACACCTTTCCTATACCTTAAACCTTACACGTGACGTGGAATTAACTGTTCTGGATCTGCTATGGTATGATTTTAACTGGAGCCTATAGTTACTGAAATCAGTCACTTTAAATGCTGTTGAGGCTTAAACGAAGTGTTTTATTATGCATCTCTTTGAAAGCCTATAGGAGGGACTGTTGCTGACATGGAAAAAATGTTATTTGCAAGTCCTGCATGTGTGGGTCTGATCCCTTCTCACTAAAAATGGAACTTCAATAAAGTATTCATTAATAGTGTGTTTTTGAGTTGCTTAAAATGTCTCTTTCTCTCAGAGATATTTGTGTGGAAGAGTAGCTTGTTTTTGTTGGTTGGTTTAATAATGTAAATATCTAATAATGAGAGATTGAAATTAGTTGTTGTTTTGAAGGCAGTATAATTCATTTATGAAGCCTGCACTACTCCTCCTTCTGCCTGGGTTATTTTTGTAGAAATGCCTCTACTTTGAAGCACTTTTATTGTTTGTTGTTTGTTGTTAGACCAGTAATTGCAGCCATAGAAAAATTAGCTGTTATCATTTGCAGTATAAAGTTACTGTTGTGAACTTGTGTTATGAGCTGAAAAATGTGTTGCTGAACATGACAACTTTCCCCAAACCTTTGCTTTATAGAAGATATCAAGTAGACATCAGTGTCTTGAAATTAACATCAACTGTACTGTTGAAACGTTGAGTTGTGGTGCATGTTTTATTTTCAATAAAATTATTAGAATTTGGAAAACAATTGACAGTTATTTCTATCTGTATTGAAGTATGTAAAGTAACTAAAGATTAGACTTAAAGTGAGTAAAATAATGATAATAATTAAATAACAATTATTATTATTATTATTATTATTATTATTACACCAGGACAGCATATTCATCATAAAATGTATATTTATGTGCTATAAGAAAAGGTTGCCTTTAAATTAAGGGTCAGTAATGACAGTGTAATAAGTTAGATTTATGTGCTGAAGAATACAAGAACACATGTTTTTACTGATGTTAAAAGGTTAAGTTCTTTAAAAGTTCAACAATTGACAGGTATGAATTATTGCAAAATATTTGACTATTAACAGAACACTTCAGTCCAGTAATTTAGTTCATTTCTGCTAGAATTCTTTGAATCACTGCAGACACAAGTGCTTGTAATAATCCTTCATTTCAGCAGCAAAAGGCTGATTTTTGTAAATAACTAACATCATTTAAAGTTTCATCAGAAAATTTAAGGCTGTAAAACATTATTACAGTAATACAAATATGAGTCAAACACAATCTAAATGAGCCACAATGAATGATGTAGTATCTTCTGCATGGTTAAAACACTATGTATAGATGAAAAGTGCTTTTTCAAAGTGGACAGATTTCTTCTCCCCATGTGTGAATTTTTAATAACCTGAGAATGTATGATACCAGAGGTGATCTCTTCATGTATTTTTTGTTGCTCTGCTGTATGTAGTCAGCACAGCTCCATTAGTTTGGGTTTAATTAGATTAAATGTTTGTTGAAACTAGGTTTAGGCAAGGCCTAAAGTTATATAGACTTCTTTGCTTGAAAAACATAATAAAATAGTTAAAGTTAACTTATTTTAATTATTTTGCCCATATATGGAATCCCAGATACCAGTAAACTAAACTGTAGTGAAAGGTGTGTAACTGTATAGGAGCTAAGGTGTAGGGTTTTGTTTTTTAAGAAAAACAATATATGTTAGTGAGGTGCATGGAAGTGGTTTTAGCAGGATGGACTGAGGTGATGTGACTGTGTCATGGAGCCCTCTGTGCGACCATCCCCTGCTTGACCCACCTGCTGCAGATCTTAGAATTAGTTGTGCCATTATTAGACCATACTTGTGTTTTATGCATGTTGTAAACTATCAAATTATTGATAAAGTGCATACAAGGGAGAAGACACAAACAGTGAGGGTACTGCTCTCAAATATGAGAACACATGCAAATTGCACTCTGAAGGGAGTGACAGAGAGAATGTATAAGAGAGAATTTAGAGACATTTTTCAGTTTGAGTGCAAAGACTTTTAATTCCTGCTAAACACCTAGCACAGTTGTTGATTTGAGCAACAGTTGGAAAAAAGATGTAGATTAACTGGTAGTGTGTGTGGTTAAAATATCACCCTGTAATGTATTGTACTGGCTTAAATTTAAATTTGTTTTTGTCAGAGCCTTGTATTTTAGCTTGCTTCCACTGGTCTGAGAACACGTGTGTGAACTGTATAAATGCAGCCATTTACCATTTAGACCCGTTTTCCCTTCCTTCACCTGAAGGCAGCAAGACATGTATGTTTTCTGTGTCCTGCTTTTAAAACACTGTAGTTTGATTGAATCACGTGGAACTGACACCAGTCACCTTTTGCAGTAGTTGCATACTACTAATTTACAACAACACATGTTTTTAGTGCTAACATGCAAACTATTTTTTTTTTTTTTACATTTTGAGGAAACGTTGTCAGTGAATCCGCCAAGTTACAAAATACTGATACGAAAAATGTCAGAAAAATGTTCACTGCCAACGTATGTTATTTGTTTTTCTATATTATCCACTTGCAGCAATAAAGCTTAATGAACTATTGTGGTTATGTCTCAGCTGCTCAGTGCACTTGGTTAGAATTAGGGAAAGATACTAGTCTCGCTTTTACACTGAAAAACAAACTATATTTCCCTACATCATAATGATACTGTTTTGTACCTTAAACCTAACATGTGGGACACAGGATGTTACCAGTGAACCTAATCCACGGAGCAATTACTTTTACTTAAATACATATCTGGGGAAATCCATTTGATGGTATACAAACATCAGTCATACCAGAGCGCGGTGGTGTTTCCACACTTCTTTTCTGTCCTTCACCTATCAGATAACAGCCTCACTGTTTTCTCAGTACGCTCTCCGCTTTTAAGGTCGTAATAAAATGTGTTGCTATTAACAGACACTGAACTCTTCCTGCTGTTTTTTTTTTTTTCACATTAAAAACTTTTCACCAGCCACTGGAAAAAGTATTTTTGAATCCGTAACCACTGAATATTTTGACTTAATGCTAAGTCCTGATTTGATGATTAAGTCTACCCCAATATTTCTTTACACTTTCAGTCAATAGACACTGGAAGTTTGTTTTTCTCTGTGTTAGGACTTGCATCAGTTAAGAAGTTGTTTCTTCTCCTTGCATCAGGGATACGCATGAAACCTACTGTAGCTTTTAGTAAAAAGGAAGCAAGCAAAAACACTGGAATAGTCCTTTAAATCCATTTCTGATATTTTAAATTGTCGGATGTTGCCTTTGATATTGTAAAACAATATCAATATCAATCATTTACAGGAATGCATTTTATAGATTAATGTAACCCCAGGCAGCAGGCTGTTACACACACACACATACACACACATACACACAGAGCTTAGATACCACACACATTTATACATTAATACCATAGATGTTTCACATTAAAATTAAGGAAAAACAATATATAAAGCAAAAGATATCAGAAGAAAATTATATAATGCACCAAAAATATGAAATAAAAAAATCAGTGGCAATAATTATAATGATAAGTACATTCAGCTACTGAGCAACAACAGGGGTTCAAAAAGCTGGCTTTAATCATGTATGTATGTCACCATGGTAACCCGTGCTGCATGGGTTACCTGCTCTGCTACAGATTACCTTCAGAGGATCAGATCAAAACATGACAAATACCAGACTGCTGACCAATCAGAGAGAGTCATCGTTCCTTCGTTATACTATCCACTCCTAGTTTAATTTAGTAGATGCTTTTATCCAAAGCAGCTTATATGTACACATACACAAACACATGTGGATCAAAGGACCCAGGGATCAAACCACTGGCCCCGAGATTAGTGGACAACCATCTTAGGCTCCTGATCCACAGCCTGAGGATGAGCCAAGGGTTTCAAATAATGTGACACACATTTGTTTTATTGGTCAGAAGAATCCTGTTTAAACAAATGGGCAGATACTTCAACAGCAATGATTAAATAGATGCTTTTTCACTATATCATCACTACAACACACAATAACATGGGGTGGGATTTTTTGATTAATTGGAAATAAAACACATATCTATTCTTGTATTTTATTAGAAAAATGCAACATTTCTGTCATAAAGACCTCATGACGCATTGGCTAGTTTTCTCTTCCTGTCCTCTGTCAAACATCCACCACATATCAGTTTCAACACAGCACAAGTCTAAAGTGCATGCAGTCACATTAACAGGTAGGCACACACAAGATTCTGACATTATTAGTGTAAGACGACATTACATACACTTGATGTACTGTCCAATTTGAGTATGGATTGTTACATGGTTACATGGGATTGTCTGAATTAAGCCGCGAAGAACATGAACATAAAAGTGACTTGTGTCTGAATGGCAAAATGGCGTCGCTTAAACAGACTGATGAAGCCAAAAATCTTAATGCAACTTATCTATAAAAAAGGCTTTAAATTACATACTACTTATGCAGATGATCTTTTCTCTCTCTCTCTCTCTCTCTCTCTCTCTCTCTCTCAGGCCCCTGAGTCCGGGCGGTGTTGAGCACATAAAACTGGATAGAATAATTGTATCAGTACTAGTTGTGTACTGCGCCCCTGTCCATGTAGCTGGTCTGCTTTAGGGTGCCATGGCCACAGGAACCCAGGGCCACCGTGACCACATCTTGGAGAAGGCCAAGCTCACGCCGCCAACAGGGAGGCACCGGAGAGCAGAGGGGAAGCCGAAGAAGAACTTCCCCTGCCAGGAGTGTCAGAAAGCCTTCAACAGTCTGGAGAAGTTGAAGGTGCACTCGTACTCTCACACAGGAGAAAGACCCTACCGCTGCTCCCACCCTGACTGCACCAAGGCTTTCGTCTCCAAATACAAGCTGCTACGGTACAGACAAGCAGCAGTACATAGCAGGCTGCAGCATGTTGCTTTTCTTTTTACACCTTTGGTAGCATAATGCTCTGTAGTCAGAATAATGTGTTGATGAATACAAGTTTTCAAGTCTTGTGTTTTGTGTAATGTGAAGCATGCCTACTTATAATATGATTGCAACAATACTGAGTGCTCATAGAATGTGTCTGTGTTCCAAGGCATATGGCAACTCACTCGCCAGAAAAAAACCACAAATGTTCATACTGTGAGAAAATGTTCCATCGCAAGGATCACTTAAAGAATCACCTACACACTCATGACCCGTACAAGGAGGCATTCACCTGTCAGGAGTGTGGCAAGAGCTACAACACCAAGCTTGGCTTCAAACGCCACCTCGCCCTCCACGCTGCCAACAGTGGAGACCTCACCTGCCAAGTGTGCCTGCAGCCGTTCCCCAGCACCGGGGTTCTTCTAGATCACCTCAAAACACACGCTGGCAAGTCCTCTGGTGGGACCAAAGAGAAAAAGCACCGCTGCGAGCATTGCGAGCGACGATTTTACACCCGTAAAGACGTGCGACGCCACATGGTGGTGCACACCGGACGTAAGGACTTCCTTTGCCAGTACTGTGCCCAGCGCTTTGGTAGGAAGGACCACCTCACACGTCACATGAAGAAGAGCCATGCCCGGGAGCTGCTGAGGGTAAAAACTGAGCCAGCTGATTCGCTGGAGGGTGAGCTTCCAGGTATGCTGACGCCAAGGCCACACCAGCTTAACTTGTACACAGGCCCCGGCCTGGACACAGAGCCCTTCCCCACCCCTACGACTTTTTCTTTAAAGTACCCACTGGGCTCCAACTTTACCTCATACACCGTCTCCTCACAGGAACGGGAGCAGAATCTAAAGGGAGAACTGGAGACCTACCTGATGGAGCTGCAGAGCAGCATGCCCTCCTCCTCTTCTGCAGCCCAAGAAACCCAACTCTCCTCCTCCAAACTTGAGTTGGAGCCTCAAGTGGGCGCGCTGGAGGGAGTGAGCGAAGAGGTGTCCTTGTCTAAAATGTCCACCTCTGTGGCTGCAGCAACTGTAGGCGAATCTCTGGCCTCATCCTCCTCTCTGATGGACTTCTCACAGCTTTTCAACTTCCTTCCGCTCAATGGGCCTCCATACAACCAGGCAGGGGGCAGCGGGGGCCAGGGTGTCGCCTATACACCCAACGAAGAGCCCGCACCTCTCGTCCAGCTGCCCCCGCAGCCATCTGAAGGCCCAGAGGCTGCAGAGAGTCCACTTCAAGGGCTTCCCTCACCCTTCATATCCAACCTGAGCACACCCACCACACTGCCTCGCTTTCACCAAGCTTTTCAGTGATCCAGTATGTACTGCACCTGGCACACATGCACTCTAACACACATACTGACATGCATGTCGAGCGACACAACCCCATCAGCAGAGAGACGCCAAAACGCAATGCCAGTAACACACATTTGATATTAGCACTTCTGTTCTTTTTATGACAACATGAGCAGATACTAACACAAACAGCACATACACATATACACACCTCCACACAAGGTTTAGCTTAATTAGCTTTTATAATGGCTACTGTTGGGATGTCTCCTTTTGACAATTTGGCAAATCTCCACTACCACGATTCCCTGATGTCGTGTTTGCATAATAGTGGAAAAATAATTCTCCTGTGCTGTGTGTAAGTATACAAACACAACTTCCAAATAGTTCATTTCTTTCTATTTTTAAGTTTTATAACCTACAGTATCACAATCTCTTCTGATTACCACAAGAAAAGTCCTTCAGTATTCACATACATCTTTAATCACAACACAAGCAGCAGCCCTCAGCCATGAGCTGTTCTAACACAGGCTCACACTTTAACAGATGCTTAGTGCACTGAACCACTCATATCAGTGCAAAAACATGTCACATACACATTGTTAAAGCAAAAACTGAATGTGGAACTGAGTCCATTTAAATATGAATTTTGGGAGTTCACATAGATGAATGCTAGTAATTTGATTGCAATGACTTTTTCTTTTCTCTCCAATAGACTGACTTTAGTATGCAGATTTTGCTTTGTATATTGTTTTCTGTATAGCACTTTGAACTTTGATGTCATCTGGCATCACAGACGATTTATGTCTTTCTTATTTCTTTGGGATTTTAAAGGACCAATCTGCAGTTTTGGTATGTTTTGTCCATTTACATCCATGTAATACACACTATAAAACGGCATTTTTCAAAGCATACCAGATTTAATTAATTAGTTTATATGGAAATTAATTTGAGTCAGGCAATCCATTATAGTGATCATGTCTCCTTGTATTTTTGGAACATCACTGTAATGTACACTATGTGCTTACAGCTGCATTACCACATAGTACAGTCATGCTGCCTCATCAGCAGACATCCACGTATTACACAACCAGGTTTCAAGTCTCTGTGAGTTTATTTTAAATATGAAGTGAAGTTATAGGAAAATATAATCTTCCCAGAAAGAAACATCAGTCAGTCAAAACATGTTAAAGGATATTTTGCAGAAAATTCTTGAAGGTATATGTCATTAGTAGTAAATTGGCTAAAACATGCACAAACTTCAGCCTGGTCTTTTATTTCAATCCATAAAGCAGACGTTCATTCACATTATTATAGACAAGGTACTGGAACTACTGAGCAACAGTGTTACAGTTTTACATTTCATTTTGGCAGTTGGTAGATTTTCTGGTTGCATTTTATCTTAAACCCCACATACACAGCGGGGGTGGGGTGTTCTTAGCTACCTCCCCAACCCCAAACCAAAGGAAAACCAAACAGACAGAGCTGGCTGCATTAATGTGTTCAGTGTTCAGGTAGAAGGGAAAATATCTGTCTTACTATTTTCATCAGTTTATTTCAACATGGAGACTGAGTTGACACTAAGGGCTGTCATTCTCCAGCTTCCCTCTCTAAACACCCAGTCCACCACATACACAGCATCCCTAGTTTGAGAGTTCAGGTCAACCATGTATCTGGGTCAACAGGCACCAGCTTCCTCACAGAAAACAGACAAATTACACTCTTGACCATGATACACAAACACACATAGGCATTCACTGTTTATGACCCTTACCCAGCCAGGAACCATGTCAACTACCAGTAGGAGTGAGGACGACAGGCTCAGTGTGTCGTTGCTAATGCTTTTGAACATGCTCAGGCTGCTGAGCTGTTTACTCTGTGTCCCATTTTTCAAAGGATAGATAACCTTGTTTGTGAACATTGGAATTAATCTAAATTTGTAGTTAAATTTTGAAAATTCATTTTACATGTGTTTATTTTACATGTGTTATGGTACCAAGTACCATTGAGTTTTGTGTTTCATAAAAGGTCATTGCTGGGGTGTTATGAAAATGAACTATGAAAACACAAATTAAGGATGAACAGGGGCTGCATGTAATGCTTTGCAAGAGTCAAATGCAAGAGTCCTGTTTTTTAATGAATAAAGCAAAACCGTGTCCCCCACACCCCCTTTGTCTCAAAGGGCAAATTCACCGATTTCCACATTGCTTCCTAGAGTTCTAGTTTATGGAGTGAATGTATATGAATGGTTTTAAAAGTCTCTCTACCATTGAAAAACCACCTTCAGATTGTTGCACACTATGGAGGTTGTAACCTTGGTCAACTCTCTTCTCCAGATCTCCAGAATTCTCCGGATGACTTCATCTGAGTTAAAGAAGAAGTTTTCTGCTGGAATAGAGAAATATTTTAATATAGGGAAGGCAGAAGTTTACTTCCATTCATATACATGTGTTCCCAAAAGTAGAACCTTACAAAACAAGCTGAAAATCTGGGAAGTTGCCCTGTAAAAATTATAATTTTTAAACGGCTAATACAATAAATAATACATTAAAAAAATAATACACAAAAAACTGCCCTCCCTCCAGTATATCACAAATATATATATAAAGCATTACTTTTTACAAAATGAACCTCAAATGAAATTAGCATTATCCAGATTAATGGAGAATAAAACTAAATGTCTGCTGTGTTCACCTGATATTCCAGCCACTTGCCATATTTGAAGCAAGACCTTCACATGAACTATATCAATTCAGTTTGTATCATCCAATGTGAAACTCCACAATCATATATGAAGTAATGTAATGTGAAACTGCCAAAATTTGCTGCTATTTTGGCAACTTAGCCAAAAGAATGGAATGTGAAACGAATAATTCAGATTGTTTATAAGAATTCTTTATGAGTGTTCCACCTTGATAGTCATTCCATTTTTAAAGCGTGGCTCTGAAAGTTATTCTCAAACATAAGTCATTGTTAGCTCGTGCAGTATCCTGGGAGGTGTGACTGTTCCAGTTAAAGTTTAATAGGCCTCGTGCACCAAGTCCAGAAATAATTTGCATATATTGTAAACTTCACTGAGTTTACAATATATGAATATATAAATAAATGTTCACAAGCATATGTTCTGCCCTCCTCTGGCAATAACTTTATGTTTAGAATAAAGTGGAGGTCACCCCTTCAGACAGAAAACATAGTTCTACGTGTTTCGACACTTCTGCTTAAATCTGTGAATATGAAAGCTAAAAACATGACAAAGCCCTCTAGAAATGCATGTAGCTGTATGAGCAAAGCTGCTTACTGACAGGCGATAGGAGACATTGGCTGTGTTTGGGCATCTCCCAGGTGTAAATATGTAGAATTGTGAGAATTTGTGTGATAAATTTAGATCATATATCAAGGAAGCCTTGACTAACTTTAAAGGACTATCACTTCAAATGCAGTTAAACGTGTTGGGAGAAGGGCTTTAACCACTTTGGGAATAATAAAAATGTCAAAACCCAGCTGCCCCTTTAGATGTACTGTACAGTATCTGTCCATGCAGAGTTGTTGAGATATCTGCCTCTTGTGCTTCCACTTCAGTAAAGTTAACAGGCTTCAAAACACTGAAAAATTCACCCCAGTATCCTTGGGAATTGGAACAAGAATTGTGTTCACTCCATTCCCTTATTCCTTATGTACTGCCAACGCTGGAAGTATTGTGCCCTGTACGTTAAGAGGCATAAAGTATGAGTGTGTGAGTCGAGTTGGTCGACAAGCACACAATGCGTCTGTCATTCATATAGTATACAGGAATTTATTTTTGTAACAGACCTGCATACAAATTTGCTTTTTAATTAATTGTCATAATTTTATTTCTTCAACCTTAACAATACGTAAGTTGCCTTGCACAGAGATTATAACACTGGTGGAAGAACTACTCAGATTGTTATTTACCATCTATTCATCTGTACGTTACGTATTACATTTATCCTGTTAAGGGTCGTGGTGGAGCTGGAGCTGATCCCAGCTGCAACTGGGCGAGAGGCAGGGTACAACCTGGACAGATCACTGCTTTAATCATATGTTAGAATATGTTTTATAGAACATATTAGGTATACCTAAAGGGCTCAGCCACATGGCAAGTTCAAACCCGGGACCTTCTTGTGGTGAGGTGACAATCCTAACAACTCGATCACTCTGTCAGCCAAGCAGCAGTACCACAGTGTAGAAGTACTCAAGCCAAAACAGAAAACTGGCTGTCGCACAACAGTGTCTTGTATGGACAAGCATCAGTAACTAGTACAATGCTACTAGAAAAACATGTTGATCTTCTTACAGTATTTCTTATTTTTGGATGCTAGTGTGGTGGTAGAGGTCTCCAAACCTAGAAAGATGGGGACAATTAAAACTATCTGCATGGACAGATACTGTACCACTAGAAGGAAGAACGTGTTTAGCTATTTTCTGCAGTCCATAAGACCTTCCGTGTTCAACCAAACCATCAAGAGGGGTGCTTCTTGGCATTGTCTGAGGTCTTTTTTTTTTAACTAAGAGATTTAAGGTAAAGTTGAAGGTGTATGTAGCGAAGCTCGACCCAACGTGTTACTGTTAGAATGAATAGCGATGAGCAGTAGCGGCTTTTCACCTCAGATGCCTGAATCAGTCCACACAGACGCAGATCATTTTTTTTAAACATGAAGCTAATCAACCTAGCTTCACTGCTCAAGCATCAGTGTGGCTACAATCATATTCAAATCATATTTTGTGCCTTATTTAATATTGCCACTTAAACACGTCTGCTGTTTGTTGTCTTTTAAAATCAATGTGGAAAATACAATAAAGTGGAACAAATCACAGCTGTGTTGGAACAGATGCACATACACCCAGTTGTCAAAAAGTTTTAAAAAAGTAGTGCAGCATCGTCTAACATCACCATTCACTTAGAAACATCTAAATTATGTTAACATTTCCAATAACATATGCTGGAAATGAATGTCGCACAAGACATATAGAATTTTTAGATGGAGCCTTGGGCTTTAATATTGAGTGTGTAGACATTATACATCTTCAATGACATGTTGTACCAAGCAAACCCTGAATACTGAATGTGAGATGATAAGTTGACCAACTATTTCTGTTAACAGAATCAGTGAATTAGCATTAGCACTGAAAAGTTGGTTTGACATGTCAGCAGCATCTGCTATTACCTCTCCTGAATGTGTTGTGCATTTAGATTTAGATCTAAATGTTCAAGTGATGCATTGAGTAGTTGCTTATTGTTCTTGCCCTCACTACAAAGCATTGGAGGGGTGGGATTGTGCTAAAATGTGAAATTCTGTACTGAAAGCTGACATCAAATGTCTGGTCATAATCTTGTTGACTTATTATTGGACCCAGTGGCAATTCTAGACAGTATTTTACTTTAGATTTTCTAGAAAATCTAAAGCTACAGTATGCAACATTTTTTGAATATTTTTTAGTACAAATATGTTCAGAAAATTATCTTAATGTGGAGAGGTGTTGTTGAAATCTCCCGTGAAGTCGGGCTCATTGAACAGCCTGGCAGTAATGAAAAGATGGTCACTTAAAAGTTTTTCAGTGAGGCTCACCCCTTAAACCAATCAGAGAATTCAAATGATTTGTGCTTGATTGGTTGCAGCCTCTTACTTATTGTAATTTGATGATGATGATGAGTAAAACCTGAAGGGATATGCAGAGCAGAGCAGGGAGAGGACTGGCTGGGCAGGGCGGGGCGGGGCTAGGTGGATTGATTTCGACTCTAAATTGCATTGCAAGTTTATGGCATCACAGTTGTATTAAGAACAAAAAAGTCTGGTACAATTTAGCACAACAACAACAACAACAATACAGAATGATAAAAAGTCACAAAGGTGATGTTAGATGATGATGCTTTTATTACATAAAACATATATTGCATACGTAATTTTGGACAATAGCCCATTTTAAACTTTGAAGAGACATTGGACTTCACACTATATGGCATAGGTGTCGCCACACTTTCCTTTCCACCGCGGCAGTTAACAGATGGAGCGTGCTAGTGTGGTAGTTACATGAAATGTTTGATGCATACATAACCCAATAGTGTTATCATTTACCTCACATCCTCACCTTGTTTTTGTGCTCCGGGGTTCAAAAATAATGATGAAGTCGAAGTGTAAAGTCCCCCTTTGTCCTTCCTGAATGACAGGATCTGGTGAGACATGAATGGATTTTGTCTGTATGCGTGAAGTGTAGAGTTGAATGGGTAATGTTTCAAAGCATTTACGGACATTTGCTACATGTATTTGTATCTTGTGAAGGTTTGTGTTTTTGCAAGAGATGTTAGCAAGCCCCTCTCTCATAGTAATCATAGCACTTTTTGTAAATCGAATGCCTTCTCTTCTTCAATGCCTTTCCTTTTTGTGTAAAACCTTTATTACAAATGCATAGATGATATATTTAGCTCTTTTAGAGAACAATAACATGTACAGTACACACAGTATAAAATGTTTTATTTTTACAGGTACAATTTTGACAGTGTTTTTTTTTCCTATCAAAGTGTCATTTTTGCTTTACTTGCACAAGTGTTCTGTGTATCTCATTGAGGGGGCTTTTTAACAAGTGATGTACCTTTAAATACAGATTTCTGTAGGCCTAGTTTTTCCAGGCCCTGTTTGATTATTCAACTGCTGGTTTAGATAAAAGCACAGGCAATAATGAAGCTTAAATGGACAGTTATATAGCACTTAAAGATGTCATCTTGTTTAATTGGTTATTCAAAAGACAAAAAACGTTACTGGTTCGATCACTCCCAGGGTAATTTTGTCCTCTTGTCCTCTAATCAGCCCTTGAGCTTAGTGTGACATTATGAAAATGATAAAATCATGGTTTCTGTCTGAAAACTGTTGCAGGATTATGCTAGCTGCAGTATAATGTATTTGGCCTGGGCAGAAGACAAAGCTGAAAGCAAAAAAAAAAAAAAGCTCTACATATCAGAGAATGTACAACAGATTCCAATGATCAAATCATGTTTCTAAAGTAAACCTACTGTCCTGGACAAAGAAGTAGGACAACCAGAAACGGTCGTGTCTATGTGGCGACCAGGAGGCACGAGATGCTCTTCAGTGAGAGGCACAGACCTTTTAGCAAATCATGTCGAAACTTCTTTATAAGCTTCAGTGAACTTTATTGAATGTGTATGTACAGTAAGAAACACTGCAATACTGCAATATATTTTGGTACTGGATCAAGCTGCTAACATACTTCTAAAGCTCCTTAAGGTGCTTCAGACCTCTTTTGTAGTTCTTTAAATGTATCATTTGTACAAACAATGTATGCGGTTGAGCTGAAAGCTCGGGATATGTGTGCCCGGTTGTTCTATATAGCTACATATATTTTTTATTGTACTGTGACTTTTGTAGGCTTTTTACAGACTTGCCTGTAATATCACGTGCCTCCCTCTCCAACCACACCCCCCACCCCCACCCCGCCACTCATTCCGCTCCCCACCTGTGTGTTTTTTTGATAATCTGGAAACTGAGTCACGGTGGGAGGTTGCTCTGAGTGAAGTCATTCAGCAGAGGCGAAAGGCGTCGGACGCTGACGCAGAGAAACTCCGTGTGAAGCGATTGGAAAATGAGCTGAGGAAGATCATAGACGAACTGCATTCCAGCCATGTTGGTTTTTGTTATTCATTGCATTTCATTAAGTCCATCCTGTGACAAAAATGGACTCATTGCTAATGCTCAATATTTTACTTCAAATCTATTTTACAAACTACTGTTGTATTTTTTATAAATATAGGCAAAGTATTTCACATAAACATATATATATAAGTAAATATATGTGTATATGTTTATAGGTTGTGTAAAATAAAAATTAATGCTGCAGCTTTTATCCGTTTTTTTTTTTTTAAACATTGATATCATCCAAAGAGGCAGATTATTTATTGTCTGGCAGAGTAACCTGATCTGATTTACATACCTTGCTGCTATGATACAGAAGAGCTGCAGTCGTCAACTCCAGTGTTTTCACACAATGTAATGAAAGTTCAATAAACGTAACCGAAGGATCCAACTGAGTCTGCTTGGTCCATCCTAAAATGGTGTCATTCTCTATGATTTTGTGTGTAACATAGTGTAATGTGATATAAAAAAACATAAGAGCAGTCGTCACCCAAGGGTGAGCGGTTCGATTCCCAGTCCCAGCAGGCTACATGTCGAGGTGTCCTTGGACAAGACACAAGTAAAAATTCAAGTACTTGTCTAAAAAAGTACTCCACTACAAGTACTTCAAATTGTTTCCACGAGTTGCAGTACTAAGTACATGCTCTAAATTTTACTTGTAGTACAAAAGCACAAGTACTCCATTTCTCTGGCCATCAATTCGACTGAGTTACTCATAACAAAAAGTACTTTAAACACTTTTGACGTTAATACTGTTGAAAACTTTAAAGTTCAAGTCTAGTCCAGGTTGGTTCCATATGTGCCTCTTAAATAACACTAATAACTAATAAAAGTACCACCATCAAAATATACTTTAAGAACCAAAAGTAACAGTACTCATTATTCAGAATGGCCCATTTCAGAATCATATATACTATATTACTAGATTGTAAATCTTGATGTTTAATGTAAAAATATCAGTAACATTGAAATTTTAACCACTGTATGTACTGACAGGGAACTTATCTGTAGTTTATCAACACTGATTAGTTGATTATATTTTGTTCTAAAAATCTAAATGTGTAAAGTAACTAAAGCTGTCAAATATAGTGGAGTAAAAGTGACATGAAATGGACTCAATACCTCAAATTTATACTTGAGTACAGTACTTAAGTACACACACTTAGTTACTTTCCACCACTGAAAAATATGTATATGTGTAATTGCAACACTGAATAAGCTCATAACATTATGTGTGATTTTGGAATTGAGTCAAAATAAGCCACAATGTCTATGTGTGTTCATAGTCTGTACAACACTAATTGTTGCACTGGGTCTGTACATTGTGCAGCGCTGTATACAGATTATCACAAGTTTTATAACATGCAACATATGCGATGTTTGAGAATCAAGCTCCCTGCAGCACGATGACACATGGATACATTATGAGAGCTGAATACCAGACTCAAACATTACTCCCCGTCACTTCGCTGAAAACTGCTCAGCTGGAGCATTAGCCAAAAACGTTTTCTGGCTTCCAGGTTTGCGTCCATGTTGTTTGGCCTACTGCACATGAGCGTGACAGCCAGACCCAGACGCATCAACGAGACAGGAGGTGTCAGGGAATGACAGACACATATGAGTCACTATAGGACGTTTTAAAATCAAAAATATGTTATTTGCTTCCTTGATGGCTGTCGTTACAGTCACCACCACATATGCAATAGTCTATGTTGTCGCGATTTGGGAGGGGTCAGAGGATTCGGCCCCTCACAGATTAAATCCAAACTGACAACAAGGGCTAAAGGGTGCAGTGCCCCTTTAATACATCAATGCATGTTTCTCCACTGCTGCCTGACTACTCAATGAGTCTGGGTCACAGAAGCCTTTGATAGCGTCTCTCCACATTAAAATAGGTTTTGAAGCATTTTTCTGTTAAATAATTACATACTGTAACTTTAGGTCTGGCTCCTGCGAGAGAGAACGTGACAGGAACATACTGTACACTAGAAAGCTCAGATATGTTGTAGGTAAAACAGGATGTCAGTCATTTATTCTGTTACGCTGTTGATCTCATAAATTGATGTAAGTGGTTTATTTGATCTATGGGGAATGTTAAACCCTCCTATCAATATGGTAAGACAATGTAAATCCATCCTCTTCACCACTGTTCACAGTAACACAAGACTGCAGAAGCCAGACTGAAAGGTCATGTTAGCAAAGCTCTAGTTAAGTGCCTCTGAGTCAGATTTCACCTGAGCCATGTCATGTTTTACATCTGCAGATTAACTGCTGCAATTCTCCCTCCCGTGCTCACGCTGTTGTCTCTGTGCCTTCACACTCATGCCTCTCTCGTCCGTCACCATGTGGAAAAATCACAATTTAAACACATCAAGGTTTTCATCATTGAGACCAGGACACAAACATGAGGTCTAATTTTGAAGTTCTGCAGATGAGCCAAGGAGGTCATCTTGATCAGTGGCAGGGGAGCACAACAAAAGAGTCATGCTTCAAGTTTATCATGAAGAGACTGATTAGTGATGCACACTGTGTCCTGCTCTAACTTATGACGACTATCTTACACTCAAGTAGTTTCTCAAATGTTCCTCCACAGATCCTGCAATGCTGCAGAAGTCTCAGTGAAAAGACTGAAACACACACACAGGCTCTGAGCTATGTAACATGTTCCCTCCCCCCACAGCCTCATGCTGAATCTACTTTGTCAAATGTGTCTGAGCGCACTCTTAAAACTCCACACTGCACAGAATGGCCCATATGCTCAAGCTGCTGATTAAGTAGCCAATGAAACGCATACACACACATGCAGCAGCTATTTTTTGACGCACATAAATAATATCTCTTCTCTTACTATAACAGAATGTAAAAAGTGGTTCATGTTACGCCGTCCTCCACTACTGTAGATTGCGTAAACTGAGTTGAACCATCGGGATGAACCCGTTGAACCCAAACAAAGCATTACATACTCCACAACACTAAGTGGCGGTGTGGCTGGATGTGTGTGTCTGTGCTGAAAAGCTCGAGGACTGCAGAGCTGCTGTTCACTCAGTGGCAGACTTCAGGCTGCACACACTCACTACCGCGCACAATGCCTTCGCCGATCCCTGTGACTCGCCTGCTGCCCAAAGACATCTACCCGTCTCTGGACATTGGCGCCTGCAGCAGCCCGCTGACCAGACCCTCCAACGGCTCCACATTACAAGTTCCCGTTCAGCGGCTCCACGGTAAAGTCGCCACCCGCCGGTGGTCCTCCGTGATCCTCTGGGAGGAGCTGCGGTCTGTGCAGCCTGTCGGCTCCGGAGGATTCGGCTCCGTCTACAAGGCGGACTACCTCGGGGAGAGCGTTGCGCTGAAGAAAGTTAAGAAGTGCACCAAGAACAAGCTGGCGTCCCGGCAGAGCTTCTGGGCTGAGCTCAACGCAGCACACCTGCGCCACAGGAACATCGTGCGCGTCATCGCGGCCACCACCTGCGTGCCCGCGGATTTTGAAGACCAAAGCAGCATCGGAACCATCCTGATGGAGTTCGTGGGGAGCAGAAATCTGCAACAGATCATCTACGGATGTGCAGAGCTGCTGGGGGAGGACAGGTGGCTCAGGTACCCCACAGACATTGCACAAGGCTTGCGGTTCCTTCACTCCCACAGCATCGCGCACCTGGACATAAAACCAGCCAACGTGCTGGTGTCCGGTGGAGACGTCTGCAAAATTGCCGATTTCGGCTGCTCGTTTAAACTTGACAGTAGCTGTGAAGTGAGCGCAGTCAGTCCGCTTCTGAGCCACGTTGGCGGCACGTACACTCACAGAGCCCCGGAGCTGCTGAAGGGCGAAGGGGTGTCAACTAAAGCGGATATCTTCTCTTTCGGGATCACCTTTTGGCAGCTGATCACCAGAGAGCAGCCCTACACTGGCGACAGGCAGCACGTGCTTTACGCAGTCGTGGCGCACAATCTGCGGCCGTCCGTGCGGGACCATCAGGTGTTCAGCTCCGAGCAGGGGCGGCTGTGTAGCACTCTTCTAAGCCGGTGTTGGAGCGGAGAGCCGGATAGCAGACCCAGTGCTCAGGAACTGCTGATTCAGCTGGAGCAGCTGCGCTCCACAGATATGAATTGATTTTATAGCTGGCGCACAGATGCACTGACAGCTTTGGGTTTCATAACATGGACAGGTTTTAGGAGCGTTTTAGTAGGTGATTGGTTGCAGTGTCACCTTTACAGATGACCAGTTCCTTTATGATCACCTTCATGCCGTATCCAATTAGAAAAGTATACAATTAAGTGCCTTCTTGTCTACTGGCTGAAACAGAACATGTGCTTTTCGAAACAGGAATCACTGCTCTATGAGAAATGATGCACTTTTAAGTTCGGCTCGGGTAAAAATACCCTAATTAAAGTGGCTCCTGTTCATATAAGCAGTAGTTTTCTTTGCAGTGTGAGGTTTCATTATGCCACGTTGGAAGGCAGCTGTAAAAATGCCATAAAATTGAGTAGAATCTCGCGCAAATTCCTCTGAAACAGTCACCGCACTGCTACATGTCATATTCACACTTCAATTTAAAATTTTCATAACAAGTGAGGCAGCAGAAGGCTGAATGCAGAAGAAATGAAGAAATGTTTGAGCTATTTGCTCTTAGTGTCTTGAGAAAACAGATGACTTATGTTTTCAAGAAAAAAAAGCTGGTTTGAAAAAGTGTCACTATCATTCAACCCAGTTCAATTCTTCATTGAAGACTCACTATTGTTTTAATTAGTTTAGCACAAGATATTAACAGACCCTCAACATAAAAAAAATCTTTTAGTTTATGTAGTCCTGCACTGTTAAAACAGTCAATTAATTTGCCACACTTTAACTTACTGTGAAAGTTCCTTGTTTTAGCCTTTTTTGTCTTAAATGTTTTCTAAGTTGTGTTTTATTTGTCATGTTGAGATTGTAATATGAGATTTAAGTGTGAGGAGTTTTCATTAAAATTATTTTTATACTATAAATTTGTTTTTACTCGTCAGCTCTTTCTCACATTGTGCTGACAGGTCGCGTTTGTTACAGGACAAACTCTTTTACACCCATTCATTTTCAGGGTTTCTAGTTAACCTGAGGACTGCAGAAGCAAAGAAAATACAAACTACACACAGAACACAGTTTACTGCTGGTGAATTCAAACCCAATACTGGATCCAGACATCATGATAATAAAAAACTGTGCATGGAGTCATTCGGTTTTTAAGGACCGCTATTAGTTTCCATTATCTTAATTTAACTATTTGTGTGACTTCTAAACAAAATCATCCATGAACACACACCTCAGGTTCACATTTAAGTGAAAACATGTTGAGCTTAATTTATTTGAATATATTAAATCAAAATGATACATTCAGACCATGTGTTATGTTAAAGGCCAAGTTCACAGATCAAATTTCAACTGGCTTTCTATGGTTCTCATTTGAATAGTATGTGTATACAATAGGGTGAAGTCTCTCAATTCAAACATCTGCTCAGTGTCTAGCTGAAAAATTCCAGTTGATACCACTTGGAGTTTTTCAGTTCAAATCATTTGAACTGAAAAACTAATTGGCATTTTTCACTAGATATTCTGAGTGACATTTTAATATAGGGAATGCAGAGGGAAGTTTGGCACCATTCATATACATGTGCTCCCCAAACTATAACCATAGAACCATTTTTACAACAATAGAACAAAGAAGATCTAAAGATGGATGAAATTATTGTCCAGGATTGAGAGGAGTTCAGACAGCATCCTCCCCTCAGCTACAACGTGTAGAGGGTCCAGCTCCACACCCAGCACAGAGCTAGCCCTCCTGATGAATTTGTCCAGTCTGTGTGTCTGCCACCTTCATGTTGCTGCCCCAGCAGACCACAGAGCGATTGAGTGTGTAATGCAGTCAAGTTTATTGCCCAAGTATTTGTATTCTGACACAACCTGCACCTCCTTCCCTGTACAGAGAGGGGAGTGACAGGACACCTGGATTTCCTGTAGTCCACTACAAGCTCCTTGTTTTGTTTTGCTGATGTTGAGCTGGAGATTGTTGTGCTCACAATTCAGAGTTGTACCTAAAGTCTGAGGTGTACAGGGTGAAGAGGAAGGGAGACAAAACTGTCCCCTGTGGAGCACCTGTGCTGCACACCACAGTGTCAGACACACAGTTCTGCAGGCGGATGTTGATCAGTGAGATAGTCCATAATCCAGGAAATCATGGGAGTGTCAACCAGCATGTTTTTTAATTTCTCTCCCAGCAGTGCAGGCTGGATGGTGTTGAATGCACTGGAGAAATAAAAAAAAAAAATCCTCACTGAGCCCCCGGGCTTGTCCAGATGGGTGTAGGTGTGATGGAGCAGATGAATAATGGCATCATCCACTCCAATTTGGGGCTGGTAGAGGGGATGGGGGTCAAGTGAGGGTTCAGTCTGGATCAGTCTCTCAAAAGCCTTCATGATGTGTGAGGTCAGAGCCACTGGTCTGCTATCATTTAATACACTGGGACGTGGCTTCTTATAGGCCTCCTTTCCCTCCCTGATCCTGACAGACAGCACTCTCTGGACCCTCTTCATTGCCTCCCTGTCACCAGACCTGAATATCTTCTTTTTCTTATTCAGGATGTTGAATTAACTGCTTCACTTTATAGACTCGGTCTGGGCCTGGGGGCTTCCTTATCCCTTGGGTCTATGGACCTGTGTCCTTTAGACTTTTTCAGTAAACCATCCATGATGCATCTAACTGTGTCGTAACACACACTATGCTGCATTTGACAGAGTTGGTTGGCCAACTGCTGCAATCATAAGAAATGAAGCTGAAAATGCATCTGAGACACACTAACTGTGTGAAGTAACAATTCAGGTGTCACCATGTTTGACCAAAGATTCTTCTGATGGTCTTCTTCAATTTGCACCTGAATGCTGTTTTTAAAAAGAAATCATTGCTGTTGTCTAATTCCATTGACTAATTCACTACCTCTCCATCACCACCATGAAGCTGTAGGATGTCCATGGAAATTTGATTTTTTTCCACTTCACCATCAACAGAGTCTAAACTCTGTGGGATCCTTCTTGTCACCTGCCTTCATCAATCAAAAAAAAAAAATCAATGGCCTGTTGAATTAATGTATAAAGCTTTTAAATGAATATCTAAACTTCTCAGAGACCCTTATACCAATTTCAATACAGTCAAAAAACAAACCCATTTAATGGTACACATACAGTACGTCAAAGTACTATAATAATATGTTTTATTTTTACAGTACATTTACAGACAAAGAAGATTTCCATAGATAAATATAACGAGACTGACAAACTGTTTTTGCTGTAGTTTTTTTTTATGTGGCATCAGCACCTGTAGCTGTACTGTCAGATAAGCTGCGCTGCATTCAATAAAAACATCACAATTAAGATGGTTGCAATAGTGTAACGGAAATCCATAATCACATTGATTAGAGGATAACAGATGGACACAATATTCACTGGCACAGTAATATAGACTAATGAAAGATGTTGCCAAGTCTTTGTTCATTACAGTAATATAAACTGACAGGAAAACACGACACAGTGAAATTGCAGAAGTATTTGAGTTTGCAGTGTGACACCATTTCAAGCACTGGAGGAGATACTACAGTAGTACTGGCAACATGTTCCAACCTGTTAAATACATGATTTTCTTCTGTGTCACTTTCACATATGCTGATACAGTGCTATTTGCTGTTGCCTGTATGAATAAAAACACCACTGAAAAGTCATTTGTCACTACAGAAAATTAGTGCTTCACTTCCGTGAAATGTGGGTACCCACACGAGACACATAAAAAATGGACGTAAATGTATGCAGCAGAAGCTTCGATGCCATGACTTTCCTACATTTTTGCATAATGCGACTCCATATTATCTTCTCGTAAGGTCATCTCTGCTGAGTTAGCATTTGCATCTTTTAAAGTCCATGTCCCCAGTCTCCCCCCTGTTTGGTGACATCATCTGGCTTATTTTCTCAGACTTGACTCCAGAGCCACACAATAGTGATTATACAACTGTTTTCTGAGTAGAACTAGTAAAATTAGCTTTATTCATAAAATTGCTGGAGTAATGTGTGTCGATCATTACTTTAAAGGTTTAAAAGTAATGACCGACACTCATTACATTACATTTCAGTGTGATGCCAGGACAAAAGGACTGAGACAAATTTGTAGTAGTATAGTCATACAAAGTCAGTAGTCATAGTAGTTACAGCAAAGAAGTACAGAGTACATATACATGTCAGAAAAATGCACAGTTACAGTACAAATTAATAATATGCCCTTTCAACGAGAACCACATGAGTAAATAATGTTCATTTGCTTCACTTAAACAGCAACATCTATGGTAGTATATGTGAAAATCCCAATAAAGGAGCAGCTCGTGCTGTGGTTGATCACATGATGGTGACTCTCTCTGGTGAAACGTGGGCAGCAGAGCCCACCGGCTCCAGGCGTTGGCACCGGTACTGACTGCAGTCCTGGCCCCGGCGGATTCGGTGGAGTTTGCGGGCAACACAAGGGAGCAGCATCAGCATCTTTCCCAGTATGACACACACCGGCAGGGCCAGGGCCACCATGAAACTCGGGGGCAGATAGAAACGGTAGGCCTCCTCCTCAAAGGCTCGCTTCCAGCCAAACAGCAGACCGTGGAAGGTGGCAATGAGCAGGGCGATGTATCCCAGAGTGGACTGCAACAAAAACAGGAATACTTATGATACATAAAATAACAACTGATGTGATCATACAGAAAAGAGAGAGAAGAAAGTGAGTTTTGCAAGACAGATCCAGTTACACTGCAATACTCCCATACCACAAACTCCACATGTACAGCCTCAACCTCGTGTCAGCCTGTGTCACCGCAAAGAGATGAAATATCTTCAAAGTGATGAAAATGACCACAAAGACACACAACATGTCCTAAAAGTGTCCCTGAAGACATGCCAATGATGCAAAACAGCCACAAAGAAACAGAAAAAGAAACACAAAATGACCATACAAGACGTAAACCCAGGACATACAAGGATGACAGGGCTGCATGGTGTGTTTGTTTGTCTCTTTCACTGTGGGGGTCTTGCTCCTGTAGAGAGTACTGGAGGTCTTCTACATGTCAGTGCCCATTGTGACCAAGACACAAGAAATTACACCTTGAGCACATGACACATCAAATGGAACAAATATCATGTAAAGTAAAATCACTCTCAATCAAATACTTTGTTTTTTTATGCTCTTGCAACAGGTTTTGACACAAATCCCACTGCTAAAGTGTGTAAGTGTAGCTCTACTTAATACTGTACCACAGCAGGGGAGGTCAGGCATAGCGTCAGGGCCCCAGTTTGTATGACTGTACCTGTATGAAACTGAACTCCCTCCAGTTGAGCATGCTGTGGACGGAGGGGACGGAGGTGATGGCCAAGAGCGACAGGAGCCCGAGACTCATAATCCCGAAGGAAACGTACATCTCCACCCTCCACACCTCCTCCTCATTCCACGCGTTCTCCACGTTAGCGTGGACCTGCCGACACAGAGGGTGGAATTAATGACATGTTAGCATACGACTGAAACACTGAGGTACTGTGTACGGAAATTAATCATTTCTCAAAATGTACAAGTACTTCCTCAATTTTGGCGGGATGATGCCAGCTTTGTGTGGCAGAAGGTCAAATTAATGAGCATCAGTGTGAACATGGTGTGAAAATCCTCCGTCCTACTGACCTGCTGGTAGGCAGTGTTAAGCAGCAGATACCTCTCAGATCTCCTCATGGGCAGACAGAGGCTGTAGAGAACATGGACAGCAGCCAGGAAGAAGCTGAGGAGGCCCAGCTGCTTCCGGCTCTGCAGCCAGCCCTCCAGCCAATGTGGGAAATGTCTGTATTTGGTACCATAGTAGAGCTGGTGTGCGGCTGCCAGCTGGCCTGCCAGGTACACCAGGGCCAAGAGAGTGATGGCAACAGTGGGCAATGTCCGGTTAACCATCTCTATGGGGATCTTGTAGAAGTCACTCTGCTTGTATTTTACATAAGGGTAGATGATGTCTCGTACAAAAGAGTAAGCAAAAAAGAAGATGGAGAGGGCCACGGCAGAGAGGACGGGGCCCTTCCATCCAGGAAATAACTGTATGGGCATGTTCTCAATGTCCCGCGATGATGACAGGGTGCCCATATCTACCGGCTGGAAGTTGAGCTGGCGCGCTAACTCCATAATCTGCTGCCGAGCCTCCACTGAGTCACTGCAAATGAACACCTACACAGAGCCAGGATTACAGAGAGGAGGACTGGTTAGAGGTGCATTTATCAAATTGAACCATGAAGGATGGAAGAGAGTAGAGGACTGTACTGACTCATACTGTATATGACATATATGTATAGATACAGTGACATCTATGTATATCATATGCTAACAACATTCAGGAGTCCTTTTAACGTAAATGTTTGTATTAAAAACTGATTTTAAAGTATCATATTACTGCCAAATTAGAGGATCATGTGAAAAAAAAATCCTTGACTGCTCGAACGAAATGAATGAAACTCCTGACTACACTGTGAACCTCTAATTTTAGGCTTAAGCAGCTTCTTAAAACGAGGTTGTGTCCTGTAGTTTTATAATCCAAACCACGGATCAGTGCAGCTGACAGACTGGGGAGTTATTTCAGGGTTTATTCTCCAGCCAGGAGCTCTATTGTGTCTATTATGAGTGTCCTGTATAACAATTCATTTGTGGATGTTACAGGAAGCCACTGTTTTTTTTTTTAAATAATCTGTGGCTAAATTATAAGAGAATTAATGTGTCGGAGAGCGTTGTTGTCTTTGTTAGCCTCCTTTTTTTGATCTTTCAAAGAATGCAGTATGTTTGACGGTACCTGAGAGCTGGCGTCTTTGGGGCAGCTCTGCTGCATGGCCCAGGCTGAGATGACATTGAAGCCTTTGACGATGACGGAGTCTGGCAGCAGAGAAGCCAGATACTCAGCATTAGACTCTGGATACTGGTTGACCCTCCTGTTGTTACTCACATCCACCAGGATCTTCCCTGCACAACAATAACAAGAACACAAGACAAACACACATCATCACAACACAGAGTCATCATATGATTGCAGTGTGAAAGTGAAGAGAAAGTGCCTGTAAGTGTGTACGTGTGTTGCTCTCTACCTTCCAGGAGATGCTTGAGGTCCCACAGGACAGAGTAGTGCTCACGACGGACTGCCAGGAACACAATGTTGGCCTTCCCCACAGCATCTTCATGGTGTGTCACATCCACCACATGTGGAAATGACTGGGCGGCCAGCTTGGGATGGCGGCTACCCACCACCACGTGGAAGCCACAGCGCAGCAGGCGGATGGTCAGGCACTTGGAGAAGTCACCCGAGCCCAGGATGGCCACTGTGGGCTGCACAGGAATACAGGAAGCCCCCGAATCTGCAGCTCTGACGCCATTCTTCACGCCGTTGGGCAGGAAACAGACCTGGGTGTGGTGGAAGTGGTGGGAGGAGGAAGGTGTGAGGAACACAGGGCTCCTGCTGTTGCCCATCATAGAGATGGAGTCCATCCTTCCTCCCTGTCACTTCTTCTGTGGTTTTCTACTTAAGATGTTTCAGTGGAACTAAGAAGAGGAGAAAGTAAAGAATGATTCATTGATTAGGTTAAATTTAGATTTGGCTGCACTTCATCAGGAAGAACAACAGTCAGACAGAACCAGACCTGGTTCACTAATTTAAGTATTTTGATACTGAAGGAGCACTGAATGACAATTAATTAATAACTGATCTATAAAGCATGAGTAACATATTTATTAACTATTAGGTCGGCTTAGTTTTAATGTATAAACTTTTCTGCATGTGTATACTGCACCTGACATATAGTGTGGTACAAACACATTCTGATAAAAACTCTGGCAAAAGTGTAAGCAGCTTGGCATTGGTGCCATTTCTGTCACTTTGACATCTTTCCCTTGCGTAAATATGAGAACATTTTGTACAGAGAGCTGTTGAAGGGTTAATACTTGCTTTTAAGTATAAGGGTAGAAGTAGGTATAGTTGGGTTTGGGTCACGTACTCGGTCTAATTAACATGATATCAGTACATGTTCTGTGTGTGTGTGTGTGTGTGTGTGTGTGCGCGCGCGCGCGCGCGTGTGCCTGTTGGTGCTAGGGGGGTTTCAAATGCTGTTGTCCTGGCTGTAGCTTTCCGCATCATTTGCTGCAGCAGCCCGGTAAACGCCGACCAGAGACAATCCGTCAACCTGTAGAAGCTGCATCCTCTGATAACGATCTTCTGTGCCTGCAGAGACCGTGTTCTTATGAAGGACACGACCGCGCGCGCGTGTGTGTACCGGTGTTGTCTGCGTGCACCTGTAGCACGGCCGCAGCTGCACAAAACACACTGAAAGCTGATAACAACGCGCGGCAACACACACGTTGAACAACTCTAACGTGAAGGTTTGTGATGTAGACTACACGTCCTGTGTGTGTGTGTGTGTGATGGCATGGTACCCACCTGTCATCCACATGGATGCTGCTGCTGATGCTGAGATGCAGACCAGCTGCTAGCTGCCCATAATGATCCTGATGGTGGCCAACATCCGCTCTGTGAACACATGCTGCGTTCAAGCACTGTCGGATATATCACATCTTTCCTCTGAAAATAATATGTCTGTAGTTTTTTGATACGCTCTATGTTGTTTTAAATTAACCAATCATGTCGAAATACAATAAAGCAACAACAGCAAATGTATAAACTAAGATAAAATATAATAACCTAAACAACAATAGTCCAATAATAATTAAATAATCAACAATCACTACTCATTTAAAAAGAAAACAAATAACATAAAACCAGAAGCAAAATGTAGCCTACTTAATACAGTATACACTGACATACGTTAGTGGTTTAAATCGATTTAAATAGAATTTAACGAATTTTAATTTGCAGAAAATGTGGGATTTTTGCAAAGTGATAAATAATAGATTTTAGTTTTATTGCATTTAAAAAAAGGGTCATTTTTTCTGGAAAATGAGACCTATATTAATTTGCCTGCAATGTGGAATTACAATAAAATTACAAGTCAATATTAATGTAATCATAGAAGATGCATCGTTCGTCATTTCTAAACTACACATTTAAAATCCAGTCCTCTTCCTATTCTTCTTTCTTTTTTATACTTTACAAAGAGGAGGTGAGAACAATTTAGAAATGTATACTTCACAAAGACGTAGGACCAAATAGTTAAATATTGCTTTTCAGTGTTTGCATCTCTCTGAATTTATCATTTATTCACACACCACAAAAATAGCAAACATTTGGACTTTTATGACTATAAATAAGCTCAAATGTAGTATATAGCTTCAGTCTTTCTGCAGCAGGCCTACACTTTCATTATGTATAAAAACTATAATTACACCAACCTTTCTAAAATCTGCTTGCAGAATAATAGGCTACAGCGGAAGAAGGTTAATGATTTCTACACAGCATGTGAACAATACAGTTAAAGCTGAAACACAAATATGCTGCACTGTATTAAAAAGAAGACACAGTACCTTCCTGTGGAGGGCGCCATTTATCCTTTCGTTTGAAGTTGATAAAGAGAAGAAGAAACTTGGCTGGCTTATATGTATTTTTCCCTGAAACATGTTTTACAGGCATCCGTTTACTTACTGAGGTAGAGTGAATGTGCGTGGTTATTAACGAGACTGTTGGTCTGTTTTGAGTAACTCCATTCAAATAAGATCTGCTGAATTATGCTGTATCGTGTGGAATAACTTATACGACTTTGATATCTTATATTTTAGTGACTAACTTTTGATTTTTGGAAATATAGCTACTTGACTGAAACTGCAAATACATATAAAACTATAAAAACGGCCTTTAAGATAAGGGACTAACTTATGCCAAATTCTTCCGTCTTCCACGGACTGGAAAGGAAATGTCTTAATTCCAAATAAAAATGTATACACTATTTCAGTTTTACGGTGTTAAATACAGCGAATAAGCAGCAGATAGTAAAGATACTAAACACGTCTTTGGAGACTGACTGGAGACAGCCTGCTGCTGAAGGAAAGGGGAGATTTGCCTGAAAGTCGGACTCAGGGTACATGCTAACATATTTAGTGCTAACGTTACACATTAGCCGTGATGTTCCTGGCAGGAGCTGCCTTGGGTTTTTTAATTATAGGTTTGTTATTTATTATCCGGTTATATGTTGTTGTGAAGACTGGACCAAAGTATAAACCTGGAACCAAAGGTGCCGTTGCTGTTCTCGTCGTTGCAGGATCAGGTAACATTAACTTGCACGTACTATGAAATGAGCTGCTTTCTGCCCTAAAGCTAAATTGGTCATGATTATAACGACTTAAACATGAAGCCACATATTTTACATTTCTACTTGTGCATTATGTAAATTCTCCTGCATAATGAAGAATAAGCAAAGTACGTTTTCGTTCCTTTCTTTTTAACATTAGCCGACTTCCTTAGCTTCCATGCTAATAACACGTATTGTACTGGACTGTACCAAAATATCGGAAGTGATGGGGGTGGATTTGTTTTAACCAAGAGGCCAAGAGTGTATTCTCCGGACCTTGCATTGAAGTCAATAGTTTTAACAGTCTTGATATTATAAGATTCTACTCTTCACACAACTCCACTTTGTTTCAAATGTAATACATCCTAAAACGTCGATAGTGTTTATTATAGTTTTTATTATATTATATAGTATAGTATAGTAGTTCCAGACAGTAAAACCACATGGGCAAAATTCTATGGACCATAATCTACTGCTATAACAGTGTACATACTTCAGTTATTAATTTTAAATTCAGTTTATTGAATTCAGAAGGGCCAAAACAAAATATACTCCTCTCAAGGCGCTTCACATATCAAGGTCAAAACTTTACGGTGTTATATACTATATATACTATACTGGAACCTGGTTGCAGGTTTTCTGTCTCACAGTTTGTGTTTAGACTGGACTGAAGTCCTGATTCTCTGAAGGCTGGCCCAGACAGGGAAAATCATTTCCACTGTACATGAAGATGGCTTTGAGCATGTGGGACTGTAAAAATGGCCCCCATCCATAAAGCCCACATGTATCCTACAGTATAACATTTTCTCTTTATTAGGAAAAAGACAGACCAGAGGTACATAAAAGCGTGCATGTTTTTCTTTACTGAAATTGTAATTCTGAACCTGAACCATACATTTGTTCTATAATAATATCTAAGTGCTGAGTCTTAATTTTATTGTCATATTCATCTTCATCATGTGCCTGTTATGTGTTTTGCAGGTGGTCACACCACAGAGATCCTGCGGCTGATGGAGTGCCTGTCTGCGGCCTACGCCCCTCGACACTATGTCATTGCTGACACAGACAAGATGAGTGAAGAGAAAATCTGCACCTTTGAAAGCTCCAAGCAACAGTCAAGCTCTAAGTCACAGGTACACAGCTGCCCGAGGGTTAGAGTTGGGTATGAAGAGTTAGGGCATGTCTCTACTAGTGTGAAGGTGCTGTTAAATTTTAACAATATTTTTTGCAACATCATGGAGAGTGTCAGCCTAGTTGTGTTTTTGAATAGAGGCTGTGGCTCAGAGTGAGTGTGCAGCTGGTACTTGACACTGACAGTGATGAAATGAGTGATTGGCTGCAGTGTGAGTGTTACCCAGCAGGTGGCGTATGCACACTTATCATCTTCTCATCATTTCATGTGCTGTGTGTAGTTCTAAACATACCAAACCCCTTCCTACTTTACACCTATTTAAATATCAGTGATGTTGAGAAGAATGTGTTTAGGGTCTTCAATGAGTGATTGAGCCTTGTTATGTTCAACTAAATCTCAAATATTACATTTACACTAATATAAGATCAAGAAAAGCAACTAATTGTCACATGTGAGGAATCAGTGAGTTTTTTAAATCATTTTTGCATAATCAACAACATGAACAATTATCAATATAGTTGCATTTTTTCTTTAGTTAATTTGTTATTGGATTTAAGGACTAATCATTGTGTGTGTTTTGAACAAATATGTGCTCTTTTTGTGTAGCACTGTATTATCTGGACAATAATCCACTGACTGCTGAACATCCTACAGTCCTGATATAGAGAGGGGATATGGGAGTAGAGAGACGGGGCTGACATGATGACATGAAGCAGCAAATCGCAGCAAATACACAACCGTAATTGCCTTGAGCATCACAAATAAAATTTCATTTGTATTCACTGTACTGAGTGGGATCTGCATGGATGGACACGTAGTTAAGAACATGTCTTTTGTGATGGGTGAACTGAAGCTCTGTTGTTTTATGGTAGTGTAGTTAAAAGTGTAGATTCACTGAAAAAGTCAACGCTGACTTGTTTGTGTTTCCACGTTCCACAGTTCACCATCTGCCGGATCCCACGGAGCCGCGAGGTGCATCAGTCGTGGAGTTCCGCTGTTGTCAGCACCCTGAACGCCCTGCGATACTCCCTCCCTCTGGTGTTCAGACTGAGACCTGACATGGTGAGTGGACACAGACGCAGAGCAAGTAGGGTCCAAAGAAAAAAGGGTATGTTATTGGTTGCATTATGAGACATGTAGGATCCAGTGTTTTTGGTGCTTCTCTCTGACTGTGATGCACAGATTGTGATTGTACTTTTTATAATCCTTCTCTGTTGAGTCAGTTTTGAATCTTCATACTGTTATACCAAACTGCTTAAGTATCCCGAAGAGCACAAAACCGTCCAGCTCCATCATGCAGTCGTAGCAATACACACATATTGTACAAATACCCTGAAAATCTTTCTACATGAACACACAGCACTGCCATTTAACTTGTGTTGCATAACAAAATCATGCTCATTGTGTTACACAACCTCTGTCTCGTCAAAAGGTTGGCTTTTAAACTATAATCTCATTACATATTTAACAATATCTACATATTTTAAACCAGCAAACTTGATCACTGTAGAATGTCATTTTTTTATTCCATTCAAAACAAGAAAGAAGTACTCTAATGTTAGAGTATGTTATGTCATAGGAATAGATAGCTTGGAAATGCACCATATTACCAGAAGCATGTGGACATCTCTGTCTGCGTAAAACTAGTTTTGGCCAGTTATGGCTCATTATGCAGTATCTGTTCAACATTATGTATGTAAATGGGCTGTCACCATGTGGGAACAAGTCTGAAAAATGCAGCCTGTTTAGTGTGTAAATGCTGGAACATAGAGCAATGTGTGGTGCTGTGGGTTTGTGCACCTACCTGTGCTAATGTGTGTTTTGTTGCTGCTCATCTGTAGGTTTACATAGACAGTTACAGGTGCAAATGCATCGAGAACACAGCACCAGTGACCTTTCATCTGATGTCTATTCACTGGACCTCTGTTAGTGTCCAGAATGTTTGCTGTGTCTCACAGTGTGGTGCATTTATTATGTTTGGAGTTGTATACCAGGCTTATTGCAAATACACTCTGTTAGTCCACTAGTAGAGATGTGTTTCATCTGTAAACACACACCAATATTCGATAGTCTAATATTCGACCTACTTGTTTGTATCTTAATGCACCAAAATCAACAACCCACACCCAGAAGTATCAAATCTCTTAAGACTGGATTGAATTCTCTTTTACAGTAAATATATTCTATTGAGAACATGTTTATGGATGAAGTAACAGTGAATCTAGTGTTTTAAACCTGACAAATATAAATGCAATAATCGTATAAAACTCCAATATCGTAACAAAACAGTCAATAATGAGTTGCAACATTTCCCATAACAGCACCCAGAAATATTAAAAGGAGAACTTTGGTTTTAACAGGGTAGAAAATCTCAGACTTCAGACATTTATATAAAGTCTGATGCTGTGTTTATGAATGAACACATCTGGATCAGTGCCTCTGGTCTGGCAGTCACACTGGTTTCCAGGTTCAGCTCTCTTATTACAGGCTAACTGTGCCATTTCCCCCACTGAGACAGCCACCATGCGGTCTTAGATGTTATGTTAAATGTGTGTAGTGTTGGTGAAGTTATATGATGGGTGTGTTTGTTATGATGCAGACAAATCACTGACATCTAGTTGTGTTGTGCTGGCATAGTTTCTAAAATGAAAAAGTATTGACTAAACCTGCCATAAAGGTAGATGAGTTTAACTAACCACATTTTCTCTCTTTACAGAGACTAATCTGATGCAAACTGTAGATAAGGTTCACACTGTATCATTATTTGTTTTAAATGGAGCCTCACACACAGAAACTGCCACTGAAACCTTGCACCACCAGCCGTCAGGTATAATAAAGGCAGAAAATGACACATTTACAGGCAGGTGTTTGTGGTGGACAGCTGTGCAAACCAGTCATCGCTCGAGACAAAGACCTCAAAGATACAAGTCTCTGTGTTTGTGGAGATGACATGCTGGAGGCAGCTCACACATCAAGTCAGGTTTAAGAGACACTACACGCTGTTTGATGATGTGACACACTCTCAGTTTGAAATAGACTAATGCTTTAACATTCAGTACATTTCTGAGATCTTTGTACACAAATAATCTGCAATTAGAATCCACAACAAATTGACTTTGCTTGTTTCTCTGTGTTATAAAGACACTGTGTATATAAATACAGCATAAGAATATAGAGGTTTAGTTATCAGCAGTGTTTAATTTTAAAAATGCATGAGTTCATAATGTGTTTAGGCCAATGAATGGATCAATAACATATTTTGTCTGCCTCCTTAGATACTTGCTGACCTGGTGAGTCAGTGGAAGCTGTAATCCAACACTCAGTAGCTGTCAATAGGTGTGATAGTAGAAATCATCACTAGGAGTGGTAGATCACAGTAGGTTACAGTATTTGCACATTTGTGTTGCAGGATTGATGAAAAAAATTAGAATTGATAAACTTGATAAAGCAAAATCATTTCCAGAAACAGCGTCTCCATTGCTCTGTGTAATCCACTGAACACACTGTGGACAGTTGTTATTGGTGCTGTTTGTTTGTTGGAAAGTGACTTAATAATTTATTCACCATTTTCAGTGATGACGTCTGTACAGTTTGTGTGAATCCAAATAACTCGCCCAGCAGAAAATGACGGTAGGATTTTAGTCAGTGAAATGTCTGCCCGGCAGAACCCTCTGGTTGTTGGTGGCTGGTTGGGAACAAAGCCGGGGACTTAGTGCCAGAACAGTCGTGCCAAGAATGTTCCAGCCGGGCTTATGGTCGCAGCACGGCCAAGGAACAGTCGTGAAACTCCAGCAACTGTCATCACCTTTAAAGAGCAGTAAAGACATCACAAATACATCTGGCAAATGTGCCTGGTGTTGTGTGGTGGTGGGAGCGGTGTGTGGGATCAGTCATACAAATTTACAATTAGTATCTCCATCATTACAAGTTTAAAAATGTCCAAAGTAAATGCGAACCTAATGTTATTATATTGATTGACATTAGAATAATTGATTAGTGTAAAAGGCTGTGATCATTTCAGTGGCACACACCCGACTCAGTCACACCAGGAAGTTATTGAATTATGTAGGTGGATGTAAAACCAGAGCCTGGAAATGTCTGTATAGGGAAAAATAACGATTTCCATCTCCAGCAGCCAGAGGTTAAAGATCAAGTAAGGAAATCTGCTGCTGTTTTGGCACACTTGAGGATTTTCTTTACTAAACTGGCCGCCTTAATTCCACAGATAACTAGTGAAAGGAATGAATCCTAATGTTTGCATCTGCTTCCACATGAACTGTTCGATTTTGTGGGTGTAAAATAACGACTAAATGTGAGAATGATGAATGCAGAGTGCCGGGTATTTCTCTGTAGCTGCTTCTGTGTCTCTGCTGTGGACTTGAATGATGACTTCTCCAGACTCCAGGGCAGCTCTGTCTGGTTTCCTGTAAACCCAACTCCCTCAGCCTCTTCCAGCCCTGAGGCCACTATTCATCCCCGTCCCCTCCCCCTCTGCCTTTGACTCTCACTAAGCTGCTGCCACTGAGTCACACACATGCACCATTTTCTGCTCACTTTGTCTTTTTTAATCTTCACGCTAAGTATTTCTTCACTTTCTTTGTTGAAGGATGTTTAGCTTGAAACACAACACATAACCCTCCAAACCCTGAGATGTTAGTGCAGCTAGCACACACAGAATAATTCCCTGTACCATTCTACTAAGACTTAAAAACTTAACTTAAAGCTCATCATTTTAAGTTAAAAGGCTCTGAGTTGGAACACCTCACATTAAATAATATTAATAATAATTGATACTTTATTAATCCCCTTGGGGAAATTCTTTGTGGAAAGGCAGCTGCATTTTAGGCACCAAGGGTGTGGGGTTCATTGTCTTGTCCAGGGACAGTTCAACATGTAGTCAAACCACCAACCCTTGAGTTCGTAGACAACTACCCTACCAACTGATCCACAGTCGCCAAGGTCTAAGATGAATTAAGTGTAAATTAACAAAACTTACGTATTTACTGCACCTTAAGTTACGGGAAAATGATTTGATTCTAACTCCCTGAGTAATGGATTACAGTGACTAGGTATAATTACTCCTAAGAGAAACATGATTGTTGGGTATAAGTTTGCAACAATACTCATTGTGAACTGTGGATTTTCAAATAGAAAGTACAGACAATTATCAGGTATATTTTAAAATATTTAATAAAGTGTGTGCATTGTTATCCAGATGTTTTCCCATGGTAATAGCACAGTGCTAGTCAGGTTTCTACAAACACCAGCCTCCATTATATCTCTTTACTGAGACAGGGGGACTAAACGGATCCAATCCACAATTGTTCCTTAAATCACTTTTTGTGGTGTGATGACAGTCCTGAACCAGCACACTGCTTTCTCTGTAGTTTATAAAAATAGTGTGTCATTTCCTGGAAATGTGCTCATCCCCCTCCTTTCTTTGTGTTTGTGTTGTTGTTGTTTCAGGTGCTGTGCAATGGCCCGGGGACCTGCATTCCCCTGTGCGTGGCTGGACTCCTGCTTGGAATTCTGGGAATGAAGAAAGTCCTGATAGTTTATGTTGAAAGTATTTGCCGGGTACAGACGCTGTCACTTACAGGGAAGATCCTGTACCTGATATCAGACTACTTCTTTGTACAGTGGTCCTCTCTGAGGGACAGATACCCCAAATCCATTTTCCTTGGAAGAACAGTGTGAAATATCTGTTCCACATGGGATCAAAGCATTCATAAATGTAGGATTAGATATACTGTAATGTTACAGTGCTCATGAATAAATGATTTATTTTTTAATGGCTGAGTTATGTTTCTAATTTATCATTTAACAGCTGTATCTGTGCACCTTGTTTTTCTGTGTTTAACCCCTCACCAATTAATCTGTTTTAGGTCCAGAAGTAAATTAGACATGACATGAACATTCAGTGTTTGGATATGCATATTTACTTTATAGTTTTGGGAAATATAGATGATTAAGGAGGAAAATGTGTTAATAAGACAAATTCAGCACAAATGTTCTTATCCCTAGGGAGTTGAAATAACTTAACTGACTCACCACTGATGCAGCCAATTCGTTTAAGAAGTCACACAATTACGTGAATAGAGATCACCTGAGCGCAGTGAATGTGTTTTAAGTAATTGTAGTATTAACACACCTTTATCTTGAAGGTCCAGTTTAAGGAACACGGTCAAGCTTCAAGGAGAATCTTGGAGAAAATTTCACGTGAATCCAAATAGAAATAAAATACCAAACAGACATTGACGAACACAACTATCTGGTAATGTGAGGTGAAGACCTACCACTCAGCTGTAATAACTGCAGCTGGCTGACACACACACACACACACACGTACAGTAATCGCCAGTTTGTGTTGGTAGAAGCAGCAAGTGCAAATTAAAAGCATTTGTCTGCTTTCATCAAATCACCCTGTGTCATACTGATTGTTTAACCAGTGACTAGTTGTGTCTTGTATTTGAGGTTGAGATGCAGAATCCAGTTTGTTTTGTTTAATTTATTTAAATGAGACAATGCATATTAATGAATGTGCACTATAGGTTGCTGTAAATACACTGGATATAGCGCAATGCTAATTTCCATCCATAGTCCCAGACATAAAACCAATATTACAAGAGATATAATTCTCGGAACCACCTCTTGTGTCCTTTTAAAGTCATATTTAGACATTTAATTGACCACTTTTTGTGATACCTTGTTGAAGACCTTGTCCTAATTTACTAATCTAATGAGTGAGTATATAAAAATGTGTTGTTTAAATGTCAGAGTTTTGTGTCAGTGACATTTTCAGAAAAACATCTATTCAGAACAGTGTAAAAAACACTAAATTATATCTCTCTAAGCTTATTAAATTATAAAATTCCACACATCATTCAGCCAAACTCCATCCTCATCTCACTGATTTCTGCAGCCTGCAGCATGTTAACTATTGGACTCACATGAGTGACCAAGAACAATATAATCTGATTTAACTAACAGTGAAGTGGTTTTAGTCACAGGAGAGTTTAAAGGTCACAGCGTGAACTTAATTTATGAAAGTCCATTCATGTTGTCATAAACTATCAGTATCGACAATACTGTTACTTATTGCGTATTTGAACTGATTTTCAAGTTCAGCGAGTGTTGAACGCTCTTATGAATGCAGCATCAGGAGAGGGCGTCACCCGAGACAAATCGCCTGCTCCGATTGGCTGTTGTGGCTACGTCAATCATTTGAAGTTTTTTTCTTTTTCTTTTTTTCCCTCCTGTCCCGCAGACACCAGAGTGTCCGCTCCTGTTCATTGTGAAGCCTCTCGGACTACTTTCCTCCTGCTCTGGGTGTTTAAGGAGACCGAAGCAGCCGCTGTTTGATAGGACTTTTCCAGGGCACACTTTGTGCTACATTGTAGCTGAGGATATTATTTTGAGTTTACACGCCAAACGAAGAAAATGACTCATTTTAATAAGGGGCCAGCCTACGGATTATCTGCAGAAGTGAGAAGCAAAGTAAGTTTTTACCCTTTTGTCTCAGACTGAAAAAACAACAACTTTCGGATGCTTTAAAATGTTTAGCTAACAAAGGTTTAGCTAACGAATTTGTGTCGGTGCTGTCATAAACACGAAGCCCGTTACCTCTCGTTTTTTCTCCCATTGGGAAAACACCGAGGTTATTGAGCTTGTTTGTCTAAATCTTTCCGAAGTTTCCCGAACGTCGTGAGCCTCCGCTCGGTGTTAACGTTACGTAAAATAAACAATGAAAACGAGCTCGTGTAATTGTAATTTACTCAATTTCCATCTTTAAATTTACACAAACTGAAGAAAGAAACGTGAACCACATTTAAAAGCTGAGGTTTTAGCGGAGTATTAAAGATCTACCTGGGCGATGGAGCTTGCTCCTAAACTTTGACGGAAGTTGTTCATGGCATTTATAAAGTAAAAATGCCGAATATAAACCTGAAGTAAAGTGGATATTACAGAAATTAAACCACTTTTTCCCTCAATGATGGGGAAACTAAATCTGCTTCCGTTCTTCACTGTTTATGGAGTGGATCAGAACAGCATATTTGAAATATAATCATGAATCTGTTTTGATGAGAACGTGCACGGTGTACATTTATATTTGCATTGTAAAGCCTATGAAAAAGTATTGCATGTGATTAAAAAAAAAAAAATCCAAGTCGACCCCATTGTTTGTGGAAGGAGGATTCTTGCCCCAGCTGGGGCTGTGTGTTTGTGACTCCTGGAATATGGATATGTTTCTCTATTGATTCACTCACTCCGTTGTCTGTGTTTGGACCTAACGTGTTATAATCAGATTGCCACGTAGCAGTAATGTGATTACCAGCGCTGTCCTGTGTTAAAATAATGACTGAGGCAAATACGCGCGCTGCCCAATCTGCAAGACTGTGTCAGTTTTCATGAGTTGAAATAAGGAAGCGCAAATGAAAGGTGTCTGTCAGGGTAATTACACACAGATGAACAGTGTTGGGGTTGGATGTCTGAAGGATGACATCATCTGAAGTAGTTGCACCGCGCAGGCACAGCTTCTCCATCACGTTCTCATCATTCTTACTGAGGCTCAGAGTGCATCTCTTGTACTCTCTATGAACTTTTCCATTAGTGCATGCTCGTTACATTACTCTATCTATTGCATCTTTCTATCTAGTGCATCATTTGCAAGAGCATCTGGTGAAGTGAAGCAACAGACTCATATTCGAATATGTACTTTATAAGCAAGTAACAAATCTTTGTAGCCTAATTGGGGCAACAATAACAACACATACAGTGTGAATGAATGACATCTCTGCAAGTTGGCTTTAAAGACAAATGCCACACTTGTTTTGTGCTTTAAACATAGTGACAGATTCTTGTTTGCATGTTTAACACGTTATCTGCATTTATCTGTGCTTACCTTTTCAGTTAAGCTGACTTCTCTAGTCACTCTCTGATAGGCAGGTCTCTTAGGTGTGTTTCATATGTTGGCCCCCAACTGTAGTTGTAGCTGCTGTGCCATATAAATGGTGGAACGCTGGCTGACTGTAGCTCCAGTTTGTTCCTGTCATACAGAGTTCCTGGTATCATTGGGCTGTTTTCATACAGTATCACTGTGCGTGAAAATATGCAGTTATGCAAAAGGGACTGACACCACGGGGGCCTCTGCCAAAATGATGCAGCCTCATGCTGAAAAAAAGTCTCTGGTTCAACTTCTTTTGCAATGCGACACAACATTGCTGGATCACGTACATGTAAGAGTGCATTCTTGGTGGATTAGTTTGTAATGTGAACTATATTTCTATTTAACTGACCAAAGATAAAACTATTAGTACTGGTAAATACATCAATTCATCTGCACTTTGCAGATCGTGTTGCATTGTGTAATTGGTACAGTACGTTAAACAACAACACCCCTAAACCAACACAGTTGTTTTAACATCCGACAGATACATGTGTGAATACAGCCTTAGCATTAACAAGCCTAAATGTAAACGTGCCTCATGTGACTGTTGAAGTTCTTCCTGCTTGTCTTTACAGCAGAAACACTGAGAGTTTGACCGTAGCTTCTCATGACTGGTTCGATCTGACTATTAGCGCTACGTCAATATCCATGCCACACCCAGCAGTGATCAATCATTCTTCCCTGTGTTCCCTCATCATATGTGTCACATACTGTAGACATGAGACCACAACTCCTACAGCTGCTTATGCTTTACTCCTGTCTTGCATTTTTAAATATGCTGGCAGGGAAGGTTGTAGTAGAATTGCTGTAAAATGGCCATTTAAAGTTTTAAATAGTCAAACCATGTGAAAAGACACCACTGTAGTCCTGTTTTAAATCTATTAATGACAAGTATACAGTGCTGGGAAAAAGTATTTGTCTCATCAGTTCACAGAATATTTGCTCAAAAGTCTTGGGGATAATCAAGATATTTTTTGGCAAATGTGAGATGAGCCTTTGCGTTCTTTTTGGTCAGCAGTAGTTTTTGCCTTGGAACACTCCCATGGATGCCATTTCTGCCCAGTCTCTTTCTTATTGTTTAACACTGACCGTAACTGAGGCAAGTGAAGCCTGCAGTTCTTCAGATGATGTTCTTTTATGATCTCCTGGATGAGTCGTCGGCCAGCCACTTCTAGGAAGGTTCACCACTGTTTTAAGTTTTCTCCATTTGTGGATAATGGCTCTCACCGTGGTTCGGCAGAGTCTCAAAGTCTTAGAAAAGGCTTTCTAACCGTTTGCAGACTGATACATGTTCAGTTTCTCATTTGTTCTTGAATTTCTTTAGATCTCGGCATGGTGTGTTGTTTTTTGAGATCTTTTTGTGTGCTTCACTTGGTCAGACAGCTTCTATTTAAGCGATTTCTTGATTCAACAGTTCTGGCAGTGACCAGACCTGGCTGTGACAAGTGAAATTGTACTCAGCTTTCCAAAAAATGGGGTTAATCACAGTTTATTCATGATTTAGAAAGGGGGAAGGCAATTACTTTTTCAGGGCCAGGCAGGTTTGGACAGCTTTTTTTCCTTTAATAAATGAAATCATCATTTAAAAACTGCATTTTGTATTTACTAGGGTTATCTTTGTGTAATATTAACATTTCTTTGATAATCTGAATCATAATGCAAAAACAAAAAACAAATCAAGAAGGGGGAAATACTTTTTCACAGCGCTGTAGTTGTGCAGTTTATTTCTAGTTAACTGAAGGCTGACATCAATGAGTTCATCCCTGCTTTGCACAAGGCAACATTTAAAAGAAAACCTCTTGTGGCATTTTGGGCAAAACCACAAATACAGACTAGAACAGAAACAGAAGAGTGATGGAGAGTGATACAGTATAGCTGCCTGTTTGTGGTTATCCCATTTAACTCTCAAGCATGTGTAAGGTCACTGTGGAAAATATTCCCCCAACAGGAAGTGACTCATCTGAACTTTCAGGAGCAGAACTGCCATTTTAAGAAATTAGATCTTCTGTCTCACAACACAGAGATTAGAGCATCCTAAGAAAAGCATCTTCGTTTAGTGTGGATATTAAACCTACCTACTTCAAAGTCTTGATGTCTTTGTCTAAAGTTTTATGTTGTAGTACTATGTTTTCATTTAAACTGAGTATCTTATAGTAGTATCTTATCTCATTACTGCATTTTTTGCAGAAGGGAATCCAGTGAATGCACTGTTACAGTTCATATAGTTAACATTTTTACTTGAATTGGGCTGCTGGTTTAGTCCATTCAGCAGACCAGCTTGTGCACAGTGTCCCAAAATGGATTAATGGATTGATTTCAGCTAATACAAATGCCAGACTCTTTTGTCCACCTCAGACTGGTAGTGCTGCAAAATCGGGTCCCGATTATGACATTCAGGCTCTGCAGCACAACAATTAACTGCATATGTGAGTGACAGTTACACTGCTAATGTGCAAAATTATTTGAATGTACCAGACTGAGCCATTCAGATTAACAAAGTGCACAGATTTACCAAGTTGTTAACAGAGCTGTTATTGAAACTCGTTGTAGAAAGCATTCATTTACCAGCTTCCCAATATTTAGCTGGCACTGACTGTTTGTCACTTTGACCAGTTAAAAAGAGAAACATTGCCAGCAGCAGATCATAGCAGCTGTCAGAAGGTCTGATGGGTTGTTGTCTGTTCTCGACCAGGCATCATTTGTGAGCCAAGGAACTCCACAGAGTGAACTGTTACTCTAGTTCCAACACCTTGGAAGAAGTGAGGAGTCTTCTTATCAAAAATATTAGCTGAGCAGTGGCTTTAAAGCAGGATCTTCAATATTTGGATGAAGAAACCTAATCTTAGAAGCTACACAATTCTTTCAGTGTATGGAATACGTGTTTAATTAGCACACATAACTTCTGCTGCTATATAGGCCTATTGAAGTAGTATATGAACTACTGTCAGCTTAACAAAGCTTGTTTCAGTGAGACAGAGATGAGTTTAAAAACTGAGGGTCAAAGTTCATTATTGACATTAGAAACAGCAATAGAAAAAATACTATAAGATCCATCTAGGAGTGCTTGGAGAAGAAACAGAAATGTGGACTTGAACAATATCATGACTATTTGGGCATATTTGGTTACATCTTCTGGTAAAGTTCATGTGATATGATTGAAGATTTTAGTGTAGCTATTAAATATGTTTTCAATTTTTTTCCTATTGCTCTTTCTGAGAGTGAACGTTTTAGCTTTGTGTATTATGCTAATAGGTGTTTGTTAATTACACACTTGGTTTAGTGAAATGGTTCCTTAAGGTTAAGCTCAAACTTGGGTCGATTGGAAAGTTTAAATTGTACATGAGATTGTTGTGGCTCTGAAGTGTGAAAGCTGCTGTTGGATGTGGAATAAGTGGAAACAAATCACTTCCAAGAATGTCAACTGAAATTGACAAAACTGGATTACGACAAACAGGAACATTGGAAAAGTCCATCAAAAGTAGTATCGGACACTCGCTGGTGACCTTTGTTATCCTTCTGTAGAAAGTATCACAAATGGCATAGAGCTGGATCTATTCGCCTGACAGAATTCTGGATTTCAACAATCGCATTTGTTGTATTCCTCAACTGTAGTTAGTGCAGTAAAGCCCTCTCCCCTGGTCAGGGGGCCCATCTGTGTTCCATTGCATAAGGTGTGATCAGTAGTCCATGCTCTTCTCTGAGCTGCATACATCACATTCCTGAAATTTTTTAGCATAAACCCCTTGATGAGAACCCATCCACTGGGGCTTTAGCCGACTACATTTCATTTTTCACTCTGCTCAGCTGGCATCATAGTGTTTTCAAGCCTGGGTAGTAAACATTCACATCACGTACAAGTCACACTCTGCACTCAGATTAGATTGAGGAGATGCATACTGTACTCGAAACACATTATCTATAAAATATGTAGAATTAGAAGTGTACTAAGTATAGACCTATTGAATGGTCAGGGCATTATGGAGTGCAACAAATATAAATAACACAGTTTAAATATGCTGTTTATTACAGAGAGAGCAGAAATGATCTTAGAGGGCAATAAACTGTTTATACATGCAATAAATAGAGGACACAGGTACAATAAGCCTGATGCCCTCTTCAAGCTTTCAAGGTGACTATGACTATGTAATAACTGTGCAGCTGTGTAGGCCTGTAGCAGTATATACTCTGAATGAGCCAAAATGCACTCACAGAAAAGACGAAAACACAAAGAATGGTAAATCTATTTGACTGAAGAAAAATGAGTTGCAAAAGTGTTAGAAACTGGCCTACATCATAGATCATTTCAAAGAGTGCATTAGCTAAGTGTCTCTGACTTTGTTCTGTCTTACATAAAGATGAATTAATAAAGTGAAGTAATCAGCTATCTCCTATAAGCACAAAAAAACCCATCAAAGCTGAAAGCTTGGCACGTTGCAGTCAAGCACTTGGGTCCATGTTGTCTGTTTTTCTTTTTGTTTCTTGTCTATCAAGAGGCCACACTTGAGTTGTGGTTGTAGTGTTTGCTTAAATTCTGGCTGGCTGGGCAACAAGAGCGCTCTCTCCCATGAATCTTTAAGCTTTTCTGCTCAGCCCACATCTTTTCACCCGTGTCATGAACTCTGTGGTGACTGACTCATCAGGCTCTGCCAGTTTGTCTCAGAAGGAGCAGAATGCATAATTGAGGTATATCTCGGTGCATTTTAATATTCCGGTTTGTACAAATACTGTTTTTCCTTCTTCTGCACGCTGTAACCTGTTGGTACTTTTTTTTTTTTAAGTATGATCAGCACACAAACACACAACAGTGATTGAATTCTTCAGTGTCTTTAAAACCCCCATCCTAGAGCATCTGTTTGTTTTCACACCCTATATGTTCAGTCTGCCTGTGGGTGGCCAACTGGCTGTTTGGCTATATCAAGCAAACAGATTGTGTTTGTGTGTGCAGAGCTGGTGGAGGTCTGAAGTAACAGATGAAAAGTTCAATAATTCAGAGCTGGAAAACAGACATTCTGACCTAAAATTACTGTAAGTGTATTTGATTGTTGGTTATTTTGTTGAAACTTGTCATTGGTTTCCCAGTGGACTGATCCATAAAGCAAAACGCAGTCTGTTTGAACTGCAGAGACACACAAACAGGCTTACCTAAGTTAACCTGATGTCAGAGCTGAACCACTGCCCCCATGTAGAGTGACACTGATGGTCAGTAGCGTGTTCTGTTGCTCCTGTAACAACCTCTACATCACTGTAGCAACGTGTTAAAGCACTCAAGACACAAGAGGATGTTACTATGTGTTAAAGAACCTAAGGCTTTATGTAAATTAATACTAACAAGTAGTTAAAACATACACAAATATTCTTCACATTTGTTGATGAACTGCTTATATGTTTTAGGACATTTCAAAGAAAACCATTTAACAGCATTTTCAACAGTGTTGAAATAAACAGTTCATACCTTCAATTTATGAAACAAGCAGCTAGTTTACCTGGTCTGTCACATACACAGTTGATGCACTGCCACTGGACGTTCCACACGAGCACAGATTTTTGTTTGAGCTGCACAAAGACATCTGTAGAGAGTTTGTCCAGACCCTCAGACACTTTTACTTTTACAGAAATTGACTTCAGGGAAAACGTAAAGGACATGCAGAAGGTATACTTCATGAGACCTGCATATCGGTTGGTCAAATGGCATCTCTTATTTAGATGTCCACTCCCACTAATGGGAAGTACAGTTTTCATTTCCCATGTAATGCGCTGACACCAGAGTTCTGTTGTGTGTCGTGAGTGCTGCCCTTTGATTGCTCTCTGTGTGTCTCTGTCAGTGAAAGGTTTCCAATTTTAAACTCACAGGAAATCTTCTCTTCCTGAAACTATTGTTCAGCTCCAGAAAGATAAGCAGCACAGATGTTGTATTGTGGCTCTCTTGCTGAGATTGTTGGGGCTTGTTTTATGTGGAATAGCTATTCTGTTCACAGTTTGAGCAGAAGCTGAACTTGGATCACTTTGGTGACAACCTGACCTTTGTTATAGTGGTATCAACAGCTTTCTCCACTAAACCCTTGACAAAAGTGATGCAAATATGCATTTGACATCGAAGTTCATCACAGGATTAATATAATGTTTTGCTGGATATTCTTACATTTCCTCTGCAGTCACCTTCTGGCCAAAAGTTTCTCCAGTGCACAGGAAATGCCTAAATGGACTGGATAGATTGCGAGCGCATTTCCAGGATACTATATGCACACCAGGAAATAGACTTTTTCACACCATGTTTACATTTGGATTTTTCAGACTTTCCTCAGAGTTAACGATTTTGTTTACAAGATGACTTTGCTATATTGTGTCTCTGTGTATCTTTAGTCTTAACTACAGCCTGATGCCTCACTTGAAATTTGACTTGTTGCCCCTGCTTTTCTACTTGTACTCCCAGCTGAAGACATAGCTCCACTCACTCACCATATTAGGGTATGTTTAGTGCTTCTGAAGCTCAGGTGGTTGCATATTAATGAATAGCAGCCTCATATGTATAATGTGAAAAATGACAATATTTTGTCATCATACTCAGTGTTTCAGTGAACTTCACCATTAGCCTGGTTGGACGATGTGTAACTGAATTCCTGACTCAAACTACATAACCTCTGACTGTGCAATCTTAGTAGCACTGGCTCCACTAAACCTATTTTCCTATTATTTTTGTGCTGTCATCAGTGAATGCTTTTGGATACTGGAATTTGGGATGGGGAGGGGGTTTGTCTGTTTTTCACTTCGAGCAGTTTCAAATGGTAACTTTCCAGATTTTTGCCTCAGACTCTGAGGTAAATGGTTCCATCAAGAGAATTAGATCTCTTTTTCCAATGCTTGACTTTTTTCTGAGTTCTTGACAGTGCTTGTCTAAAGCAACTACTAGTAGAAGAGAAGAGAGAAAAATTCCTTCCTTCTAATCATCCAAGCTCTTCGGCCTCTCTGTGGGGTGTCTATGTTGTCAGACTCCACAGACACGGCTCACATTAATTCCTAAATGACACAACTTTCACCCCTGACGCTGTCACCAGAGAAGAGCTGACCTTTGACTGTAACCTTCCACTGAGTCACAGTTTGGAACTCAACATGCTCTTTGGTTTTTGGAGAGGACAAATAAAGATATTATTTGTCTGTTCCCTCATGAAGCCAAATGTTTGACTGTGCATCTAGTGGAAAAAAATGCCAAACATGGCATACACAACACAGCAACACAACGGAATGTCTTTTGGTTTGTTGGTCAGGCATTTGAAGACAGTTGTCACTGTTGTGTCAGAAGAGTTTGCCCAGGTGACTGTTGACATTTCCTTTTGCAGTAGCTGGTGATAAAGTTGTGGTATGCCAACAATGTAGCAGGGCAAAACAAAATGTTTATCTATATGCACAACACAGTTTGGAAACTACCTTGTTTTCAAATTTAGCCTGTGACTTGAATAAAGGCACTTCTACTTCTACTTTTGGTCTTTGTTCTATATTACCACATACATTTTGGAGTTATCCTCATCACAAAAGACTTTGCTAAGTGTAAACTACATTAGTGAACAGTGTTTAATGCAGGAGACACATCACCTTGTGGTTCTTTAATGTATTCAGAGATTTTCATTTCATTTACTCTTGATGCACTTCAGAGACATTAAGATGTCGAGAATATCGTAACATCTTCAGAAAATGAAACTCCCACTGTATCTGTATGACTCTATAAATATGTGTGATCATGTCTTTGGATTCTGGTTATGACAGAGAAAGTTCTTGTTTGTTTGTGTTTGTTATATTAGGATATTATGGATTTAAGGATATTAAAGTAACTTAATTGTCTGACTACAGTGTTCCAGCTAAACTATAATAACCATCTTTACATTTCCTTTCATGTGCGTCCTGATACCATAAGATTCATAATTATTCTCGACATTTCTTTGATTGAATGACTGATCAGTTTGCAACAATTTAACAAATAGATTTCATTGTTTGCATGTCACTTCAAGAGCTCCAAGAGCCCTGTTACAGTTCATTAGCTAACTACAGGAAGCAAATATCCATGTCTAGCATGAAGGGAACTGCTTTGGTGAGTCACTCCACAAGAATTCTAATAAACAACACCAGAGCATGAGACTGTACAAAGAAAACAACATTGTGATCCAGTGTTTTCACTGTGCACAAACTGAAAGCATGTACTGTGTGCACAGGTCTGTTCATAGGAGAGCAGAGTGAACTATTTTGAGATGGACAACAGATGGTTTCTCTCGTTTGATTGTAGTGACTATAAACTGAAGCTCACTCTGACCTCCAATGGATGAGCAAAGTGTCTGGGGGATGTTTACGCAGAGTCAAGGAACACTAAAGGACTGTTTACACAGTCTCAAGAGCTAATGGGGGGAGGATTACTGTACAGAAAGATTTACTGGATAGTTTGACATTTACAAAGTGTCAGGTACAGTGCTGTGAAAGAGGTTTTTTTTTGTTTTTTTGCATATTTGTCACATTTAAATGATTCAGATCATCAAACGAATTTTAATATTACACAAAGGTAACCTGAGTAAATACAAAATGCAGTTTTTAAATGATGATTTTATGTATTAAGGGAAAAAGCTGTCCAAACCTGCCTGACCCTATGTGAGAAAGTGTGTGACCCTATGTGAAAGAGTGTTTGCGCTGATACCTAGACAGTCGCCACTAAAAGTATTAGAATGGCAAGGCCAGTTCTTTGTGTTTGCTGTACACTGAAGACGTTTGGATTTAAGATCAAAAGTAGTATATGCTTTTATTTGATGCTCAATACATTAAACATAGTATCTTTTGTATCACATGACCAAAATTTTAAGTGAGCAAACATACAAATATTCAAACAATAAATAGCTCTAAATGACTATTGTTGGTTTTGGCCCGGGGGCTTTACTGTGAACACTACATTTGTTGTTGAAAAAGAAGGAAAAAATCCAAACTATACAAGCTGATCTGTGAACCACTATGGAGGTAGTGTCATGGCTCAGGTCTGCATGGCTGTTTCAGGTACAGGCACACTAATTCAGAGCTGTACAGAAACATCATGTCTGCCAATTTACAGAGAAATGTATCAAAACTAATTCAGAGGATCTTCATCATTCAGCAAGACTATGATCCAAAACACACCAGCTCAACAAAGGACTTCATCATAGGGAAAAGGTGGAAGGATTTGGACTGACCAAGTCAATCAACAGACCTTAACCCAACTGAACATACATTTTACCTGCTGAAGAGGAAACTAAAAGGAGAAACTCCCCAAAACAAACAACCAAAGAAGGCTGCAGTATAAGCCTGGAAACCCACTGGTGACTTTCTGAACTTTGTAATTTCAATTACTTTTGAAGGTGACTGTAAGTGGGGATAACAGTACCCACTTTAGACAGTGTCTTCTCAAAGGCATTCACAGTGTTGAACTTGGTTGTAAACTGGTGACAGGATTAGTTCAGGAAAGAATGAACATTAAGTGCTTAAGAGAAACGTGTTCATTGTAAATTTCTGCTGTAAGTGGGTGCTATTATTGTTTTGGGAAAGTGACCAGGTTTCATTTAACTGTGGCAGAAGTTTGGAGTTCCTTAGAGTGCTTTCTTTAAATATGTTTCTGTTTGGCGGTTCCTCCCCTTTCTAACAGCAATATTGAAAATACAAATTGCCAATTAAAAAGTCAATTAACACCAGTAAAAATATTCATAATTGACAGTCTTATCAATAATAAGAGTCTCATTATTGATAATAAAACTGGTAATTATTTTCTTCAATTCTAAATCAATGCACAAATTACTATTTTATGTAGAAGCATTAATTAAAGATGTTATGTTGATTGAGTGAAGAAGCAACTGGACACTGTGCTCATACTGTGTGCATACATGTGTATGCATATCAAGTTCATTACCATAAGGTGTTTGTGTGAAGACTTGTATGTGCCATTTAGTCTCAAACAGAAAGCATGAAAGCCTGTGAAGTCAATTTCATCTGTTTAGGACCATATGTCATGTTCTGGTTTATGTTTTGAATATGAACAACTGCTTTATGAGGACTTTGAGGTTCCACTGTGTTCCTAGTAACAATAACCCAATCCAGGACTTGAGTGAGGCCAGGTTTGACTGTTTTTCAGTTTCAAGTCCACTAGGGTCCCATTCTTTAGTTGTTTCTCTGGTCTGTGTGCAACTCCTGGTTCATTGAAGGCAGCTCCCATCATCTCCATCTCCATCATATCAGTATCATCATATCACAATCCATAATTTAACATGTTACTTAAAGCCAGCATGAGACTCAAAATCAATTTGCTCTGCTGTGGCCAAGTGTCCAACTCCCTGCTCTGAGACTCTCTGCCCATCACATGATTCTCTGATTGGTTAGAAGGGCGAGCGTTGCTCAAAAACTTTTAGAGGCAAATATCTCTGCACTGCTGTCAGTGTTGTTCAATGAGTCTGGGTCTTTGACAGCACCTCTCCACATTAAGAAATGGTTTGGAGCATATTTCTAGTTAAAAAAATAATAAAACTTTAGTTGTTTTTACTTTTACTAAGTTTTTCTACTTTTTTTACATGATCTCCAGGATAGGATCTGGTAGTAGTGAAAAATAAACTGTGTCAGATTGAAAAACAACTTTATCTTATTCAGTGTAACAGATATGTTTAATTAACATTTACTGTAGGTGAATATAATTATCAATATTTCTAGATTTCTTTTTCCGTAATAGAATACAGATTTAATCTGATTTTTATCTTTTAGATTGCTCAGAAATATGACCCACTAAAAGAGGAGGAGCTCCGCTTCTGGATTGAGGAGGTAACAGGAATGTGTATTGGAGAGAACTTCCAGCAAGGCTTGAAGGACGGAGTCATCCTCTGCGAGTAAGTGTTGTGGTTGCTGACTGGGGTTGTGATTGTACGTAGACGTGCGGTTGATGCTTCAGGCGATCATTAAACTGCAGAACTTTCATCCTACACATTTTCTGATACATGTGTTTTGCATCCTCTCTTAGACTCATTAATAAGCTGCAACCTGGTTCAGTAAAGAAAATCAACCTTTCACAGCTGAACTGGCACAAGGTAAGACCTTTTCTGAGCTGGAAACAATGCAGGGCTTTCATATCATCTACTGATAACAAAAAGTAATTTAAAGAAAGCAACATAAAGGGAACATTGAGCTAGTTGCAGCACGTCAGGCTCTGAGAAGAAGTGGACTCATTCATAAAGCTTCCTCTCTCTTCACTAACAGCTTCATTTGTGCTTTTATTGCCTCTTCCTGGTTTTGTTGGAGTCTCTGTGCCAGCCGCCATCAATCCTTTTTTTCTGTTGATCTATGCAGCTGGAAAACCTTGGGAATTTCATCAAAGCTATCCTGGCCTATGGTCTAAAGCCCAGTGACATCTTTGAGGCAAATGACCTATTTGAAAATGGGAACATGACTCAAGTCCAGACCACACTGCTTGCACTGGCCAGCATGGTGAGCGAACACACATTACAGAGGGTCATTGTTGTCTAATGAACACATTTTCTGTTATTGCAGTACACAAAGCCAATGTCACATCAGCGCTTTGACTAGCATGTCTTCTCTGTCAGGCAAAGACCAAAGGTATGGACACAAAGATTGATATCGGGGTGAAATATGCAGACAAACAAGCTCGACAGTTTGACGATGAGAAGATCAAGGCTGGTCAGTGTGTCATTGGACTGCAGGTAAATATAATTATGTGGTATATGAAGACAGCTTATGAACTGAAATCTGCAGGTTGACGTCACTCGGTCACCATTTATGTGTAAATCTTCATAAAGTCCCAGTTATAGCCACTTTCTATTTTAAGTAATAACACAAAAATCAAATCCTTGTATTGTTTTTGTCCTTACTGAAAACACAATTTAAACATTCACAGTGTAGGCTGAAAAAAAAGTCATGTCAACCCCTCGGCTAATGACCTCGGGAAAAGTTGAGTGAAATCAGGAGGTAGCAAACTGGAGTTCAGTCAGTTAAACACGACTGTAGGTGTTGGGTCAGAGCTATTTTGATTCAGTTTCTGTTTGATTTTCACATGAATTGAACCATATCTTCCAAAAAAGGGATCTCAGGAGACCTACAACTAAACAGTGCCTTCAAAAAAGTCCCCAGTCAGAGCCCAGACCTTAACCCAACAATGATTCTCTGGAATGAGCTCACAGAGCTGTTGACAGCAGACATCCTAAGAATAAGGCAGACTTTTGATGTCATCCACATGACATCCACATAATATCATACTCTGGAAAGATGGACGGCAAAGTCTGGACTTTGTTTGTCATACAATAAAGCTCCACAACCATTGTCAGCCACACAACTTGCAGGTTTAAAAAAAAAAATTGTGAGTAAAACAATGCTTTAGAAAATACTTGCATACCTGACTGACTGACAGCACAGCAAGCAATGTCCTGGACATTTTTAACCATTTTTTACCATTGGAAAAGAAAAATATATACTGAAGGGAGACCTCTAAAGTCCCAGAGAAACATACTGCATGAAACACACTTACTGAAACTAAAATGTCAGTGACTGATTTGTGTTTGGATCTGGCCTTTTGTCCTCAGATGGGAACAAACAAGTGTGCAAGTCAGGCTGGAATGACTGCTTATGGAACCAGAAGACATCTGTATGACCCAAAGACTCAGACAGACAAACCCTACGACCAGACCACCATCAGCCTGCAGATGGGAACCAACAAAGGAGCCAGCCAGGTTAAAATCCACTCTTCTTTAAATGCTCCTCTCACTTTATCAATTTGAAGTTTTCTACAGAGCAATTTAATAAAGCAGTTTCACCAGGTGACACTTTACAATACTCATCTCCATCCCAGTACAGCGGAGGTGAATGGAATTTAGATTTTAGTGTTGCTCACAGTATTGAAAAATATTTAGTAAAGTGGAAAAATAGGAGGGAAATATAATGAATACTGCATTTTATACAGCACATACTCTAGGAATGTACAAAGCGTCATTAATTAACGGTGCATCATTGCAATTTTATAAAACCCCTAATATTAAATACAAAAGGTCACATTCAAGTGTCAAAGAACACATTTATTGTCCATCTTTAAATGCAAGAGGCAACAAAATGATTATCCTTTATATAATTTAAATACTGCTTTATTTAAAGCAGTATTTTTGAGCTGCCAAGTAGTATTCAAAAAAGATTAATTTACGACATGTTATAGTTACTATTTCAATCAAATCAGAATACAAACACAATAGGACTTTGAGTAGCCAGGACTCAGTAAAGGTTAAACATTGTTTAAGGTTAAACATGTAGCTAAACTCAACAGTTGAATGTAAAGCCACACACAGCATGGTTTATGTTAACTGACCTGCAGTGTTGTCTCACAGCACCTGAAGACATATATAATATTCTACTGCTAGAAATCATATAGTGTGATCATTTAGGATATACACAGGCCTTAACCTGGACACTGCAGTATAACATGTGTTTGGCGTCAGATGAAACCATCTTGTTGCTTTGTGTGATGCAGAATTCATTAGGTGAATGTGGACAATGATTAAAACAAGTGATTTTAAATGGAAAATAATAACCTACTGAAAATATTACATTAAGATATTTACTTCTAAATTGGTTAATATATAATTATTGAATAAAATCTTATGCAATATGTTGACATTGACTTTAAATTTATCATAGCCATATTTTGTCAAACAAAGATTGGTATCATACATTTTATTTAATTCACCTCAGATTTCACTTTTTAGAGTGTGGTTCTCTGTGGATTGCAGTGTTGCAAATAGTGGTTAATAGTGTTAGTTAAAACAACACAACAATCTGTGTTGGTAGGAGAATGTTATTTCCAGCACTGGTGAGATATGAAATACAATGCAGGAAGTCCAGTTTATGTGAATGTGAAGGCTTATCACACTGTAACACTGCAGAGAGGAAAAGTTATCACAGCAACAGTTGTTTTAAATTTTTACCATGACAGTCAAAAGACTGGAGAAATTCTGAATTCATTTACATGGTAATGTGCTGCGCCCTTGCATGCGTGTGATTGGCCGCTGCAGCAGCTGGCCACATGATACTGTGTCGTGTTGCAGTAAAAGCTGAGCCTGGCTCAGCTGACCCTGTGTTTCCTGCTTCTTCAGACCAGTCTCTTTCGAAGCTGTGGAAATTACAGGTTTTTTTCCACACCAAAATTAAACCATTCCAGGAAATAAATGTGACTGGTGACTTTTTTAATGTCATATCACTTGTGTTATATTGGGTTAATAAGACCAATGTCTCAAAACCTGGACAAATAAACCCAGATTTTTTCACAGACAGGTGTAGAAAGAAGTTAGAAAATGTTCAGTATGATTTATATTGTTTACCTGTTGATCTGAAGATTTAACTTGAACCTATAAGTTATAAAATTTGTTCCTAGAGGGTAAAATTATGTGGCATTACCCCAATATCCTGGTGAAAACCATCTTCATCATCAGATGCATTCAATAGCAGATGAGTCATGTAATGTTTCTGCTGCTTTGTGGTTTCCTGCAGGCAGGCATGTTGGCCCCTGGTACTCGCAGAGATATCTTTGACCAGAAGGTGGCGCTGCAGCCACTGGACAACTCCACCATCTCTCTCCAAATGGGCACCAATAAGGTGGCATCTCAGAGGGGTATGAGTGTGTATGGTCTGGGTCGACAGGTGTACGACCCCAAATACTGTGCCCCTCCAACAGATCCAGTCATTCACACTAACGGCAGCCAAGGCACCGGAACCAATGGCTCCGAGATCAGCGACAGTGACTATCAGGCGGAGTTCCAGGAGGATGAGTACCACGGAGGCTACCATGACGACTACAGCTCCCATTACAACGATCAGGGCATTGACTATTAGTGGAGAACTCCACCTCCAGTGCAGTATTAACAAATGCATTTTATCAGCTACACAACAGAGCAAGTCTTTTGCTATCCTCAATAGTCTGATTTTATTCTCTTGAAGCATAAGTTGAAATTTGGCCTTGAGTGCTTTCCTTTTTCATCTAGACTCTTTGATACAAGCAGCAAAGGTCGTCATAAGTTGTAGTAGCATAGAATGAGATACAGAGATTCAGTGATTAAAAATGTACTTTTAAGGTTAAAAACATTATTTTTAATACTCACTTTTTAAAATGTGTCTTAATAATGGAACACTGAAGTAGTGATTACTTTCCATTGCATTGCATTCCAATGTTTTTATTTGTGGACTGAAACGTCATTGGTCCATGTGAAAGGAATTCCCTTATGTATTCCAACAACTGGCTGATTTATGCAAGTCCTGCTTCCTCTGTCTGTATTCATACACCCTGCACAGTTGTTGACGCTGGTATTCCTACATGTATTTACCACACTTAATTGCTAGATAATTTTTTTTTTCCTTTTTTTTAAAAGAGCCGCATATAAATCCTGATGGCTGTCGGACAGTGCAGGTAACCTGTATTTTTAAACTGTTCCCCTTGTTTTACCAAACTGTATTTATTGCATTGACTCTCATTGCAAAACAGTACACTGTTATATGGTTCATAAAGATGGTATGCTATAAATAAAGCCTTAAGTTCTTCAGTTCTGAAAGCTCGTCTGCACGCTGTTGTTACAAACATCACATGTCCAGTCATACAGAAAGAAGATGCTACATTTTTTGCTCATGCTAACATGTAAGAGCATTCCTTGCAATATGAAGTGGAAAGATTGAAGCTCTGAGATGGTAATGTGTAGTTTGGAGGAAGAAAATGTTCCAGTGGTTAATTAATAACAACCAGCATTAATGTGGAGGCAGGTAGAAACGGTCAATAGCACTCAACTCTGGCCATATGGGTATTTCCAGAAAGGACAATAAAGGTCAATAAAAACAAATGTATGACCTGACAAATTTCAAACTAAGTGAATCACAGATATCATATGATGGCTAACTCGATTTGAAAGGGCAGTTTCATTCAACGTGAGAAAGGCATGAAGGATACGTCTTGTGATATTCTTTATTCTTTGACAGCAGTGAATAGATTCTACCAACAAACATTATGTATCTAAAGCCGGACATGTTGTATTCAGTTATCTTCATAGATGTTATTAATCCCAAAAGGAAGTTACAACCAGGTTACAGAAAAAAACAAACAAATGAGGTAAGTAATATAGTAAATACAATAGACAAAAATAAAAATAAAAGTTTATACTGAAATAGTAATATACTGTGCATATGCCTCACAGCTTGGTTGCTGCACAAGGTGGAGAATTGTCATTGTAAGTTAGAACTGACTAAACAGCTTAAGGAGTGTGGGCAAAAATATAATTAATCAGATACTGTGGTGAAATTGTGGATGAAGGGATTTGACAACAGGAGAAAGTGGAAATGACAGAACTAGATCAGACGTATACTTTAGATACACTAACCCTGAGGAACTGAGCAGAATGTGAAGGAAGAATCTTCTGTTCTGTCACTTTTGCCGAAGTGTCATTAATAAATGTAGAAGTGAACGTTGTCCTTGCCCTCAGCCACAACATCAAATCCACCTGGTGGGTTTTAATGTTGCGGTAGACAGTGGTCAGCATGGGAAAAATTTAAAAATGCAGCTTACTCACTACCACGTAAGGCCAAAACTTTGTATTTGTACACAAAAATCCGTTAAATGTAGCTGGAACACTGCCAATAAAATATCTGCAGGACATAAATTTTACCCATGAATTCACTTCATCTTGATGAGAACTTTTGGAAAGCTGCCGTTTGAACCTCTCTCCAAGGATTTGATAGAAATGGGCACAGGCTGAGTGAGGGAAGAATGAGGTCCAACAACTCAGGAAAACAAAAACTGCAGCAGGATGCAAGCTGTTCACACGCTTTAAGACCTACTGAGATGGAAACTGTAAAATGTGTGCATTTGCATTTAAAGGAAGCTGTTCATCACGGGGGGAATCAAAAGACCGAACAGTTCAATTAGACACATGGTGCATTCCAGACATCCAGAAAGTCAGACATTCTAACTTTCCTCTAAGAAGAAAATCACTGGAGCGGCCAAGTAGGACACTCAGGTCAGATTTCAGTCCAGAATTTTCCAGGATGCAGCTACTCCATCAACATGTCGTCAACATGGAAACTCACAGTGGAAACACTGTGTAGAACTATACCAACACGATGGAAACACACAAAATACACCTGAGTTTGATTTTCTGTGACACATAACTTTCAAAATTGCTTATCTATTGTGCTCATAGATTATGAGATAATGTTGCCTCAAGACCCACAGATTTGAAGAGATGTGTTTTTTTATGGGTTTCATACATTTGAAGTCATTTTGTGTCTGTGTCTTTTGTCTCTTTGTAGTTGTTTTGCATCTTTGTGGTCATTTTGTGTCTCTTTGTGTCAGTTTTTGGTTCCTTTGTAGTTGTTTTGTGTTTCTTTGTGATAGTTTTGCATCTATGATGTTGTTTTGTGTCCCTTTGTCATTAACTTTAGTTGCGTCTTAGTCATTCTGGTCCCTGGTTGGTTTTAGTCTCTTTGTGGTGGTTCTATACATCGTCCAGTTACATATTTCAAGTGAAGCCCACGCACTCTCCAACCCCTTGGGCCTCTTAACACCTATCAAGTGAAGTTGTAAGCACTTTTGTGGCAAATTTTACATATACTTTTACACAGCTTGCATTTTCAAGTTGCAAATGGGTGTTAAATTAAAGGAAATAATAGCGTACTGTATACGTACATCAAGCAAAGTGTTGGCCACCATGTGCTGCCAGAGCATTCAATGAACTTCAATGCATTGATTCTACAAGTCCATTGAACTGTACCGGAGGGGATGGGCCATTTATCCCAAAGCTATTCCCATATTCCCTTATTTGGTGTTTTTATGATGGTGGTGGAGAGTACTGCCAAACACATGGGTCCATAATCTTCCATTGGTGTTCAACTGGGTTGAGATCTGTAAGTAAGAGAACATCTGATTAAAACACCAGAGATGCTGTCTAGATTGAAAATCCCTTCTTCAAAGGGTCACCAGTAGCTATCTCTAATCTATCTACAAACAGAAAAATTACTGGATCCTGCATTTTCCATAAAGTACTTTGATAGCAGCCATTGTGTTAGAAATCTGCAGTGAAGTTAAGATCAATTTTAACAGTATCAGAGACTGAAGAAACTTTCTATTCCCTAGTGATTTCACTGTAGTGTCATGCTATTAAGCCTGTTTGCTGTCTAATGACATAATGACCACAGAGCTACAAAGAGTGTTTTAGGGATGGTATAGTGAGCAGTGACACTCTGCATCCCTGAGGTTAAATTTAGTCGTCTCTCATTGTGATGAGTGGATTAAACAAGCTTGTGTCTGTTCTGCAGTCGGGCACTCTGGGATTTCACAAAGTTGAAGACAAAGACTGAGCAGCCAATGGGCTTCATGAGAATGCAATGGCATTCATTCAAAGCCCCTCCTAACCCCAAAGCCCACCACCACATACACACACACACACACAACCCAACCCGTCCACTGCTCAGGAATAATCACTGCTTTGTGCATGCCTGCAGAATTCAGGGTGAAAACGCAAGACTCAATTATAGAGCGAGAGTCCAGAAAAGCATGGTAACCGCAGCAAGCAAAGAGGGCCCTTTAAGGGAAGACATAAAACACAACCAGTCCTGCAGGCCCGGCGTGTTTGCAAGCAGTTTTTGAGCCAAATATCTGATAAATGATGCACAGTGTTACTTCACTGGCCCAGTAGACAGCTACAACATCACTTTGCTGTCACATCGGTGTCAGAGCACAATAGTTAATACCACCAAAAGTGATGAGGTGTGTTTGAGGTTTTGAAATGTATGTTTATATGACAGCGTTTAGCCAACGGCAGAATGAGACAGCTGATTTTTTTTAATGTGGCATGAACTGAACCGTGTGTCCTGGTTTTCACTTGGATCCTCACAACTGGTGAATCCAGTGACGTGTGAAGAATGCCGCCCGTACTGCAAGCACAAGAGCAGCTCTGTCGCTGTCTGAGGAAACTCTCTGGAACACCTGGACATTATTAGGAGGTAGAGCTCCTGCTCTCCTCCTCCTCGGGCTATAATTCAATGCACCTCTGCACAGGGAGTGTGAGGGGGGGGGATGACTGGGATGGTGAGAGGATTGGATGTTGGATTTCCTGCAGATGACAGGCTGCTGATCATGCTCAGCTGTGGCCCCTTCAGCTGAGATGTAGGCTTGGGGGGTGAAGGGGGGGCTCTCAGCTCAATTTCTATGTCAAACTCAGTGGAAGAAAGACTTTGGCATAAAATTACCTCTCAGCAGAGCACATGAATGACAGTGGTGTATATAGTTATTCCTTGTCTATTTCTCTTCATGTCAGTCTGACATTGAAGCAGAACATCAACAGAATATCAGAATAGCAATTCTGTCTTGATTCACTTGTTTTTCCACTGCAGGAACTTGAAGGCTGGTTTGTGGTCTGTTCCGAACAAGTTCATAAGACACTCGACCACACTGGAAACAGTGTTTACAGTAATTCCATAGGGCCACACTAGAAAGCAGTGTGAGAAATCGGTCGTCATAAAAAAGGGGAAGAAATAAGTCTGTAATTATTGGTGTGTCAACACCCTATAGGGAGAAGAGTAATAAGCACCTTCCCTTATAGCAGGCAGCTCATGTGTAGGCCTACTGTAGAAATTAAACCTATCTGCTGGTGGATACATAACAAAGCGAGAAGCTAATTTATTTAACTGACTTAATTTCAATTCCATCAAGTCCCGCTATTTTTATGACAACAAAAGAACACTGCCATAAACATAAGTTCAGGACATGAAGTCTGGATAAATGCAACAGTGGGTTCAGCAGCAGTTCTCTTTTCTTAAAGGCAAGATCTAGGATCTTCATTTTTTTTCCTGGATTGCAAGGAATTTGACCAATATGAGTAGGACTGCAGCGAGCCCTTTCAATCTCCAGTGGATCAGGGGAAATAATCTAGACCCAGAAGCTCTGGGATCAACTGGGAAATCCAAAAACATTGTGAAACCCACACAAAGTGAGGACCAGCTTGGATTTTCAAGGCCTTCTATGGCAAGAAGAGAAGTCTGTGTTTTTTGAGTTTCTCTAGCCAGACATACTGAATAATGTTTTCAGTTTTAGATGGATTTGCATGAAGTTTGCAGAGCGATCGCACTGTCCTCTATTAACACACTGAGGTACTTTCTTTGCTATATTTGGGTATTTTTCATTTGATTTTCACTAAACAGCACTTTAGACAATGTCTCCCTGTTTGGACACAAGATCAATGTGTTCATGCAACTCTGATTAATCATGTGAATAGACCAGAATTGTTGTAGAATGGTTCACTGAAGATTTTTTCTGTTAATTTTTAACTAATGCAACATATTTCTTCATAATATCTATTGTATGTAAGACCACTCATTTTACAGGGGTCTGTGTTTATGAATAGGTAGGTAGAAACCTCTTCAGGTTTTGTGGGACAAAGACCGTTTCAACTTCTCTACTTCGAGAAAGCTGTGTCCTCTCAGTCTTTCTTATTCTTCTCTCTTCTTCCCGATCTTTCCACAGAGAACGATCTCTGCTCAGCAGCTTTTCTTCACAGATAACCCAGAGTCCGTCTTCAGCCGACTGTTCTGATGCAGTTTACAGTCAGTTGCATAATCCCTGGTGCAGAGAACAGCAGGCCTCACACAATCGCACACACAATTCTCTTACTGTGTTTGTGAGGCGTCTCACTGCCAAAAAGCTTCCCTCATCACAAAACTCCACAATTAAAAGGGAATATCCTATTTCTTTACAGTTTGGAGCAGAGAGACTGCATAAGAATTTAAATTAATTAGAGTTCCATATACCACAGACATTATTTTGCTGGTGCTGTAGAACAATTTTGGGTTTTTCTGTTTTGTTTTTGCATATTTACATTTTATTTTTGTGCTCATGAGTTATTTTTCCTTTGGATTTCTGCAGCATCTGTTAAAATTCCCTGCAAATCTCATTTTCACTGAGGATGAGACTTTTTCTAAAATGTAATAAAAACTAAAAGCTGTGATTTGTTAATTTGCTGAATCTGAAAAAAAAAAAAAAAAAAAAAAGAGATTTTCTGTGTTTCACTGACCAACCTAATTGTATTTAGTAAATATGAGCAAATTTAGTTTAGGAAAAACAAGATACTAATTGTTGCAGAACACATTTCCACTGTCCCCTATGAGCTCAGGCCCAAAGACCTCTGCTAAATTTGGAATCATCCAGAACTGTGATTTTTGTCTACTGTATGCTCTGGTTCGGTTACTGTGATGAACTGTGTTTTTGACTCCCTCTGTATGTGCCTCTGTGAATCTTTCCATGTGTGGTTGTGTGTCGCTGTGTGAGATGGGCTGCAGGTGAGTGATTAGTGATTAGCTAATGAGTGTGAACGAGAGTGTCATAGCTTTAAAGGTTAATTGATAACAGATCCAGTAAGCAGACCAGAGCCAGAGAGTAAAATAGAAGGTATGTTTATTGGAAAATAAAGACAACAAAGAGAGCAGAGATAACGGGGAAGCTAAGAGTAAACTAAGATGAAGGGGAGCTAAGGAAAAGACTAAATTAAGAGATAAGGGAGTGAATCTGAGAGTGAGGCTGGAGGTGAAGAGGGAGAACTAAGGCAGGGAGTAAATGGTGAGAAGTCAGATTAAAATCCAAACTTACAGGTGAGGTGTGCGGGAGAAGTCCAAAGGATCCAAGTGAAGGGAAGAGCTGAAGAGAAACGACGTGGCGAGGAGTGAAGGGGGGAAACTGAAAACAAGTTCTCAAGGCGACAAGACTGAACGAATCAAAGACGTGAATGAACTGACAAAAGGCTGAGGGAGTGCGCAGTGATAAATAGTGAGTGAGCTATTGAATGAATGGGAGACACCTGGGAGTAATTGGTGATTGGGGGTAGTGAGAGGGGCGTGGCCAAAGTGAGGGAAACACAGAGAGACCAGGGAGTGAGGGCACCAGGAGGACAGGCCAGGGGATGACCCGTGACAGAGAGTAGGTTTTCCCAGCAGCTGACTGCTGACAGCCTTCACCCACGGCTTCTATAGACCAGCTCTTCTTGTTTGATTTCCTTTTCTCCTGTTTTTACGTTGGAGTTTAGGTAAGATTTTTGTATTTTTGTTTGATTAAAATACACGAGTAATAAATATTGAGAGCTAAAATGGAATTTGCTGGTGTTTTCTGGGTGCTGGGAAGGTTTCCCTTAGACTGGGACCTAAAACCTTTGCTGCAGTTATCAGACTATAAATTTGCTTCAATGTACAAACTACAGTCAAGTTGGACAGTGAAAACATTTTCAGATAAACATTGACAGATTTTTGTTTTTATTGCATTTTAGAAAAATGTCCCAACTCTGAATTTAATTTACACCTGTTTTTGAATGAAAGAACTATAATTATTAATATGATTAAAGTATGCATGAACAGATAAGAAACATTCCTTGGTTCAAGACTCAAGAAGCTGTATTGTTATTTTGACCATATATAGTCAGTAAAAAGGAAAAAGGTTTGTGCAATTCCACATCTGTATGGATTTCTGTGAGTGTGTTGTCATGTATTTTGTGAAGGTGTGTGTGTTTGTGTTCATGTAGGATTGTTATGTGATTGTGTAGCTTGAAGCTGCTTTCACTTGTTTCTGTTTTAGCATTTATCACTGTAATGTGAATGTCTTCTTTTGATTTTAGACTGCAAAACCTTTGCAGATTTTTTTTTTTTTTTTTTTTTTACTATTTTCAGACTAAATAAATGAACTAGTTGAAAAACCAGATCCTCAAAGGCATCAAAGATCACATGAGTGTCTTGTTTATGTATAAGTCATTGGCCTGTGTGTGGGTCAGCTGACAGATTTATTGAATTTGTCAGGCAAGTTGCAGTCGACTTAATTTTGATGATCATTCACCTCACTACACTTAACTGAATTATTTATTCAGTACATTTCATGAAACTGTTAATTGAGCAAAGATAAGAGTGAACATGCTTTAATGTTCACAATTCACATAAGTTCACTGACATTAATACAATTTGATGAAACCATTAAGCAGTTCTCTGGTTCCTCTTTGACCCCCACCAGCCTATTTATGTACTTGATTTAATTTCATGATAGAATAATCACGTGGATGATCTTATAAGTGAATCAAAACACTATTTAGATAAAAGCATGGTGGACTTTCTGTCTTTTGTTGAGGACAGCATGGGTTGATGACACTGAAATAGAGAGAAATCTTTAAAAAAAGTCAACAACAGAAACAGTACACTAAAGACAGGACAATATGGCTCAATGGTCTCATCTACCAAATGACCCCAACATGTTGCATCCTACTTTTGATCCACATGATCATGACTTGCCCACACAAGCAGACTGCAACCCTGTTGAACACCCCCTCCACCAATCCACACAGACGTTCCCCCCACCAAACTCTGTAAATGACTGGAGACAGTAAGCTCCTGCTGCCTAGTCATTAACTAGGGACACAGTTATCTTGGCATTGTCCAAAATTAAGAAAATCGGAACCAGCAACTCTAAAGTAGTTAAAACATCAAAAGTATCTCATATATTAAATTTGTAAAAATAAAAAAAAAGCTAAGCTAACTAACATGAGTGCATTTTCCAAGCTGTCAAACTATTTCTTTAAGATTAAAAAAAATAAAAACAAACAATAGAACCATGTAGTGGACATGCTAAAGTTAACACGCTGATGATGCTTCTTCCAGCTACCATCTTTAATCATATCCCACTGCTCTCTGCCTTTGATGAAAAATACAATGCATATTTATTATAACATGTATTAGCCGGTGGGCCTGCACTCCATATGTTATTATTATAACTTTTCTTTCCGTGGCCACCCCTGGACCCACACTCAGCCCCTATGAAACTCTTATCCTCGCTTAATAGACAACAGCATAAACTAATGATCTGCCTGCACCCTTATATGCACTCACACACATTTCTGGAAATCTAAACAGTTCAGATTGAGGCAGCAGGATGGTGCTGTAAAACCATTATGAGGAACAGTAGATACATATAATGTTATATGTTAATGTGCATTTTGTGGCTTGTAGACAGTCTAAATAATGGTTGGGTCCATGTAGTGGTCAGACAGCTGAAAGGCAGGTTTGGTGATGATACTGACCTCCAGTGGATTTCCTGCAGAATTATTTTATGACTTTAAGATGCCAAAATACAACATGTCTTTCTCATTACCAATGAAATTCTTCTGTGGACACACACACTTTTCTCTCTCCAATTTTTAAATCAGGCCGGTTGCTGAAAAAAATTACAGAAGCTATTGACAGTTGCTTCAGAAAGTACTCACACCCCTCCTCTACAGCATAGTAGATTTAAATCAATTGCTATTTATGATCAATCTGCAGTAGCCCATAATGATAAAGAGATACTTTTTGCTAATTTAATACAAATGAGGTGAAATCTCTCACTCACCTACTAGATGGACACATATCAGGCTTTTATGGCTGAGTGGTTAGATGGAAATTACAGCTTGTTCAGAGTTTGCCAAACAGAATTTATAAGACTCTGGGAGCATGAAGATCTGATGACACGAAATTAAACTGTGCAGAATTTGAGAGGATTCATGCAACAAAATACAGAGAACTCATTGAAGAAGACCTGCTCTAGAGACTGTGGTGGTGGTTAAACATCATCATACATCAGTAACCTGAAGCAGAGTCATCTGAAAACATCTGCAGATGACAGGACTCACAGTAGATTTGTAGTTAGAAGTATTATAAAGTGTACATCATGTATATAAACGATAGTACAATTTAGGGTTAAATGGTGCTCGTTGCTTTCAAAACCAGAATTGTGGACAGTGATCTATGCATTATTAAATGCGAGTTTAAGGTCTTGTCTTCTTGTTGTCACACATCGAGAGGCTGGATCCTCTCTATGATACCTCCTTCTTCCTCTCCTCTCCTCTGCTCCTCCTTCTCTCTTCTCTTCTTCTTTTCCCTGACGAATTCTAGACACCAGTATTTCATGAAAGGCAGAAACCACGCAAGTCGTGAGGCGATGGTGGTATAGTGGTGAGCATAGCTGCCTTCCAAGCAGTTGACCCGGGTTCGATTCCCGGCCATCGCAGCTTCTTGCATTCTCAATGTTTTGCGTTACCATGTTTTCTTTTGCCTGACTTTATTTCACTTTTGAGCAAATACAAACTTTAAGGAATGTTGATGCCTTATTAATGTTGCAAAATTGCAAAATGCAACATAAATAGAAAAAGTGCAGCTGGAGATGTTGGGTAGCATCTCTCAATCCATATTTGAACAGAGGAGATGGACACATAGACGGGCTACCGAACGGAACCACGCGCGCCAGGCGTTATGCGCTTTTACGCATGGACCAGAATCACTCCGGTTGTAAATGTGTTTTATATTTTAAAACAACACCTTCTAAGTTGCAATAAAACTGTGACAGCAGTGTACCACAGATGAACAGCACATGCTTTTATCTGACGTGGTGTTTGCATTGTAGCAGACGCACAAGGTATTTTAAATATTTTAACCAGTGCAGTAAGTCTGTGGAGGACGGTATCTATGAACAAGTAAATGAATGAATAGATGGATTAATGTATGAAATAACGATACAGAAACCCGCACACAAAATGCATATTTAGGATTCATTTACGACACTGTTGATGCTTATATATCTTCTCACCCTTATATTAAGACTTTGCGATGGCCGGGAATCGAACCCGGGTCAACTGCTTGGAAGGCAGCTATGCTCACCACTATACCACCATCGCCATATAAAATGCTTGATTTTCCCCAGAATGACGAGAAGCATTGACATACCCTGAGTGTTTATTGCTGCCTAGTTAAAGTTAAGCTAAACTGAAGGAGTCAACATCAGAATTTAACACTGATATGTTTACTTTTCATAACGTTTTCTTTTTACGTTGTTGGGAGATATAATATTTTGAGACCTTTTTTTTTTTTTTTTTTTTTTTTTTTTGCTATGCTATGATATAAAACTCACAGATTTACTTTTATAAACAACGTGCGTCCGCTTTCTGCAGCAGGTGGCGCTCTTGCTCTGTCACATCTGTCTGTAATGCCGAGTCATTCATTAGAAGATTAATGTCTAGATCCCAAAAAAAAGGGTGGGGGAGGGGTTGAGCAGAACTTTTTCAGCAAATTTTAGAACTAAGTAAGAAGATAAGTAAGAAGCATGAGGTACATTATCTGGCAGTTTCACTATTGTAGTGTGTTGACTTATGTGTCAAAAGAGGACAACAATTTCTTGGCCTTGATAGATAAACTTATCACATTAGCTGAAAGGAACTGTAAATTCTTGTTCTGTTTTTAATTGCATTATTCATTCACTTTAATCTGTGACTAAGTCCTCATAAGTCACTATTGAAGTAAACATAATGTAGATGCTGTAACCAGCACAGCAGTATTTTCCTATTGGTTATTAAAATTATTTATTTTTTCTCACAAATAACATAACAAATACAAACAAACTGAAGCAACCACTCTCTACTAGTTCAGATTACTCATTTCTATAAAACAGATACATATAAGCGTTGTCATACTAGATGAAACAAAATACCTACTCTACTACTCAACATTTTCCATGAAAACATACATGTTTTCAATAGTTTTCTAATAATCACATAGCTTTTTATATTCATATACTTGCATTAGTAAACACAACATGCCATTGGAACACAGGGCTAATGTTTGCTGATGATGGGCATCAAATTAACATTAACAACATTAACAAAACATTAACATTGATTGTCTACATTGTATTTTTGTTTTGCTACCTGATGTTTGCCACGTTTTCAAAAGTTTTTTTTTTTTTTTTAAATTAACACTAAATTAAGACTCACATCTTTCCTAAATTTTCACAATGACAATACAGATGATTTTAAGTTGTTAAAGACTGAAGCTATTTCTGCTCCTGAGCAAACAAGATAACAGACAAGATAATCATTTCTTCTTGTTTTCACTTCTCATGCACATCTTTGTTTAAATGCTCTATGAAATATTCAAAAATATTCTGAATTTCTCTGTACAAGCCATTGACTTTAGCAGTGCTCATATCCAAACGCAATTCCCATAAAATAATTTCCCAGTTTAGATTAATGGGTTATTCCATATTGATAAATATCTTTGCTTATGTCAAAAACTCTAACATGCTCCAAGAATGGATTGGTGTTCATACTCGATGAGCTCTGCTATGACAGTATAATAGTACTTGTATTATTACTGTTGTTCAATTATTTATTCAATTATGTCATTGCAAATGCTGTCCTTAAAGCAATGCTTGATTATTATATCTAATAGAACTTCATTTCAGCCTAATATGTAATCTTTAGAGTTAATAATAAACTTTGTACCCTTCTATTCCGACCACAGGACCATGAGCACATAAGATTTTTGTGGGATACTGTGCCACTTCTTTCAACCTTTGGTCCCATACTGGCCCTAGTCCCAAGCAGCACTTATTATCAACAGGCCAAAATGCGCTACTTCCAAAGATTTACAATGATTTATAAAATGATTTATTATCAATAAATACTACACACTGTCTACATCGGAAAATATGTAATAGTAATGACTTGAAAAAAGACTAAATGTTTCATGCAGTCTTTTATTTATGAACAGTCGACAGTTCTGTACAATAACACCTACTTGTCTCTATTCATGACCATTTTTAATGATCATAGCAAATATAGACAAATATTGTGCCTTCAAAAACAGTTCCCTTTCACAATAATCTAAAAATACCTTGTTCTGGTTTAAATCTGCAGCTTAACTTTTGAAAATAAAATATACATTATATGAAATACAACACTTGTTTATTGAATAGACTATATAGTACCAAATACAATTATATGCAAATACACCTTCTCTCTGTGACTTCTTACGCATTACATGCACAAAAGAAGAGGGGAAAAAAAGCTGCTGTGCATACAAAAAAAAGCTGTACATAACTTCTGTATGAAAATAGAAAGTATCAAAGCAAGATGTGCACCAATAGTCTATATTATGTTACAAAGAACTTGCAGTACAAAAAGACCTATGAGAATGACCAGATAACACATTACCTGGAACACAGAGGTACAAATACTGGGTTGGTAACAGGACAAAGACAAAACCTCAGAGCCACTTCCACGCAAGTCTTCAACCAGATCCAACAGGTTCAGCTTTAAATACAGCTGGATCAAAGAGTGACAGGGTCAAACAAGCAAACCAGAAGTTGCAGTTTTAGCTTTGAATTTTGGCATTAAACCCAGTGAATGTTGATGTCCAATGCATAGCATAAAGTTTGGTTTGGTATGTTTTCAATTTCGTATATTGCTACCCCATAAGTGAAGTGAGTCTAAACCAATTGTCAGTTATGCCCACAACTTATAAAGCACTGATATGTTAATAATAAACTATTCAACATGTTCAGATATTATGATTTATATTCCAACATTTATCTTATGTACAGCATCAATATTAAGCATCTTCAGCTTAATATGTTTTTTATTATTGCCAAAATAGCTCCAAATGTATTTTCATTAAAGTAAAATGAATTACTGGTGTCCAGTTTAAATTAGGATTTGTAAACCAATACTGAATCAGTTACACACTAATGAAGTTCTCCACAGAAACAGTGTGTACAAGGCACACTGCGATCCACATAGATACATCTAATCATTTCCTGCAAAAAAGTTCTGAAATCACACACAAAAACCCAAAGATGTGAAGAAGGAAAACTCCATATTTAAATACACACGTCTGTTAATGCCACAAAATATAGATTTGCTTTTTGAACAGTATGAGGATTAACACTTAAATCAGACAGTTCTCACACATATTGCAATTGCCGATGCTGAGACTGATGACACCGGAGAACAGGGAGGGTGCGAATCCGAATCCCTCTGAGTGTAATCTCTGAGTATTTAGAGATTATCAGGTGCTCGCCGGTAACATAAAGCCAATAATCTCAGCAGTGCAAATCTAACACTTGTACCAATAGGTAAAGCTTTACAACGTGTACATGTAAATGAGATCAGCTCTTTGAAATGGAGACTTGCTACTTGAAATGAACGCCCGTATATGACGACTATATTGCTCTTGATTGAAACTATTCAAGGACCACAGTGTTTCTCATTGCAATCTAGGCTCTCTGAGTACATTCTCTATCACACAAGTATAAGAATAAGGAGCACAGGGTTTCATTATTAGTAATACACCCAAAGACTACACTTTCAAAAATCTAGTCTTTTCTTAACATAGATAAGAAAATATACATTTCTTCAGCAATTATATGTCTTAAATTGATTTTTTTTATATTCTTAATAAAATCTTATAACTCTTTTGTATTTACATTTGGTGTAATACTGATTGTAATGCAATACTGTTGACTTCATGTTGTTTAATTCTGTTACATTTCTTTTATTTGAAACACTTTTACATTCATATTTCAACACCCAAGCTTGCAAAGCAGCCCAAGTGCAGACTCGGAATAATGACATGCATTTTTCCAAAAGCAACATAAGACAACTTCAAAAGGAGGAATTCCACTTGCCTGAGCAAATAAACTTTAAGAGAGGTGGAGGATATGGAAGGACAAGGATGAGAAGGTTGAAAAAGGCCTGGAGAACTGGCACCAGCGGTGCCTTTATTTGGCTGATAAAATGCTCTCGCAGCACCAGGACAGTCAGTTCTGTGAGAAGTAATGTGTAACAATATTGGAGCGGCCATGGCTGACTAAGCCATGAGGTGAGATGAAAGCCTTTGTTGTTGGGAAAAGCTGTTAACTTGAGAAAGATAGATTCCTTAAGTGGTGAAGGCAGTGTCAGAGGTTACACTCTCTCCACTCGACTGGGGTCGTAGGAGTCTGATGAGAAAAGAGAGGAAAGAAAAGATTAACAATACAACCAAAAACAAGTCAGAGCGACTTATTGAAGTTGGTCTTTAAGGGAACAAATCAACATTTTGGGAAACATGCATATTTGCTTTCTGTCCTAAAGTGATAGCTGTCCAATCTCTTGTCTGTATGATTGGACCTGAAATCAAATTATGCTAATACTGTATGCTAATGGCTTAGCATAAAGACTGGAAACAATTAGTCTCTTGAAAAATATACAACCTACCTCCCAGTAACTACATAATATAGTAGTAGTATGGTAACTATGCCAAACCCTAGACATAGTTTTACAGATTTGTTTGTGTGCAAGTTAAACTAACAAGATACATGTTCATTTGTGAAATCAAAGAATTTCCAAAAACTCTCACACAATCAACAGTTTGTAAATGGTTAATATCCATACATTATATAATGTTGCTGCTTCGCTCTGGAAGTATAATAGGCATAATAAATAGTTTATCTCTTACTGTAATTCCTTCATGCACACCTGAGACAGAGAGCATCTCCTCATCCTCCATATTTGTGGGGCCACAGGTCCCAGTGCTGAAATTGAGTGGCAGTGTAATTTCTCTCTTCGGAACACTGCGAGGTTTTGGAAGTAGAGGAGGCTTTGGGAGCCTGGTACGCTGCTTTGGTTTAGGCAGCTTTTCTCCCCCTGTGCCTTGAGTCGATCCTGCTCTGCTGACTTCATCTGCATTCTGATCATCTCTCACCTTCTCCAAATGCTTCTCTTTGTCATCCTCCACAATTTCCAGCTCCACCTCTCCTTCTGGCTCTTCTGTTTTTATGTCAGCATCTGTTTTTTTACTCCCTTCATTTTCAGGAGTTAGTGCAATCTCAATATTATCTTTTTCTTCATCTTCTTGTCTTTGTTCTTCTTTGCATATTCCTTCATTCACTTCTTCATGTTTACAGTCTTCTTCAAGATCTTCCAACTTGCCATGCGTTTCATGTGCATACTTGTGTTCATCTGGGTTTTCCTCTGCTTTTCCTCTTTCTTCTTTAAGTTTCTTATTATCTTCTACTTCTTGTTCATCCTCAACTCCCTGCTTTACCTCCTCCTGAACCTCACTCTCCTCTCTGTCTGTATTTTTCTCCTCAGAATAAACATCTCCAGATTCTGGACCTTTTAGGCTGAGGCGTCTTATTCGAGACACTGAGTCCAGCTCTTTCAGACGTGCCATTCTGTCTGTGGTTGACCAGCCCAGAGACGCAGCAGATGAAGAAGCAAAAGAGTTTAGCTTATCTTGCAGGGATTCGATTAGCTTGCATGCCCCGCTTCGCCCCTTCTTCTCTCCACTGCACATGCTCCGTGCTAGTTTCTCATCAGGAGTGACAGGCAAGGATAGGGGAAGCTTACTGGGTGGGAACTCAGGCAGGTCCAGTACTACCGCTGCCTGAGTCTCAGTTTCCTCAATGTCTTCACCATTACTGTAGCTACTGCTTTGCTGTTGTATGTCACCTTCTTCTTGGTCCACACCTAATCCTGTCTCTTTCATCTCCTTTATCTCTGTGCCCTGGATAATTAGGGACTCTTCTTTCACTTGCTCACACTCTCCTAACACTTGCTGTGTCTCTTCAATTGGACACTGGCGTTTCTCAGAAACAGTGGTGTCCATTTCGTCCTGGTTGTCATCATATTGTTTGTCAGTCACACCCAAGGCCTCCACCGGGACAGCTATACCCAGTATCCGTGCTGCCCTCTGCTCAATGGACTCATTTTCAGGGATACCTTTTGCGCACTTTACCTCATACAGGTTGCTGAGATCCTCTGCAGGTAAAGCATTGGCTTTCTCCTGAATCAGTAAGTTCTCTAGATGCTTATCTGCTATTGTTGACTCATTCCTACAGGTCAGAGGCTCAGAAATGGTGTATCTCTCATCTGCATCATCATCCTCAAACACAAAGGAAACCTCCCTGGTCAGACTTGTGACATGTGGTAAACCTTTTTTCTGAGGTGATCTGCTGCTTTCACTCCTGGTCCTTTGAATGCATAAATTCATCTCACCCCTGACTGGTGGAACATTGTTTGATTTAGCCTTTTTCACTGTATCTACCTCAGCTTGAACCTCTTCATTTGAATTGTGCTCAGGGCTACCGCTACGTTTAAGTTGTGTACTGCTCTCCCACGAGAGCTGCACTGACTGACTAAGATCATTATGATTGAGTGGACATGGGACTGAGAGTGAACGCTGCATTGGCTCCCCAGGACCACCAGGAGTCTCTGTGTATACAGTTAAACCCACATCCCTCAGCAAAGACTCTTGAGGGACTGGGATGTCCTGTCTATACAGTCGGTTTGACTCATTGTGTGGGTGTAGTGAGGACAGGAGGCAATTGTCTCTGGGGCCTGGATTGAGGAGTACAGATAACTCATTTGGTGGTGGTATGTTGTTGGCTTGAAGCCTGGAGTAAACACTCCTCATGTCCACTGAGTCTAGATCGTTGGTAAAAGACTTTGATCTGACTTTTATATTGGGGGGTTTTTCTATGTGCATTGGTGGAAGACTGATTGCTTCCCTGCCTGGTTCTGGACCAGTAATGAAATGTGCTCCTGATTTTAACCGGTCTAGTCCCTTATTCACCCCATCAAGATAATCAGTGCACTGACCCACAGTAGGTCTCTTGCTGATCGTGTCTTCCATCTCCTTATTAATACTCTCCAGTTCACCAATAGCATCACAGGGTCGTCGGTTAACTGGCTTTAAAAGAAACTGACCAAAGGCCACATGCTCTGCACTCTCTGTGGGACTGGAGTTGCTCTTTCTGGGAGGAGATGATTGCTGAGCTCCCTGATCCCTAGCCTCGGATGGGGAGAATGGATGTTGTTGTGAGGGTTCCAGTGATTGCGACTGCGTTGGACTGAAGCTGAGACGGGAGAAGGCGCTGTTGCTGGATGGATTAAGGTTTTTCTGTCCTGCCATGGGATAGCCATATGAGGAGCTATTGTCTGTTCCCACACCACTGTCTGTAGTAGTGTCTGAAACAGGCTGAACAGAATCTTTTCCACCAGGAGGAGTCTGGGGTTCTGGACTTTTTACTACCGTCAAAGGTGAGCCAGTCTGGGTTTCCTGATTACGGTACTGGTTTCCAGGCCAGGACCCAGCATAGCATAACTCTTTGTCTTCAATGGCTTGCAGTGCCCAGGCATCTATAATCTCCTTCCTTAATGGAGCCCTCTTGTAATTCCTCATTGAGGATGTGCTGCTGGTGTGAAAGTGAGAGTAGTGGGGTTTGATGGGCATCTCATTTACAGACTTGCTCCGAATGTTTGGGCTCTCTTTGAGGCCTACAGCGAAGGTTTCTGTGTTAGTGACAGCCAGGCTTGGTATTGTCTCATTGTTGTTCTGATCTGCACCTAAGTCTTTGTTAATGTTAGTTGGTGTGTGAACTGGGACAGACACCAGGCAGAAGATGGTCTCACTCACTCTTCTCTTAGTGTTCCTATTGTTTTCTGGACCTGAATCTGGGGCAATTTTCTTTACTTGGGTGATGGTTTCTGCAAAGACCTGGTCAGAGTTGAACCCCTGGCGAGAACAAGTCCTTGTTAATGGGGTCTGGAAGGTAGAAGAGGGAGATGGAGGAGGACGTTGGTTTTTGGAATATCTGTTGCAGTTTTGGTCAGTTGCTGGGAAGTTATCGACAGTTTGTTTGTGCAAATCACTGTGCCACCTGTTATTGTCATTGTTGAAGTTGCTAGAAGATGTCTGGTTAGCATCATCTGCCAATTTGGCAGCAATGAAAGGCCCCAATGGCGGGGGCAAAAAGGCACTGTCGTCGGATGCAGGCTCCGACACGGTGACGCTGGGAAGCTCGTTGCGAATGTGGCGGATCTTGTCAGCATCTGTCAGGGAGTTGCCACCCAGGGCTGAGGAAATATGGCGGATACGGGGGTCATCAAAGGGGATATATTGGATCCCTCCACCAGGGTGCTCCTGGGTAGTATACACAGGATAAAGCTGTTTCTGGCTGGACATGCACTTGTCTCTCTGGGGATCAGGCCAAGAACCTGCTGGATGTCTGGAAAACCAGTGAGATCCATCTGGAGCTACTTGTATGTGATGGTACACATCACCTCTGTATCTAAAAGTAAAAAGAATACAGCTGCACCTTATCTAAACAATGGCTTTAACAAAAGAATAAAAAATGAAGGGCAACTTAAAAAGTAATTAGGTTTATGTTAGCCAACATAATTATACTATTATAGATCAATGTCTTTAAGACAGCAACTATTTGTAGTCAAATAATCAAGTAGTCAAATTATGCTTTGTTACATCTTATCTAAATGATAAACAAATTACTTGAAATGTTTGTTAAAGTGATCTCTTAAAATGTAGTTCTTTGTGTTTTGCAACTCTCTCATGTCTACACTTCATGTATTAAAATGATTTATATAAATTTAATTTAATTTAATTTAATTTAATTAAAGACTTACCTGTATTCAACGGGAATGTCAACATAACCCTGACGCCCCCCTGCCATCATAGGAGCTCTTTTATATGATGGGGGAGGGATGTATCCTGGAGGTCCAGAGTCCGGTGAAAAATAATCCAGTTGGGGATCACCAGCCCTTGATATTGGAAGCGGCGTTCTTTCCCTGGCCTGAGGAATGGTTGAATCTCTCCCAGACAACACCTCACAGCTTCCCCTGATCTGCTGGTGCATCTCATAGGAGGGAGGTCTGGGGGGCCGTGTGAAGCGGGGCTTTGGTGTCATTGAGAGTTGGTTGGCGCTAGCTGGTCTCCCATTCTCTGGCCAGCGAGGGGCCCGGTAAAGGTCATGGTGTGACAATGGGTGGCCATTGACCCGCCTGTACAGTTCCTGACCTGATGAGGGTATGTCCACATAATGCAGACTATCAGGCTGCAGCATCCTGGGCAAGGACTGGGATTTGGCTTTGGTCCTGGGGTGAACGACCATACCCTCTGGTGTCCTGGCATGGAGCCTCTGCTGCTCCTGTGCCCAGCGCTCACCCTCACTCTGTGAGAGCTGACGGCCAAAGCTTACGGCTGGATGCCACTCATCTGTCCCAAGGCTCTGGCACTTCCTCTCAGTCACCATCCTCCACTGATGGACAGCAGCCTCCCTCTCTCTAGAGCGGGCCTGAGCCTGGGCTTGAACCTGAGCCTGGGCCTGGGCCTGAACATGAACCTGGGCCTGGATATTAGCCTGAGCCTGAGCTGCCCATCGCTGCCTCTCCTGAGCTGCCCTCTGACGCTCATCAGCAGACAACTCTTGGCCTCTTGCTTGTTGAGGCCCCTCCGGCCTGCCATAACCTCCCTGTCCTCCTCCATGGGGCTCTCTGAAATCAGCATAATCGAGAAGCACAGAAAAGTCCTGGCCTCTCCTCCTCCAGTAAGACACATCCTTTGACTGTGACTGTGGACCTCTGATGCCATCACAAAACCTGAAAGGAAACATACACAATTAAAGTCATTGCAAATTCAAGATTCAACATGTTTGTCAACCGGTTTCTCAAGAGGGGTTGCATCCAACAATTTTTTCCAAGATGCCAGTATGTCCACTATACACACAGACAGATTGACCTGGTCTCAAAAGGTACTGTGCAAGTCTGAGCAATGCTGTGAACACTGAAATACTGCAGAAGAATAATTAAAACATTGACATACAGCTGTTCAGGACCATTAAATGCCAAAAAACATTGACATACTAAAAAAAACTCAATTAATTTTGCACTAGATCGAGACAGATGACCGTAAAAAAACACTGCAGTGATTTTCTATGTGCAATATTGAACACATTACACACTGACACACTGCGGCTGTTATTCCCAGACATCCTCCAAGACAGACCAACAATTTAGAGGACGTTTCATCTTTCTATTATAGTGTTCCTAGTTCCTACTCTGAAAATCAGCAGAATATCACTAGCAAGCTCCTACTGTACAGTATCTGTGAGAGAATGTTTGATGGCAGACCTGATGGACTCTGACAAGACGCAATGGGTCTCTGCATACAGGCTTACCATTTTAGGCTATTTGTGGATTGACTGACTGCCTGACAACGGAAACAAGACGCAAGCACATGTGTACACCCCCTAAAGGCCCAGGCCAGTGAGCGTCCTTGACATTTCCATCCATGATCATGACTGGCCAGAGATGTTTGCTGGGGGAAGGGGGGCTAGCTGGGCCAATTTGTTAAATGTGAGAGCATCTCATGTAAGATGAGTTACCATCATTACTCTAATTGGGTCTAAGGAGCACTGCCTAATTAGAGTGCCAAGTTAGGCCTGTTTCTTATCTAAACTAAAGCTGCCAGGCAAAACGGATTTGGATAAGGGGAAAAAAGAAGGCTGAACAAACAACAGACTAAAATCTCAGAACATATGTCTTAGCAATTCCCACATTCCCAATAGAAAGCTCTGATAGCACTGACAGAGCAGCGACATTAAAATGCAGATTACTTGTCTCAAAGAATAAAACCAAAAAGTAAAAAAAACACTAATACAACCACTGACATTATTCAAGGTCATCTGACTATTTTCAAATACTCTGTCACTGGCTGGTGGCTAGAAGGGATTAGAGAAAAAAAAGAAAGTCAGCCAAACAAAATGTAAGGAAAAAGTCAAAATTCTGACAAGCCTGCCTAATCGTGTGGACATGGGAACAGCTGTATTGACTCTGTCTCAGTTACAGCACTCTAACTCCCAGAATTGGTGCAAATAGGTAAACTAAACAATTCTGTTTTCAGGAAAAAACAGATTGGCTGCATCCAGGCGATATCTCTGGAAAGATAATACATTCTAACAGTCCTTACTCGAGAGAGTTTCAATTGCATAACTCCAGAGTAGGCTAAATATAGTCTATTCCCCATATACATATTTAAACAATCCTATATGAGTCCTGCATTTTTGATGATGCATGCATTACAGTATATAAGTTTATATAATTCTTGTGAAACAGTGGAGGTTATTGCATATTGTTTATGTTTGGGAGTATTATTGGGAAGGGGTAATCCTGGCAACCAGTGTGTATAAGACCGGGGTGCGCAGGTTTGCCCAAAAGCTGTTTTGATTACAACTCCAAGATCCAATGTGGCACATTAAGAATCTAGCACACATTATCCCTCCTCCCCTGCTCAAGACTTGATTGAAATGAGGAATAGAAAAAGGAAGTGGCACACATGGGGGAAAAACAGAAGCAAAAGAGAGATGGTGGGAGAAACAAAGCAACAGCATTAGGTACATTAATTTAAGATGTAATGTGAGATTCCTATGCCAATTCCTATTGGAGAGTTATTTCATTTAATTAATCTGCTCCAAGCCGTTGATAATGGATGGATGGATGGATGGATGGAATCTGCTCCATCAAAAAACCATAACAATGAATGATTGTGTCATTAATTGATGGAAGACAAACCATAATCAGGATAGGGCATGCAAAAGGGTTGGTCAGACAGGAGCACTTCACTAGCCTCAAGGTGCAACACAGATTATTGTCTTACCCACTGTCTGCGGTCAGCGAATCTCCCAAGGAGTGGGTGTCAATTTGGCTCCGGTTCTCCCTGTCCCGCCTGGGTTGCGTCCTGTCTCTGGGCTCTGGGTTGTTATTGTTGGGACAGCCACTGCTGTATGCTTGGGGTTGCCTGGTTCCACTACTGTTCCCACACGATACCCGAAGCCCTCTTTCATAGCCATTCACTGTTCTTGGACCTGCCCTGTTCTCCAGGATTTCATGGTGTTTGCTGTAGGATGGCGGTGAGGACGAGGGAGCCTGGTGGGACAATGATGTGGGAGCTGGGGTAGGGGTGGAGGAGGAGGTGGTATGCTTGGGCAGCTTGTATCCATGAGAGATGAGGAGGTCCTCCACGCTGTACATGGTCGCATTTGTTTACACTTGTGTTTTTCTTTTTTTTTAAGAGAGGAAGGTAGATCGGCTGTCAGGACGTTTCAGCTCCTTCCCTATGTGCAGTGGCAGGATCACCAGCACAGCTGCGTAGCTGAGGCCATCACTGGGAAAGAAAAGAAAGACGGGGAATGACATGAAGACACAAGAAGAAAGAAAAGAAAAAAGGTGATGGTAAAACCATTATCCCCGCTACCCATGTCCAATTTCTGTCTAAGGACCTAACCCATGTGGACATCTGTGAGGACGAAATAAAAACCCAAACCCAAATTTTGAGTCACCACGACAAAACTAAGATCACCGCCTTCTCAGAAGCCTTTCCCTACCTCTTTTCATCTCCAACCCTCCTAGCAACAACCCTCTCTTCATCTCTCCCAGATCACCAGAATCAAACCCGTCCAAATCAGACTGGGAGTAAACAAACACCCTCAAAACCCAACCATGATAACATGACCATCTGCACTAACAATAGTTTCAGAAGGCTGGTGGTGCTGCTGCTACAGTGAAAACACAAAATGTCACTGTTTACAGTGGGCTCCCTTTAGACTTACAGTGGCTGTAAGGAAGCTGTTAGCAGCCAACTACTGTTCATGTTTTGCATAAGTGAGGCAACGAGGGGATTGTGTTCCTCTCTGCTCACCTCCACATTCTCTCTCTCAACATCTTTTCTAAGAAGTATTTTATGGTTATAGTGTAAAAGGATGAAAGCTATCTTTTTTTCAATTATATGCCCTAAATAAATCTCTGGCTTGGATTGGAATTTGAAATCCATCAAAAAAGTCTAGCGCTTACTCCATGCTTTCCTTTATGGTGATTAACGGACTAAGCAAAAACAATTCTATCAATTTGTTTTGATTGGTGGCTGCTATTACATTTTTGTCAACAGCTTTTCAAATGTGAATTTTGGGGATTTTCTTAGTCTTCTAACTAAATATCATTTTGGACTCTTGGCAAGATAAAACAAGCAATGTGAAGGTGTCACCTTGGGTTCTGGTAACTTCTTTCTGTTCCAAAAATGTCTATAAATATTATTATCAAGGACTTTTGAGGAATTGCATTGATGATACCCAGTGTACATCTGCTCGTGATGTAATGCCCTTGATGAAGTCATGCTTGCTGCCTTGTCAACAGGACAGATGCTGCTGCAGCCCACTCATTCAATACTCCCCACTGGAACACACTGCCAACAACCTGGCTGTCCTTAATAAGAAATGGCATTCGGGAACAGCAGTGAGAGACTCGCTGCCAAAATCAAATACTGTCAGACAGTTTAAAAGCCAATCACACTATGATTGTTTAATGACAGAGCCAAATAGCTTGTTCTCAGATCAAGACAGCCTAGCCGAAGTGTATTCAGCTGCAAGTAGATTAGCATTTGTTTTGTACCTTAGCATTTGTTCAGCCATGATAGTCCCATGGAGATGAAAAATCCATCTATAAAAGGAGTCCTGACTCAGAGGGCAGCGTCACTACCCCTCTCTCTTTCCTCCTGCTCCCTCCTTCCTTTGCTTCTCTCCTCCTTGTACCTGAGCCCTAGGACAGCCTACTAGGTGATTAACAGGATCCAACACTGTGAAATGCCGCTCTCTTTGTATGTCTGGCTCTCTAATACGATTATCTTTTTTCATTTAAAACCTTAAACCTGTTAGTTTTGGAGGATTGACTCTTGGCGCTTACCCAGTTAATACTTTTGTTGAGTTTAACTCTTTCCACTTATGTTTTGAGTAATCTGCTCAAAGAGAGGCTAGTTCTGATTTCTGCAAGAAAGTTCTTGTGAACAATGCCATTGAAACAAGGGGTTTGGTTTGCTTCATTTGCTTCCAAATGAGCATGCAAAGCTGAGGCATACATAACTTTCGCTGACTGCTATTTTGTGAACTTTAGCTGAACTTCGGCTGGGCAACAGGCCAGGGACTATGTTCAATAACTCTCACAGTGTCTCTGAAATACTGTAAATGGCAGCAAAATGGAATCCAACACAGTAATTTTTGTGGTCATTTGTCACATCAGATTACTCATTAAACCTCACTTGATGGGCTTTCCTCTCAAGTGTAAACATTTTCTTTTTTACTTTTTTGCTTAAAATTCAGAACCAGCTTCAGGTCTCTTCATCTTGGAGGAGCCCATATCAGACTTTAAGATCAGTCAGATTGCTGCTGTACCCTTTTCTTTCTGTAGATAGACCTATCCATTCAACCACCAAAGGTTTAATTAAGTGTGCCTTAGGTCAAGGGCTATGCTCATTAATATCATAATTCCCTTTTGTTATAATATTTGCATATATACCTGTAATAACTGAACATCTAATTTAGCTAACTCCTTAATCTGAGACTAAATGAGGATTATCCATCAGTAAAATAGAGGATGCCCTCCTGTAAAGTGACCTGCCCTAAGTCAGACACCTCCTTCAACCTCACCTCCACCCTTTTTCCTTCCCATGACAAGCTCAGTCTAAATACTCCTAATGCTGTTATGCAATGGAATTACCCATTTTATATCAAATAAAACCTCTGATTCAAGCAAAAGTGTGCAACAATGGTCGGCTTTCATCCCCCAAAACACAACAACATTGTGTTTCACTACAATGCCTACTTGTGTGAAAAGGCATTACAGGCGCTTGAATTTGGCAACTAGAAAAACAAAGTGCACATCTGCTGTATTTTTAATTGCAGAGCTAACTCATACTGTGATATATTGTAGTTTATAGGTAACATATGCTGCAACGTAAGATAAAAATAAGTAGAACCACATGATAGCTGGCATTTCCCTACAGATGACCCTTACACCAGCCCCCATGTTTTCTGTAATTAGCCACTGTACACCATTACTGTAACATGGTTTTATGTTTACTACACAGTGAAAGATTTAAGACCACCACTTTTGAGGTCAAGTGAACTCTTGTCAAGGCCATGGCTTGTTTATTGGAAACAGATAAAAAGCATTTTTTAGCTGTGTGGTGGGGGCTCTGCATTAACTGGTGGCTACACCAGAAGCAGGCTGCAGGGGCATGATGGCTTGCAGGTTGACAGTTTGGTGTCAGCTCCTTATTCATTGCCCAGCTGAGATGAGGGCATGGTGGAGAGGTGGGGAGGAAAGAAAAGCAGAGGGACAGCATGGGTGGCAGACCATGCCAGACAGAGACCTAGATCAGGCCTCAGGGAGGAAAGAACTGCAGTGTAAGAACAGGTTAGTAAATAGTCCAGATTGCATAGGTTACATGCCTGACATGATAAAGGTTACCTGAATAAATAAGACTATATGAATAAACTTTATAGGTCGTGAACAGCCATGACATTTTATGAAAATACACTGTATAACAAGCATAAAACAGAACATCAGTATCTGCACAGTGGTCAAAACAAATTCAGTAACGTGATTAACATTTGGCTGGATAAGGCAGAAATGTGTTAAAATAGCACTGTCCCAAAAGTAAAGAACTACAGACAGAAAACAAATCTGGATTTAACAGGCTCCAGTGTAAAGGCACCACAACAAAAGAAATCTCAAACACCAGACCGTGGAATCAAAAAGACGATAAGCCTACTTCCTAAAATATTCCACAAGAGCCGCACCTCTCCAACACATTGTTCCCAGTCTCCTTGGATCTATAACAACTGACCCGAGTGGGTGTGTACTTGGCTAGATTCTGGCCTGCATCTGTTAGGACTGTGCACGCACATGGGTTTCTCAGGGATGACAGCCCATCACATTCAGCAAACAGCAACAGTCTGGAGATTGTTTATCTATGTGACATCACTGTGTCCAGTGGACGGGGCCGTGTCTCTCTTCCTGAGGAAGTGCGTCGCTGTGAGGACGGAGAGCCGACAGTGTCGCAAATGTTTCCAATCAGGCTCTCTGCAGGCTCCTGTTTGTCCCGAGGAAACATGTTGGAGCCCTGCTTTCGGCTGGGATAAACAGCCAAACAACCTCAGGACATATTTTGCCCATACTGACCTCTAGAAAACACAATGTTCCCCACGTTAGGTAGACTGTAACTCAGCAACATAAAGTGTTGGCATATTACCTGGGGAGCTGCCCTCTAGACACTTGTCATCCATCAGAATAAAATCCCACTGGGCTCAGCAGCAATGCAACAAGTTGAGTGCAGTTATGATTATACTGCAGCAATGTCTGTGGAACAGGTTTTGCAAGCTAACAAGTGAACATCTGCCTAAATGAGGAGCAACATCAAAGTGATTTCACCGTCCATTATTAAACTACGCTCATCACCACGTTGCAACCCATGTGCTTTCTCTAGCATCCACGCCCTCATGGTTGAGAGAGCAGCAACAAGCGGGGCCAGAGCATTGTGAGTCCATTAGCTCATTTGGAAAGATTTGGCCAAAAAAACACCCACTTACATTATTCTGCTGAGCATATCCCATGGCAACAGTTGTTTTGCTTTTATGAATGGCACCCCACAAACAATAGCGTGTGGGCTGGTAAGATATTCCCGCTGCATTGCTTCAGTCCAAAACTTATTACAGTCAGACTCCATTGGCAGTGAAATCAAAGGCAGGATGGGATGTGGGGGTAGAAGGAGTGTTTTTATTCCACCATATCCCAAGACATGACAGTCTGCAACACTGTGGCGTGGTTCTGGTTGCTTTCAGACTGTCAAGAAGTAGATCAGCCAAACATTTGTCCTCCCAGTTTAATGCAGTGTCAGTGTTTCAATCCAAAGATGATTTTTTCAGCAACAACTGGCTTACGCACAAGAACAGCACAGCTAATAGCTCATTAATGCACAAGACAGAGCTGTTCAGTAAGTAAGACACTGCCGATGTGAGGGTAATTAGATCAATGGACTCATTTTCCTTTGCATAGCAAGCTTAGCTCAGTTCAGCTGAAATGTAGAGATCTGACGTCATTAGATTTTCTTCAACTGAATGCATCCGACACTCGTGCATTAATGTGCAGGGAGATACGGGGTTGCTCTAAAACGTCACAGCTCATGCCGACATTTGAAAGGAGAAAAAAAGAAGTAAAGGACAGGTTATTAAGCACGCTAATCCAATGAGGTACTGTTCTGCTACACAGTAGGCTTCCCCAGCACTAAACTATTCCCAAGCCACACTGTATATGAGCCTGCCAAACTGGCTTCATGGTAATTAGTCAAGGTCCGAAGCTTGGTAGAGATGACAGTGGCATGGTTTATCAGCCAGAAGCACAGTGATCAAAGGGTTAGCACGCTCTGGCTTTCTGCTAATCAGATGTGGACTCTGCATGCGCCTTGCCCTCTGTTATAGAAGGAAAGGTAATAAACAATCCATCATAAACATGTTTTACAAAGACAAAATACAAAGAGACTACGCCCCCAACAAGACAGCTTCCACACACACACACACACACACACACACACACACACACACAGAATGATATTTAAAGGCAGATGACAGGATGAGGCAACAGCAGAATTACGTTGACAGATGAAATGTGATGCAGATTACAAGTGGGATGAAACAGTTCTCCCGCACAATGTAACTAAAGTGTCATGATGGATGTGGACACCATTCATTTTCATTTGTAAACACATGAAAATGAATGGTGTCCAGGGTTGTCTCAAGGGCTTAATTGCTGCATTGGGATAAAACTGACAAAACCAAAATCACAAAGCATCAAGCATCCGCCATACAAACAGACATGAACTGGCATCCAGCCAGGACGGAACGACACAGATACATACACCGAGCGTGCAAACCGTTTTCATTTCATGCCTCACATTCACTGCCCTGCGTTGTCGCTCTGAGAGGCACACTGGCAGATGTCAGTGGCTTTCACACATTTCTGGCTGGCTTCATCCACCAGCCTCCTTCCTCCTGCCTGCGTCACCTCTGCTCTGACATCACATGTGACATCAGGCAGGACCTCTGAGGGGATCCCTGTAGCCGGGCAAACATCAGATGACTTTCAAAGGCTTTGGCTACAGCTACCCAATGGCAGGAAAACTCATTTTCTTGATGTGCTTGGCCTAGAAATAAAGCTAAAGACTGACAGTCAGAGAAAGGACAGCGCTGTCTGCCATCAAAGATTCTAAAACAGCTAGTGCACACACACAATCACTTGAAAGGGAAAGCCTAGCCGTAGGATAACCAGACTGCCTGAAATGCCAGGAAGTTATCCCAGCACTCACTTGTCTTGAACTCATGTGAGTCATTTCAGAGCCGTGGAGGACCCCTCCAGTTTCGCTGACCAACCCTTTTCCTCCACTGCTGGAAGGAATTAATGAGCTACTTCCCTTCTTAATACACTCCCCATCCCATCATACTTCACCCCCTCCTCAGGGCATAAAGCAGGGCCTTGTGTTCACACACCGTCCCAGTCTCAAGGATGTGTGAAAGACCTACCACGTAACACACCCACCCAAGTTTTTCTTACCTTTTTTTTTCTGAGAAACCTCATACTAGCTGGTACTGGGGTATGTTTTGCCGTATTCTGGCTTGTTAACCTGTCAGTTGCTGGTATCTACAGATTCTGCACTCCCCATCTAGAAAACGTCTTCGCTGACATTTACTAACAGCTTTCGATGCAAGCTCACTGAGCTATGAAAGGTCTTGGTAAGAAAGAACAGATCACTCCTGGGCAATGTTAACGAGACTACCATAAATACTATAAACAACACTACCTAAAATAATCAGACCCGAGGGCATAACAGACCAGGCCGAACAACAGTGACTCCATCAAATCTGCTGGGATCAGATTAGTCTACATAGAAGAAAATGGCATTTCAGCTTTCTGCAGCAACAAATTGTGACAGATAAGTAATAACATTATGTGGAATGTGAACAGATCAGGTGAAATCTTGGCTTTGACATACTTGGCCTCTAGAGGTCCCTAAGCGACAGTAGCAATTTATGTGCAAGACCTAAAATTAAGCATCAGAAACACTGACATGATTTGAGGTGTGAGCAATGCGCGGATGTATGTGCTTTATAGACTGAGCCTTGTAGGCGGTTAAATATCACCACAACAACATTAAAGTTCAGTGTTCTAAAGTAAAAACCAAAGCACATAGAATTATTTACCAATTTAATCAAAGTGACAGCTCAGTTTAGTTGATATGACTCTAGCTGTGTCCATGCAAGGTTATAAAATAAAGCAGTGTGTGCAGGGAGGGGGCTGCATGGGCGGCGGTGGTGGTGGTGTTGCGGGGGGGTCAAGGAGCAGCCACCATCATGCAAACATGCTGCAGGTGTGACAAAGTGACAACATGCAAAACATCAAAGCATCCTAAACTTGGCACACCATTTGCCCAAAGGGTTGTTTGCACCCCATTTCCATAGCACATTTGGTGCCGGTGAGCATTCGACCACAACCGAGAGCTACACGTTGCTGCCGTTTAGAAAATGATTGACAGACTTGGCATGGTGCTAGCCCGTCAGTTGCAGGTTGCTGCCGTTGCACACTAGCCTAGCCCCGACGCGCACATTTCACAGATGCAGGCAGAAGCCAAACGCCAAATCCCATAAAAACATCTGTCTGTTTAAGGTTTCGATCCAGTAAGGACTGAATGCAAACCTGTTTTAACAAGACTTGAGACCTTGCACGGATCAGTAGAGGTCCTTGGTTAAATTCGGCATATGCATGACCCAGTATACAGACAGTATTTCTTTGACAGCTCTGTTTTATAACTCCGACTGCTTAATATCGTGCATCATATCACGCTGTGGATGAAAACCCACTGAGGAAATTTAAGGCAAAGCAATTCTACAAGTTAAATAAGTAATAGGTGTTTTTGAGTTATGTAGAATGCCTACAGAAAACATGCCATAGCAGCACTATTTGGCTTAAGTCCTTCATTAGGTGTACTCCATTAAAACGCTCCTTGCTCGTGAGCTAGGACATATAAAACTGCGTAAATTAGGACAGAGTTTGGCCTCTTCTACAGCCGAGAGAACGGCACAGAACGGGGCTAACGCTAGCCAGGCTAGCTCCATCAGCAATCTTTAACCTTCATCTGATAGGAGCGCGTCCGCAAATAGTGGCCGTCGCCACCGCACAAGTTAAAATGGGGGGGGGAAAGACTAATAAAATAAGACCGTGGTCCTCTCACTCCTTCACCTTCTAATGTCGTGTCCTGAAAGTGCCACAGTATTGTCCTAAATCCTCTTATCCCGCACCGGCAGAGGAGGCAGGGAGAGCCGGACAGGAGAGCGCCGAGGCAGCTGGCTCGGCTGCAAGTTGAGGGTCCGCTAAGAAATGTTGAACGCAGAGCAGATGCGACTCTCAACCCCTGTCTACTCCTCACAGCAGCTACCGTCCGCATGTGTCGTGCATTTAAAAAAAAAAAGACAGAAAGAAAAAGAACACAACGCAAACAAGAGGCTCAGTTAAACGCGGAATATCGCTCGACCTGGAGCCACTTTTACCTGTGAAATGCGTCGTCGCGTTGCCGCCTAGTCCCCAGCGGTCATTCCTGCCGCTGCTCCGGACGGACTGAGCTGTGATCTGCTGAGGGAACGGCCCCTCTACACTACAGCACAGCACAGCGCTGAGGAAACATCCCTCTTTTCCAGTTGGGGAGGCAGCTGGATGCTGCTCAGCAATAAGGTCACTTCACTCTCAGCATTTCAAAGCACATTCTATCTATCTAGCTACACTGAACAAAAGTGAAATCCATATAGGCTACATCATTTACATAGTGTAATTATTATGACACATAACTGATTTACATCACAGTGATGTCAAGCTGTAAAAGTTGATTACTTGCAAATAAAGATGTGTGTAAGCTCAGCATCACCTCAACACATCCTTTCACAGTATATAATGTATATGCATGCAGACTATATGTTAGATTGTGCATTTTGACACTTTGCCTATAATAATGGCTGTAGTAATGTGTTTATTTCAACCTTCCAAACTGCTTTCTTTCCGGTATCATATGCAGAAAACAAGTCAGTTAATCAATGAGCCAATGAACATAAAGTTAATCATCAGCTATTTGGATAAACAGTAATAATTTAATTCATCCAATTAAGTAACCAATTAGTGTATTACTTGAAATAACAATCTACAGATTAATCACAGTGTATGATTTGCTTCAGGTGATCTGTTTTGAATAATGTAATTGGTTTAAGTATAATATTGTTATTATGAAAAGTTATTAAGAGCAGTAGATCAGATATTAAGTCCACTATTTTGTTTTGGTTTTCTTGTAAGGTTTGCCAAAACCTATTTTACACCCATCTGGCTCCAGATCTTCAGAGCTGAAAGCCGTACTCCTGTTCCACCTCTTAAAAAGAACAGAGAACCTTAAAACCTCCATAATATTGACACAGATGTTGCATATGACTGAGGTCCCCTGAAACCAAGCTAGGCTGGTAGGGCTTCTGTTAGCCCTGGCTTGTGTATTCCCACTGTGGAAATAATTTCTGTGGACTGCCCAGTGTCTGACGATTGAAATCCATCCTCTAATTTATTTGGAATGGCTGCTTTGGTCATCCACTTTGCTTGATCACAGCTGTTACTGTGCTCCCTGGGTAATAGCCTCCGTGAAAAAGTGGCCATGTTTACATTTAGTCAGCTTAACTTTGAATTACCTAATCGATGATTATCTCTTTTCCTGCAAAGCTGACCGTTGTTCCAGTTGCTGACTTTACATATTCTGTGGCCAGTAGCATATGTAGAAAAGCCTCCATAATGAGTTAAAAAGTTAAAAAACACAAATAAATACAAGGAAAAGAAGTGAGAGGAGCCCGATGAGAACAATGGGAAGAGATATGAGGTACTGTTGTGTTACAGCAGGTTGGAAGATATATACCATTTAATTTGACCTGTGACTCACCAGCATCTGCTCAGTATCACTGAAGGTCAACACTCCAGTTACTCCCTGCATTCACAGACTTCACTCCGACTGTACTGCACTGCACCCAACAATGTGGCCGTGTCTGTTTTCCATTTTGCCGTACATATGCAGCTCATATGAACTGCACTGAAATGTGGTGCAGAGACGCTGATGTCACCGCTCTGTATGCCAGTTGTGGTTTTGAGGTTGAGCTCAGTGAGCAGCGCTGCCTGCTGTGGCCTGCTGCAGTTGCCACTCCCCGATTCCCCAGAACCCATGGTCTAACATCTTGACTCAGTAGGTCTGTGTGTGTGGGGGGGGGGTTAAGCTGATACCTCCATGCTCCTCTAGCGAGTGAGCAAAACCAACCCAGAAGAAAACTCTATCCTGAATGAATGAATCTTAAGAGTTGCACTGTGTTACAGGTGGTAATAGATTTCTTATAGAGCAGTAAATTAGAAAAGCTGAGTCTAGGCAATTTTGTATGTGTTACTGAAACATTTTGTATCCATGACTGTACAAAAGCAGAGGCGAGTGGATGGACTATGGGTCTCATACTAGCTCTAGCTTAAGTTGCATATTGTAGCTTAAACCATTTTGGGAAATACACTTAATTTGATTAAAACTGTGATCCCACGCTCACGTTCGTCTGTTGAATATCTACTTTAGCCTGGAAAGTTAGTTTAGCTTAGCATAAAACCTGGAAACAGCTGCAATAGCCTGGCTTCATTCAAAGATTTCCCAAGAAAATCCACCTACCAGCATTTCTAAAGCTACACTGGACTGGCCAAGAAATTGTCCTGACTATAACCCCTGAAAAGTCCCAACTTGCTGTTTTCAAACTCATAATAAGCGATGCAGATTTGTTTTATTTTCATACAGAGGCAGGGTAGCTCTTTCTTCCAGTTCCAAACTGAGTGCTAAGCCCAGCTAATCATTTCGTGGCATATGGGGGACTGATCTTCCCATTTTAATCTCAACAAGGAAATGAATAAAGGTATTTCCCAGAATTTCAAAGTATCTATTTAATAAGTAAAATAAACTTTACTGAACTGACTGATAATCTGTTTACTTTATGAAAACAGGGTCGTAGCCATGATGTTGAAAACTGACATCAAAAATGTATCAGATGTTGAGTTCATTTAGACTTTTGTCTGAGTTTAAGTTATTACAGAAACAGATTTTGCCTGCTGCGATCATTGCTTCTGTTTATACTAGCCAGTAAGAGATCCCTCAATGTACTTTCAGTGCGAGTGATGGGGGACCAAATTCACAATTCTCATATTGTTCGCCATCACTTCCATTGAAGGTTCTTTGAAAGGACAGTATAAACAAGAGGAATGATTACAGGAAGCAAAAGCTGTTTCATGAGCATCTGACTATTGTTTTAAGCCACACTTAAAAAATGGAACCCTACCCTTTAATTTAGCTCCTCCAATATATTTTCCACATTTAAAGGTCTCAGTACGAATTCCTGGCCTTCTCCACATTGCCATGAACACGAAAATACCACATTTATTTCACTTCTTAGACCTAATAATAAGTGGTCAGATTGAATGATACTGGGCTCTAAAAATACTGGGTCAGCCTTTAACAAAACAAACAAAAAAAATGTTTCAAAATGTAAAATCCAGTTCACTAAAATTACCAGAAGGAAAAGAAAAAAGCTACAGCAGAAAAAGAAATATGTCCCTAACATTATGTCCAATCAGTGTATATGATGAGTTGTGTAAATTCCGTCTGCTGAGGTGAGGCTCACATCAAAGGCCGCTGTGGAAAGAGGCTTGCTACAGTAGCTTTAAATAGATCAGCAGGTAATGGGCTTTAGAAGGCTGTAATTGTAGCAGTCGTAATGTAGTGAGCGTGGTCACCTTTTAAATCTTGGCATGGACGCCACAGATTACCAGCAGGGGGCTACGGTGCCACCTGGCAAACACCATCCTTTCTGTGATTGGTCTAATTTATGGCCCGCTAGTGGTCCAGGACCTGGCTCGCAAGCTCTTGTCTCAGCATTTGTTTTGAGTTCTGCTCTTCTGACAAATAGCTGGTGATGATTTAACCTCTCACATTTGACAAGAACAAAAGAAAACTTGCCAGGCCGGCATCTGAAAGCTGCAGGGTTTCTGAAACCATTTCCAGACTGATTTTATCTTTATGCCACTTTGATGGCTCGCTCTCAAAGAGAATGCCAAAGAAAAAATTTACACTGCTGCTGGTCTATATTGCTGATTTCAAAAGCTGGATGCTTTTTCATACAGGAAGAATGTGCTAAACTTGGCTGAGTTATAATAACTGTGCATTTGTGGGCCCTGTGGACCAAAATTGTCCATTTCCCATCAGAATCCATCTGCAGACCTATAATTAGGATTATTTTAGGAAAGCCAGTAAGAGTATCCAGTGGTCACTGCATCTTCTGAATCAATCTGGCAGAACCACCGGAGCTTCCCTGAACCAAAACAATTGCACCACAGTGTAATGTAAACACAAAAGTGATTCTCTGTTGCATTCCTCTATCTGTCACCACTGCTTCAAATTAAATTGTGAATCAACAGCAGGAAACCATTGTCAACATTTGGGTTATCGGTGGGCAGAGAGATTATGAACATGTGCTCCTTGTTTACTGCTCCGTAACACTGTTGTCTTTTGTCTGTAACAAAATGTCTGAAAACAAAACTCATTTGAAAACACGATGTGCTGCTCACCCATCACATGCTAACAGATTACTTTTTCGAAAAAAATATTGTGAGATGGAGTGAGCTCACTACATCATATCCCGACATTGGTTATCTAATCAACTCAGTGTGTTCCTCCGGAAAGCTTTTATTTTTCTAGGCTGTGATCCTTCAGCAACTGGCCAGCAAATAGCTGAAACAGCAGAGAGAGAGAAATTTGGTGAAAAGTTATAAGATTTGGGGCAAATACAAACAATCAGACACGTGCTCACACACACAGAGGTGCTGAATCCTCTCTAATACCATTTTCAGGCCCCTTCCCACGTAACACAGCCGTGATCAAGCCGCCTCTACAACAAAGCAAATCCCTAAACAGCTGGGTTTTGACAGAGTAAAGTGCCTACCGTAACTCAGGACAGATGTGTGGAGGGCCTGACCGTATGAGGTCTGAGCCTTCCTGGCGGTATCGCACCACCCAGAGGCATCTGCTTAGGAGATCTGAGGGACCGACCATGGATTTTTGTGTGTGTGTGTGTGTGTGTTTTGGTCCGGCTGTGGATTGTGGTTATTGTTATAAGGTAAGAGATCTGTGGGGAAGAGGGTATACAGGCCACTCTCGACACATGAGGATCATGTAAAGGCCCCCTTGCTTCTGAACTGATGGTGTGAACAGCTGCCTTGTATTAATGTAGAGATTCACTTTGATCCACCTGGATCCAGATCCAAGCAGACAACGGTGTTCATATCGGGAGAGTTACTTTTGGAAACTGCAGGATGTTCAGTCACCTGTTTTTATTACCTCCCTGTATATATGAAATATTCTCCCACCAGGGCCGGATTAAACCTGGACCCTGCTGAGGCCTCCATGTTCTCCAGATTAGTGTGGTTACAAGCAAATTAAGTATAATATACAGTATTGTGCACTATATATACTGATCAGGGACAACATTAAAGTGGCCATGATCACTCAGTCCAGTCTGTGTGCACCGTGTGTTCTGACACCTGTCGATCATGGTGAGCATGAACTTTTTCAGCAATTTGTGCTACCGTAGCTTTTCTGTGGAATCAGACCAGAAGGGCTCCAGGTGTGCATCAGAGAGTCGCTGGTGCACCAGTTGTCCTTCCTTGTACCACATTTGATAAGTATTGACCACTGCATACCAAGAACACCTCAGATGACCTGCTGTTTTGGAGATGCTTTGACATATTGTTAAATTGTTTCTTTTCCTTTAGAAATTCCACCAACTGAAATTATGTCAAAGGGAGGACCTCCTCGCATGGCTTAAGAGAAAAAAACTGCAGTGCACTGAGAAAGCAGTTTGCACTGATACAATCCTTGTTGCTTGTTGCAGTCTCACATATTTCAGCTGAGGACTGCAAAATCAGTGAACCATCTGGCTGCAGACCTCATCGGCCTCTGTTCTTTGCTATGTTAAGATTTTGTTTAATTTAAGATTTAAGATGCTTGTTTAATAATGAAATAATTGGTGGGAGTGGAACCAATGAAGTGATGATCCATCCCTACTCTCCTTACCCCAGTTGGTAAATTCAATTAATCTGCTTCTGATTTTCCTGTTGCCGATCTGAGATCTCCTTAAGGACTCTACAAGGTCACCGGACCGCAGTTGTAGAAAACATCATAAATCATTTAAATTTTATGATCAAATATTTTACTCATGCCAGAATCCAACTTGATTTTTCGCTCAAAGGCACAACAGAATACACGCACTGGATCAAAACCATGACCCTCAGAGAACTGATACAGCACAGAGCACTAGCTCTGGTGCTCTGTCTGTGACATGTCACATTGTTTGAATGCAAAAGTATGTCTTCCGTTATCTGAATTAGATAAGATGTAGATGCTTTGTGAAGGCAGGACATGAGGTGCTCATGGGAGCGATATTTGACCTCAGTTTGGTATATGAGTCATACAGATAAGTGCTTTCATGCAGACATTGTGGCTAATTTGATGTCCTCATCACAGCTGCCAGATGTGACATCAGTACACTTCGCAGGGGGACGACACATGAGGAACCCGTGCGACTGATAGCTGTCATCTCCTGTGTTTTTACAGATGAAATGTCATGCCGAACCAATTCACACGAACCATCTGCAGCAAGGATACTGCATCCGCTGCACAAAACGCTCCTTAAATCATCATATTTGAGTCATTTCTCCACACATATCATTAGGATGACAGATCTACTCCAAGTATGTGCACTCGGATGGATCGCTTTTCGGAAAATGCTTGCCAGACTTGGTAGACATCTCAGTGAATCACTGTGTTTGTGTGAGTGTGTATTCATTTTGTCATCCCAGTGTCGTGTTTGCACTCCTCTTTCCTCCTCTACGTTTCACTGGGCTGTTATATGGCAAAGCACACAATCCCAGTAAGACACACACACATGGTTAGAGTAATATAGGCTGTCCCCGGTTTCTCATGGGATCTGACGAGAGTGCTGCAGAAACACTAACAGCCCCAGAGAGCCAGACATGGAAAACAGGGGCAAGAAGGATGGAAGAGTGCCAGAGGGAAAATACAGGCTTATCGTGTAGACAGCTCAGTGTTTCCAATCTGCAAAAAGTTTTATAAGTTTGCAGTAATGCATAATTACACACAGCTAGCCTAATTACCAGTCTGACAATGGAGAGAAAGTGCATTATTTCAGGCCTAAGTGGTGATATAAAGGGTGACAGACTCAGATCTGTCTCGCCAACATTGTGACAAACATATTTTCTCATTTAACTCTTGTGGTACTGAGGCACGCATATAACTTTTGTTTTCTGCTGTTTAGTTTTTGGTATTTAATCATTTTGATGATCATGTTTTTTTTGTAAATAAAGAACAGCAGTGAGTGTGTCCAGAAAATTTGTCACTGAGGATAATCTGTTGTTTTACAAGCTACATGTGCAATAGATTCTAATATTCTACATTTGCTGAACAAAGAACAATTCAGGTGTTAGCTGTAGCACACCTATAAAACTAGTTTGACAGTGTATTGTAATTGTTGAGACAATAGAGGATCTGACAAGGGCTGACTGGGGAGAGAGGTTATTAATGTTGAGGCTAATTGTCTGATTAGCTACAGCTGGTATGGCAGGGGCATGGCTTGAGAGTGTGTGTGTGTGTGTGTGTGTGTGTGTCAGGACAGGAGCAAGACTGCACGTAAGCACGTAGGCTAGGTGAGCAAGTGAATCTGGGTGTTTACAGTGACAGACAAGAGGAAAAACAGGGGGGAAGTTGAACAAATCTCATAGGTAAAACCAGCATCTGCATGGCTGGATATCATCTGTAGTTAGAAAAAATATCTTTTTGGGGGGAACCTTCTCGTTCAACTAACCCCTCTCAAACTGATGATATGTGGGGCTTTGGAGGATGACACAAGTCCTGCCCTGACCAGTACCAGGCACCCATCTCTACCCATCAACCCCTAGTTTACCCTCCTCCCCCTGTTAAGCCCATACACCCCAGCAGCGGGGTGATGACGAGCATGCTGGGCCACTGACATGAGATGAGATAACTCACATCTGGAGCCACAAACAGGGTCTCCATTCAACTTTCACTAGAGTCAATAAGGTGCTGGTGAGAGGAAAAGACAGAAACAACTCTCACTTCAGTCAGATATAAAGTTGTATATCTTCTGAAATTAGTCGACTACACTGAGCCTCTACTTGTTCATTGTTCAGTGAGTGAGCGGAGCAGTGGTTCAGTTAAGGAGAGGCAGAAAGGGAACACTGAAGCTAACCACAACCACAGGATTGAAGAATGTCTGTAAAGTCTTTCCTATCAAAACTGAAATGGAATTCCAAAATAGCTGAGGATGATGATAGCATGTTTATTGAACTAAAACCTGCATCCTTTTCATGGTGGTTGCTTTTCATAGATTCATGCAAAGGCTTTGATTTACTCTCACGTGCATGCCATAGAGTCTCCGTTCCAGCTCACACACACTTCCCAGAAGACTTAATATCAGTATGATATGATTCACTCTGTGGGAGCCAACAGGTGTGAGAGATGGATGAGTGATAAAGGTTGATGGGAAGTGTGCGCACACACACACACATTTACAGACTAGACGTGGTTGGGATTCCTCAGCAGGTTCCCTCCCTCTCTTGACATGTTGCTCAGGGATAAGGAACTCTCTCTCTAGACCCCGAGGACTCACAGCAGCCGCTGTTAGCTTTTCACAGAACTCTTCCAGTGACTGATTATAGTGTCAACTTATCTGCACCTATTCCTACATCCAGCTGTTCCACATACTCCATGACCTTCGCTCATAACAAAGAATATTTACTCTTTCTGGATTCAGCAAAAAAAGTCTTGCATTTCTTACTTACTTCTTACTTTTACTTTAATGGATGTGGTCTGTAGGAGTGGAGTAGGAGCCAATGGCATGAAAAGCACTTTCCATAATGTTACACAAGTCCCATTGCACTTAAAAAAAACCAACTTACCTGTGTGGCCAGCTGCAGCCAATACCACTTGACCTACATCCTTGGCAAATGCCGCCCAGTGCAGAAATCTGAGAGAAACTGAGCCAAAAAAAGAACAAAACAGAATTAAAGACAAAGAAATATGCAGAAACACAGCACTGGAAATTGAGTGAGTGGGAGAGGTGTGTTGAAAGTGTATCAAAACAAAGCTGCTCAAATGTTTCAAGCTCAATTGAACATTAAATCACTTTGGGCAAGGGAAATATGACACTGTGTTATTTTTGCTCAGCTCTAAAGCACTTGGGAGAGGTAAAGACTGAGCCAAGAGGACTAAAAGCGTTTGTTGTTTTTCTGCATGTTGATTCTGAGTGGAATCTAACCTTTCTTTGCTGTTTTGTTCCGTGCAACGGTGGAGGTCTGCGGTGAGGAGTCTCTCAAGAATGAAGTTAAAGGCTCTATCCACAACTCTCAAGGGCCCATCCCTGCCTCATTATTTTTACTACAGCGCTGCAAGCTGCGGGACAGAGCTGGTAAGGGTGTCATCTGCGTCATGCGTCTGGCCGACTTCTCCAGCAGTTTGTGTGCATGTAAACAATGTGACGGGGGACAGAAGGAAGCTCGGGAATCAAGTCTGAATACTCTGTTGTGCAGTGAGCCCCACCAGATTAGGTCTGCTTACAATCAGCAACAGTAGACCTCCTACGACGCAGCTGCATGCGCACACAGCAATCAACACGTTCCACTTACTTCGAGAAACTCATTTAATAACATTATCAGCAACTGCCCAGTTCATGGCAAGTCCATTGACGCAGACTGGAGGCAGTATGCAGGGTCAGTCACAGTGCATCACCACCGATTCCTTCTTTTACAGTTTACACAGAGCCGTAGGACCAACCCTGCTGAATACAGATGTAGCTGTGCTGTCCAAGCTGCTTCAACCTCAAAGTGAACCTCGCTTATCAGCTCTTTAATGAGTGCATACATTGTAACATATGCAACCATTAATTAGGAGATGTGAAATTTGCATTAAAATATGCCTATTCAGCTGTACAGTATAATGTAGAGGCACTTGAACTGCCCACCATCCTAGCTTCCACAGAACCTGTGTGATCTGACTAATTCAACAAATTATTACAGTAAATTAGTGCATATGTTAGGGTCAGACATATGTGCAGAAAATGACCACAAAAGAATGAAACAACAGTGGAAAATGTTCAATATCCCAAGAAGGAATCCTGCCTGTTAGCATAGAGTGCAAATATAGCTCATTGCTCCAGTGATCTGGTCCAAGCTCTGAAGACGGCTCCTGGTTTTCCATTGAAATTGCAGGAATAAATATTAAATTAAAGCTTTAAGATAAGACATGTTACACTGTTGCATGTTAAGAGTTTTAGTTTAGGAATTTGTGACAGCTAACAGAGGAGCAGTGTTTTAACCTCTAATAATCCTTGGATGATACTTGACAGTCATTGTATTTCATAGGTGCCTTAAATAACACATCGCCACCAGCGCACTGTGCTGCTTTAACAGCAGTTTGGACACTGAATTATACATTCAAGAGCAAGTTAACACTGACTTTGTTTTTTTCTTGGTCATCTAATGGTTTAAATATTCACTGTGCTTTAGTGATAGTACAGGTGTATTCCAGAGGTGTGTTAGTACCCCATCACAGTTGGGTGTGATTACTTGAAACTGTATGCAAAATTCATACATACATGCTAATTACATACTTAGTGCATATGAATTAGTAAGTTGTTCCCACTACACATCACAGATAACATGTTTTATTAATAACTGCTGGTCTCTGCAAAAATCTGCTTCACCCTGTCGTGGCTTCTTATTACTGTGATGCTTGAAACTCCAAGTCATGCCTGCAGGGATTTCTTTCCAGTTCCAACAATGCATGAAGTACATATTCATAACTTTACCATGCAACATCTATAATCATTTTGCTGCTTTCCACTTTTCCCTGGTAGTGAGACCTCATTTTCTCAAATACTATGATGTGTATGTTGGTGAAAGCATGACCGGACCAGTGCAGGTTAAGAGCCCGATCATGTTGCAGGGCAGATTTAGGGCTGCCTGGCAGAGAGTGTTTTGCTCTGAGGTTTGTATGCACACAACCTGTGATCTGAAGCCAGCAACCAACTATCCAACCAGGCACCTCCACCACCTCCCTCTTCCTCTGTAAACAGAGTAATCTGCAGTCCAGCTGCAGCTCAGGGACAGTGGTGGGAGTCAGGGACATGAGGCAGCCACGGAGTCTAAACACCGGCCACAGGGAGGTGATCATATAAAGTATCATGTTGCTAATAATTAATTGTAATTCTTTTTGTTCTTTATCTTTTGCATTTGTGTGATTATAAACTCAAGCTTTAAGTCATCCCAGAACAGCCAGCTGTGTGTCAGCCTGTTTTACAGTAGGCTCCAGTGCCAGCATTGTTTAACAGAAGAATAGACCTCCAAACATGTTAGGGTGATTCCCCACATGCAGTGTATTTCAGCATTCCACATTCATTTGCCACTTTTGCCATGCAAGAAAGACCCAAAAGAACTGACTAGATTGTGCCATACAATCTGAGGTCAGAAGGACCACCAACGTAGTGAGGCCCTTTGAAGGGCCCATTTACAGATCGCTTTCTATTGCCTCCCTACACTCCCCCATTTAGTGGGTATTACAGGGTTTTACTGTCCAGCCGCATCAACCTCGCTGATGCCTGCAGAATTAAGACAGGATAAGAAAACTATGAAAATATTGATCCAAGTGGTTTGGTGTAAAGTTCTGCCATGTGGTAGATTTTGTGGCAACGATGCTGGGTGGAGATTCATTTAACTGTTGTGGGGCAGTGATGAGTGCTTATACATCTACAGGTTTAACAGTAGATTGAAAATAAAATCCACCATTAAATATTTGGTTCTGTTACAAGCAGCTGATCAGACTCAATTTGTCTTGTGGTTTTACTCCTGTGAGCCAAACTTACAGACTTAGATTACTTAAAGGCAAATCTCTTCTTCGTAAAGTCGCCATTTAAAACTGAAGTTCTGCAATTGTAAAGGGGGAAATCCCATTTTCTCACCTGTACACCAGAGTGCTATTCACAATTTTGGCTCAGTTTCACTGCTCTTATTCAGCTGCAGCCAGCAACTGTTCAGTGTGCTACTTGCTCAGCACTAAACAACAGACAGTCAGCAATGAGTTGGTCAATATTGTGGAGCATTTAGCAGCTAAAGAGAGACCAAAATCAGTGCTAAAAGGAGAGTGAATATCGTACTTTGATTCATCAGGTTGACAGAAAGTCAACTCAAAATAAAAGTGTCATATTTGTTAATTGTCATGTTGACGATGATGTTGTGTTTACAACTCAGTTCCATAAAAAAATTAATTAAAGCAATTCGATTTTATCGTGTCACTTTTCAAGACAATGGAATATTAAGAAACATATTCATTTTGTCATGAGAATTTAGTTTCTGGCAAATTGGAGTATTTCTGGCAAACAGCAGTTAGACATGCAGGAAAATTATATATTGCAGCTTTAAATAAACAATAAAATTGACCAAAAATTATGTTTGGACTGTTGAATTAGTTGAATGTGGATACAATTTTACAGTCTGTCCAGTGGGGTGTGCAAGATGAAATGTTGCTTTTTCATACTCCGTCTGGCTACAAATGAACAAATTTGAGTTGTTAAATTTCTTCATGGAATCCACCTAACATCATAAAATGATGATACACGGTGTTGTATGAAAGTGGAATTCGCCATGTTTTTCACGTAATTCAATATATTAAGTAGGGATGCTGCTATTTTAAAGATTCATTCTTTTCTGTGGTGAATCTTGTCTCGCTCCTCCACTTGTATGTCATGTGTTCCCTGATTTCAGTCTCTGCATTGAGATGTCAATACCACTTCTTGATTTCCTGGCAAACTGTGATTCCTGCAGTGTCCTCACTCTGGTGGGAGAGACACCAGTCCCATCTGCCCAGATGGGATGGGTGTGAACCCAGCCAATGGCAATCCACATTCCAGTAGATAACAACATGGGAAAGCTGATAACACGTCTTTGTGATAGGACTCCAAAACAAACCTGATAACACACTATAAATACAAGACTTCAAGACAGCTTGATTCCATCAATAAGCAGTTTTTGCCTTGAGTGCTACACTGACAGCAACCATGAAGAAGTACAGTAACAAGAGGCATCCATCATAATTATATACCACATGCTGATTGTTTATAGAGGATTCCTTCCCATTTGTCATGTCAGTTTAATAGGCTACCATGTAGGTCGTAGGAGGGAGCATAGTAATCACCATTCTTGGAATACACCTCCACACATTACTCACATACACTCTGATTTCAGGAGTTCAAGTTAAGTGTCAAGTCCAAGTTGGAAACCGTACAGTACAGCCAGTGGCCATGTTATGCAAAAAAGCATTTCTCAGCTTACGAGCCCCTAACAGGCCACTCCTCCTCTCAGCAAGCTGTCCACAACAAATTGCCTGTTGGTATCTGTTTTTTGGGGAAAAAAACAAATCATCTCTGATGCGTGGCTCCACCACATTGTATAATGAAGGGAGTTTGTTGTCCCAGAGGTGGAGAGGAAATTATACTAATAAATTGCTCTGGGACATACACAACGGAGTCATGTCTGAAATGCTGTGGCTCACGCATGCTGGAGTAAACTGTAAAGTGTGTCTCAGGGTAGCAATCTGAAATGCAATCGGCGTTCTAGGCCAAACATGAGTCCACAACAACCTGAGCAGCTGCCTGTCTAACGACCAGCCAGAGAGTTTATCATCTGAATGGGGCTCTGTTGTGTCTCCGTGGGGGTTGGATGAAGGTCAAATATTAGTGCAGGTAGAGGTCAGGGGTTAATCCTGGAGGGCCGGATGATCACTTTCATGGATCAGTGCTCAGAGGCTCTCCAGGCCTCAGAGCTTGCGGGTGGAGGGGTATACCCTGATGGATCAGTTTGCAAGCTTGCGCAATAGCAAACTTTACACTAATCTGGGCATTAGGTAAACAAACAAACAGGAGCTCTGGAGAGAAATCCGCCTTTTGTGCATTTTGTGTTCTACATAGAAATCAGATGAGATTTCAGGGGAAATTCTTTTCTAGTGCAGATAAGCAAAATATAAATGCACTCGGATTTTAAAGCTCATCTGGCAGCAAACTACGATTCAAACCAAAACCCCTCATCACCAACTGTCTACTGGAAGATTACATGTATGCACCTAAAGCGGAGTGACATGGAGAGGTATGATTAAGATGTGATCTCACACAGAGCAGGTATGGCAACCCTTCCCCACCCTTGCAAACATACAGCAGCCCCAGACTCCACACATACATTCACACACCATCCTCCACTAGTCTGACTCTACACAGATTGCTCACATATGCTCCTGGCTCCCTGCCACCCGCCTCCCGCACAAACTCTCTTTCCCCAGCACAGGCAGGCGAGCGGAGCAGTTTGGTGAGGGTCTGGTGAGACAGGCAGAGCACGGATCAGCAGGCCCAGTCTGGACTGGACCAGTAAAGTTCACAGTAGGTCACGCAGGCCTTCAAGAACGACAATGACCCGTTTTGTATCTCTCACAGCCAGATACTTCTCCAACCTCAGTCTGGGACCTGAAATGACACAAAAGCAGGCCAGACAAATAATAAATAGCTTTAGCTATATGTGATGCAATATTTTAAGTCTAATGATGATAATGATAATAAATAAGTCTCATTGTTTTACTTTTACTGTTTTTCACCAAAAATAAATGGCAAAGAACCAATTTCCACTGACAAAAGAAATGCTATTTCCATGAAAGAAGCTATGATAAAATGTAAATTACCCACCCAGCAACAAACAGCTGCAGGAACTTCACTGAACTCAAATCTTCCCTTAACCTGACGTTGCATGGTAAAGGTAATCAGTTCTGATTTGCTTATCCTGTGAGTTTTCCCTCTTCTGCTGTTTTTGTTGCTGTTTACACCCATGCTTGTGCATTTTAACACTTTGCTTGTTATGCTAATACATGTAACGAAATAGCTCTTACCTTTAAGCAATCATACATGACAGTTCCTACCCTCTGCAAGTACCTGGAAGTTGATATAGTACAATGTCCTGAGGGGTGCTGAAACAAGGTAACCAGAAACATGGTTCCAAATGAATTAATGCTCACATCATACAGTATGTACTTGATGCATAGATAGGCAATTGTTATAGGCAATACTAAACTATTCAGTGTATCAATTAACATAGACTAAAATGGACCCAACACTGTAGTGTTTGCACAACATAGTGTAAATAGACAAGGGTTACAAGATCCTTAGTCATGTTTTATAAACTACAACTAAAATAACTCTATGGAGGAAGACAGAAAATATGCACACTGCAGCCACTAAATGACAACACTACATAACATGCCTTTTAAATGCTGGGAGCATATTACAAGCTACATAAAGGAAACTTCAGCCACATAAATGAAACAAACCATACTGTAATGTCTGTAAAGCTCCGAGGTCAAACCTAAAATATTTCCTGTATTTTCTTTTAGAAGCCTTTCAATGAGGCTTTGGATACCCAAACAAATGTTTTTCTTCTAGCCTTGTAAAGCTACTATTTATAATAAGAGTAGAGTTATAAGAGTTATATAAATCATCATAAGAGTTATTTTTGCTATAAACAACATGTAAAGTCCTGGTTGATTTTTGTAGGCGTCACTTGACAATACCAGGCGTCATAGTCGGCTACATGTTCTAGAAAGAATTCACTGCAGTGTTTTAGATTGATACATGTAAACTGTCTGGAACTGGAAAATTTGAATCACTGTAAAGCACATGACTCTATAGTGATACTGCAAATGCATGATTTTCGTGTCCATGTTCTGACTGTTACATTTAAGTCAAAAGGTGTGACCTCATCATTAAGCCTCCTTTCCTCAATCTGGCAAGAATTGAAAGCCCACCACAAACAGCATCCACCCGTTACTCCTCAGCTCCCCGTCAGTGACGTCTAATGCGGCTATTGATATTGAGTGTTAAGATGTAGATGACAGCATCACCTCCATGCGTCTGAGTTCAGGCAGGGGACAGATTCTCGATGAGCCACCAACTGACCCAGACAACCCGTTGCACAACTGCTCCCTTTTCCTTCCTGCAAAACATCTTCAGTCTACCTCTCGACTATTCCTGCATGCCTGTCAAGGCTTTCATTCAGTAATTTGCTGTGTTCTATTTCTATTCTCACTGTCATCTCACTCTCTCCCAATCTCCCATTCTGGTCTTCATAATCATATGTGATGACAATAACGTGTTGGCATCACATTCCCCTGTGAGGTGTTTGAAATCTGGATATCCTCTGCAGCTAAAAATGAAAAAAAAAAAAAAGATATAAAAAAAAAGACATCTATTTCTTCCTTCCTTTCTTCCCTCTTTCTCCGGCACACACCCATGTTTTCGTTTGCAGCACAGGGTGGAGAGCAGGAGTTGGCCAGACAGCAGGGGTGGCTTTCATGTAACTGAAACTGGTGCAAAGGGCTCAAGAGTTGTACTCTCTTCACTTCCTGCTAATAGTTCATTGCAGCATAGTCATATGTTTTCCCGACTAAAGATGACGGTTTATAAGAGTGGCTGCCAAAGTATTGTTGCACCCCGAGGATCCCCTTCCTATTTGTAATATCAGTATATCAGTCAAGATAGAATCCCTATTGGAGATCGCCTATATTTTTGAGCTTTTCTGAGTTTCCAATCTGGACAAACAGAAACTAGAGCGAGGCCTGAGTGTAGCCTATATTTCATACAGTATGGTGTAGATTTGCACAGAGAGTATTCTCTTTTTAGCTGTGTTGCTGGCTTTGTGCCATTAACAGAGAGAGAATATGCTGGCCATTAGATTCTGCATCAGCTAGTGCTCAAAAAGGAGGTTTTCTCTCAGATTTTGAGAGAAAAAAAAAGCAGTGCACGTCTCTGAAGTCAGTTTGGAATAAAGATCTTTTTGGAACATCAACGTAGTTATTATTCAGGAGAATAGGAAATTTCTCTCTCTATTACAGCACTGAGAATAGGAGACTTGAACGCATGCTCCCAGTATCCAAAATATCAAAGCGTTAGCATAATTACTATTCAAGTAGAAGGGACCCAACTGTTTCCCCACTCCTCTTCACAATTTCTTGCGGAAAACTTCAAAGGCCTTCCGTCACTGTTCTTTTTATAACCCAGCTTTTTCTTCAGCAGTTAGACAAAAGGAGCAGAAAACCAAGCCAAGGACGTGAGTACAAAAACAGGCCAGGCGGTCAAAGGCAGAGCCACGGATCTAGCATATCTGTCAGACCCATCACGCAGTCAGTTATTGGATTACTCATGGCTCACAGACTCCCCAGAGCAGGACGAGTGAGACGGAAGAGGAGTTGTTTTGTGGCATGTAGAAAATGTTGTGTTTTCTATTTTTATGTAACATCGGCCATTATTCTGTCAGGGCTCAGAAGCTTATTAAAAGGCATGACTCAGTTAACATTTAGCTCATCATGTGAGGGGTAATGGGGAGACGTCTTCACAATGAAAAAAGGAGGAGAGTGAGATAATGAGCATTGGTCATCTGGTTTGAATTTAACATTCTTACAGCTTCTCTTTCTTCATTCTCAATGCTTGTGGTGTCTTTAGCACCTGGTTCCAGAGACGATTGCAGCATTTATCCCTCCATCACCTCTCACCTTCCCAATGTTGTCTCTCACTCACCCTCTCCAGTAAACACAGGGCTGAACAAACAAGAGCAAGTGCTGCATTCACTTTCAATTACACCGCCCCCCCTCCCAATCCGCACTCTTCTTTTTGTTTAATTGCTCCTGGGCTCACACCAAAGGCAAGAGTGGAAAATTCCATAGCAGTAAGATAACTTCACTCCTGAGCTGCTTTATTCCAAATTAAAGGCATGTGTGGAATTTCATGCCGGAGCTCACACATGGAAGAACAGAAGACAAAGATGTTGATTTTAATGCAATTTTAATTTGTGCATAAGAAAAACAGTAGAAATATAACTAAAGGTTTTTACATTTTACACTGGGCTGAGGTGGAAAAGTTGCTACTCTACTCTTGTTCACTATTTTAGGTTTGACTGTCACTCGTTTAATTGTGCAATTTTGCTGCACCCTTTTCTTCTACAAGAAGACAACCGAATGGAAAATTAGCACCACCACTTACTATTTTCAGTGGCAGTGGATCTAAACATTAATTACTTCGCATTTTTCTCAAAATTTGGTAAAAATGTGTGCGACATTTGCATAAAGGAGCTTGTCTGCAAAAATAAACATTCCACTACCACATCTCCTTTTACTACTACTTTCTCTGTGCTTTTCCTCTCTCATCTCGTTTCCTCCGCCTTCCATCCCCCTGTGAGTTCCTGGAGAATAAAGGCATTATAGAGGCTCAAACCCGGCTGCACATGCCCCAAATGCCTATTTAATCAAAAGAAAATAAACCTGACCAAATTCACATATTGGTGTCTGCATAAGTCATCCTGCCCCACTGTTGAGAGAATTAAAACCTGCTGTTGGAGCGTGGCCCATGTCTCTTTACCCTCATGCCTGCTACCTAAACACAGGAGAGGAAGGCATGCCCTGCACTCAGCACATACATTATGTTTAAGGAAATGGACCCAAATCAAAATATGGTTCTTGATTCACATTCTTAACAGTCAAATTTGCCTTTTTCAGTGGCTTTTTGACAAATAATGAAAGTGATAAGAAAAATAACCTATTTTTGGTGTTTCATGCCCCCAAAAATAATCAAATGTTTTCCTGCTGTGGCAACTGAGCTTTCAGCGCTCTTCCCAATCCAAAAACTAGCAGTTTTCCAGTTTTTGTCCCGTCTGCCTCTACATTAACAGAATTCATATAAACTCTCCTTCCCTGACACAACAGCTTTTGGGGGCTTTCTGCGAACCACAACACAGCTCTTGTTACAGACTATTTGAGGCTGGATTTTTGCGGAGAACGGCCTCCATCCAGGAAAAAAGCATCAACATCATGCTGCTTTCAGCCTTTGCCTGCACGACCTCTTCCTCTCCATTCCCCTATCCCAGACAGGGCTATCATGTTACCATAATGATTCCCTTTAGAGGAAAGGCCTGTCTCTCTCAGGTCACCCGTCAGGCTCCAATACCCCCCTCTCACTTCTGTTGACTTCTTGGTCCCTCTTGTTTTCTTCTTACTCCTTTTTCCAGTCTAGTCTTGTGCACTGCTGCCTAGAGAGGACTTACAGTAAGAACTCCACCCCAGTAGCAGCAGAAATGCAGCAGAAAATCAGCATCACAGTGATGATCTTTTTCAGGGGCCAGATGATGGGATGCTTCCTCGTGTTAAAGGGCTAACAGGCCAGGAGGTATTACACATGCAGAAGGTAAACATAAAGCCAGAAGTGGAATGAACAATATTGGGCTGGTTAGCAGGCCTGCCTGACCTGAGAGCTCCAGGGAGGTTGACCCTCATAACCTTACAGTTTGACCTATTGACTATTGCTTGAGGGGATTCATGCCAACTGCTACTATTGAACACTGCAGCATGTGGAGTGAAATCTAAAAGTATACAGACAATAGTGTACAGTAGAGTGATGTTACTGCCATATTTAGAAGTTTACAGCGATAACCTGGAGCACATAAAACGCTGACTGATTTACTGAGTGATTCATTGCTAAGGCATAATCTTTAAAGAGCAATGTTCTTGCACTAGTTGAAATGTTTATTGCAGGACAGCTTCACCTAGATCAGGTAGTTGAAGGAATAATTTATCCTCTGAAAACCTGTTACAACATCCAACAGTCACATCCAACAGTCATTAATCAGTCACAAAGGCAGATAGGAATGTCTCCACCGACTATGCTCATCAGAATGCAGTCACAAGAGGGGATGAGCATGACTCTCACATCTCCAGCACAGGCAAAACATGCATGCATTTACTATGCTCTCTCCATCTCCATATGTACAAAAACTCACAAATGACTTCATATAAAATGCTTTGAAATACATTCAAGGTCATTGGGTTGTTGAAACTACAATAGAAATGATCTCTAGTCTACACATTCTGTGTTTGTTGCTACAGTAGCTTCCTACAGCTACCATGTGTACTGTACACTTGGTACAATGGCTGTACAGTATACATTTCTGACTACCTTGATAAATATATGATCATAAATATATATACAGTTAAAGAGAAATTCCTTCCTTTTATCACACATTTGACTTGTTTAAGTTAGCCCTCTCATTTATTATAATTCAAGTCACAGGGCTAAGCACCAGTTTTTTCTAAGCAGTAAATCCCTGACAATCTTTGATCTTTGAAAAATCCAGAGGGTCATTTAACAACACTTACAGCTGTACTGAAGCTATTTCCAAGAATCCCCAGAGTCTCTTCTATCTGCATAAAAAACATATATTCTGCTGCATAACGTAAATAATATACAACTTACAGTATTTCACAAGTTGCAATCTGTTTCTTAACCTAAAGATAGTAGCCTAAAAAGTAACTTAAGTATCAGTAGAACTGTCTACTTTCCAATGTTTCATATTTTCATACACAATAACGGTTTTATTTTTCTCAAATGAGTCTTTATTTTGAGTAGGAATTACTGTTGCAACTTGGAAACTATGTTAAATGTCAGTTTTTATCTTAATGTCTTTGTTCATTAAGCTGGTCAGAGAAGTCTTTAAGCATTCTGCAAATAATTTCTGAATAACAGTGAGTTTTGTTAAATGACCTTCTGGGTTTGTCAAAGATCACTGAGAATTTACTCCTCAGAAAAACACATGCTTTAGCTCTGCATTAGCTTGCAAATCTACAGTAAGTCTAGCCCCATGTGTAGCATGGCTAGCGTTACATTTTTTCCATGCTGCTGCATTAAAACCACCAAATTGTTTTAATGATGCGGCAGATTGGTATCTCTGTCAGGTGGACATAAACAAAAATCAAATGAATGTTAATATTGTTCTGTGCCTGCTGGCTGTGTAAGTGTAGAACTACGCTTCTTAACTTGATAAGTCATAGTGTTCATCAAGTGATGCAGGCAATATTTATGATATCAGAGAAAATTTCAAATACTTTTGACCAGGAACTGAAAGCAACATACATTTGCACCAGATTACTGGACTTAATTATTTATCTTCAACCAAAAGCCTAAGCTACCAAAATTATGTATGCCCAAACTAAACAATTCTACTCAAAGGGGCTTTAATAATGTAAATATTCCTTGTTGTCTTGGTGGACTTTACTCTGATCATTCAAGGTTACTAAGGACCATTCCTGGCTAGAAATAGAGAGAAGTCTAAGTAAATAAGCCACATTGAGAGAAAGTGCATACAATAAAAAAGTACAGGTCAGGCAGTCTAGCCAGCCGCTCTATCACCCAATCAGCCAGTCAGTCTCCCATGTCAGTGGGCCGCTACAGATGCTGTCTAATGAGCTAGGAGCTTTTGATCCAGTAGGCCTTACCACATTCCACTGGCTCTAATAAGACTTTGTCCCACTATGTGAGCTGATAGTAGCTTCATTAACCACACTATGAACATGCACAGGAAGCTGATAGGGGTTTTTATTAGGGTTTTATTACGCAAGAGGAACTAGGGCCAGTTTAATTGCAGCCAATGAGCAAAGTGGGAGTTGGTGGGGGGGCACTGGGAGAAAGAATAGAGCAGAGGTGGTAATCTGCATTTCATTTCTGCCTTTTCCAATATTCTCCGTAATTTTGAGGAAATCAGAGGTGGAGGCAAAGGGAGAGATGAATAGAAATATGCCACAAAAATAGGATAATACTCCTGAGGACGAGTTTATCTTTGTTCGCTTGTTTTCTCCTGCACAGCTAACCTCAATCTTGTTGTGCCAATGGCATGCATCAGGACCTGTGTGAGGCAAGGAGTAGTGCAGACCATGGAAATATTTTATATATTATATTTTAGGAATTTGGATTGATTCTAAGAATGAATACCTCCATAGTTAGTTCAGGGCCTATATTTATCCAACTTCTAAGTGTAGATTTTTCATGTCAGAGTGCAAGAGGTGATACAAGATCTGCACTCCCAATTTTAGCAGCAGAGATAAAGAGGTGCAGGACTTGTTCCATAGGACAGCTGGCATTTCTAGTGACGCTGTGCTGACATACATACTGTATTATTAGCCTATTTTTTTTTTTCTTTTTTGAATAAAAATGTGATTCCCCTCTCATGATGCACATTTTACACATCTGCATGAATTTGTGTGCGGGTGTAGCTAAACACGAAGTCCCATCGACTATCCGCAGACACAATGTGGATCTATGTTTGCCTGCCAGGAGAGCCACTCAGTGCTCAAGCTGAAACACAAAGCTGTCTTTATGGTGTCCGCCCTCACATCCATATTGTCCTGAAATGAGAGCATCAACTTAAGTGCTTGTTTCCGTTCTGCCCGTGTAGCATCTCCACCTTCCAGGGACTTCCAGGAAAGCTAATAAGTCCAAATCTAATAAGTGATCAACATCTTGCTTGATTTCACATTGCCATATAAAATTTTCAAAACAAGTCAGCATGTTAAAAATATGGTTAAAACAAAACAAAATTTAAGAAACAATCACATAGGAGAGTCAAATTCAGTAAAGCTAAGCCAAAGCCATATTGCTTACAGCTAGTTGTAAACTAAGAAGGGTACACCAATGTGCTCAAGCTCAAACAAGTGCTGTTCAATGAATCCATAACATCCAACAATCTCTTCTTATGTGTTAGTCTGTGTCCAAAACGTTGTAAGTTTGTCAAAGAAGCGCAATCCAAAGTTATATGTATGTAGGATGAAAAGCTAGCGGAGCAGCTGAGTTTGAACAAGTATCTCTCTGTAGGGTACCGGCAGCACAAGGCTTGTTTTCAGTCTGTCTCATTTAATTTCCGTTGCTCTTTCTTTTGCACAGATCTCCAATTTGTACTTACTGGAATACAGTGAGGCAGAGAAAAAAAACATACACCAGTATTTCAGGAATTCGCCAGCCACCTACAAGTGACATCTGAAATTAATTGTGCATGGAGGAGTAGACAGAGGAAAATGTTTTCCATAGAAGTGAAATGCTGCATAGTCTATATTGCAGGAGCACTAAGGGGGAATGAAATACTGCAGATTTGATTGGAAAAATAATAGGAAAAAGATGAGTCCATAGTTTCTGATTATAAAAACAGAGCCTCTGAATTGTATCTTCATGATTTCCTGGAATTAATGCATTTAAGTCTGAATGTATAGGAGCCAAAAAAAACACAGACGCCAGAGTCTGATATGCCACCCATTTTAACACATGCCTTATTTTTGTGCGAGTTCAGTGTCCATAAAATCAAATCAAAATGTGGTTATCTGTAATTTGGAATTTATCATTAAATCTCTATCAGTAAGAGGCTGATCATAGAGTTTAAGTGATAAGATCTTAAGATGAGGTGTCACACAACATACACAGTACAGTATACTCTAGCTTTACCAATAGCTATGGAATAGTATACCATTATTTTCACACTGAATCAAAAATGTATCAAATTCCATGGCAAATCTATGCATTGTTGAGATAGTTGTTTGGAAAAAGGTGGTGGATAGATAGACCAACTTTGCCATCCCTAAATCCATGCTGCTAAGATAGTTTTAAAAATTTAAGCTTTTCTCAAAAATACTTTTCTGAAATCTTAGCTTATTTCTTGTGTGATGATAAAGGCTTTCATTTCAACCAGCTCCAAAAAAAACTATTAAACCTAAATCTAATAAGAAAATACAATTTGGCAGTTTGGTTTGGTTGAACACCTCATTCCTGTCATAAATATAGTACTACACATTTACAGTAACTGACAAAGGTTCACTAATAGGCTACACCTGGTAGTATACCATTACCAGGTGTATAGGATCACAAGCTAAACATTTAACCAGTGCTATAAACTGCTCAGCAACTCAAAGTTGATATTTCTTTTATTCTATGGAGCTTGGATTAATAAATGATAAATCTACCCTAGAAAATGCAATTTTCCTTTCAGAGCTGAGTATTAACAAGAACTAGCATACATTATGTGTCCATACTAGTGTGTATCTGCTAAGAGCTGTCCACAAAGGGATAGCCATAGCCGGAGTGGATATGCAGCATCCAGAATACTGTAGCTGATAAGGAATTTACTGGCTGTGGACTGTAGATTAAGCTCTTATAAAAAGAGGGAGGAGAAATCTGGCTTATGAGGACAAGAGAGAGAGAGAGGGATGTTAGTGATCAAGGCTCCGGCACAAGGTCAACATTATTATCTCTACAGCACCAACAATGTAACATCAGTGTATTACAGTAACTGGATCCTAGAGAATTGCTGGCTTGGTACAGGAGCCAAAAACGTTTCATAACTCCTGGGCTTACTTAAGCAGCCTGTGCAGCCTACAGTGCTGTAAATGCGTATTAATGTTTCCCCGAGTGGCCCCGCCCACATTCTGCTGCTCAGCCCATAGACTTAACATTAGGATAACATCACAATAATAAAAGTCACTTTTCAAGGCTCAGGGAAAGTTTAACAAATCTAAAGCTATAAATCCTCCATGGATTACAAACTGATAATACAAAAGAGTGAAAAGTGGCTTTGTTTATAATTCAAAGTGTCCTATCAACAGCTTTACAGACATCTCTTTTATCATGATAGCCTGTAGGGAAAATGTTTTTTGACACATATCAAATTTCAATACATCTTTGCACTGTACCATGAAACTTCTCCATGCCAAGTAAGTATGTGAAATAGCCTCATCAGATAATCTGGACACAAACCTGATGCACAGTTTAGCGTGGGTATCCTACATGTTGTTCTGCTGATTTGTTAAGCTATGAAGGCACCCTTTCATTGTAGGCATTTGAACACCCATTAGTTTTAAGGATTTTTTTTTTCAAATATTTAGAAAAGGTATATATTCAAAATATTAAAAATGTCAAAAGAAACCAACCAACCTACAAACCTTACTGAACCCAAAGTCCTGGAAGATGCGTGCAAAAATGGTTGAGTGAATGTGGTGGTGTGAATGCAGTACCCTGATCTGTGGGGTCTTTATGCATCATGTAAATATTGTATATGGCATCACACTTGTATTCTACAGTTGCACAGAAGTAATGGCACCCAGGAGAGCTTGGTTGAACGCTGTGGATGACCATTACCTTTCTATGGAGATCCACCCATGTCCTCCTGATTGTCTTGGTGCCCATGCAACAGTTCATCTTCTGGCACAGCATGCAATCACAGTCTCAACGGGGCCTGATCTGGCCAGTGCTGGATGAATGTAGCTGCTTCACTGTCCAGCGAGAGAATGAATGTGCAAACCACCATGGTCGTCAACAATCAGAGGCCTCTGTTGCCAGTAACTCTGTGCCAGGCTCCAATTAGGCAACCATGCATCCTACACTGAAACAATGGTACTGTTGGTGGGTACAGTAAGTCCCAGGCGTTCACATACAGCAAAGAAAATGGCATCTGAGTTGGTTAACAGTTTACCTCATGTTTTCATTGTGAAGGGCTGTGGTGTAACAGAGATACAGACTGCTGCATTTTCACCGGGGTAATTTAATTGTAGTTTTCAATAGCAACTTTTCACAAAGTAATAATCTCTGTTGATATACACTACTCACAAAAAGTTAGGGATATTTGGCTTTTGGGTGAAATTTATGGAAAATGTAAAAAGTTCACACTACAGTGATATTATATCATTAAAGTAGGGCATTTAAGTAGAAGCATGCAATGGTGATTTCCT
>JAUMHL010000013.1:28734874-28752236 GCA_032362345.1 Sandelia bainsii
ATGTTTTAACTTAGAAAGTGTTCAGAAATCAATATTTGGTGGAATAACCCTGATTTGCAATCACAGCTTTCATGCAGCGGTCTCTTAATTTTTTTCCAGAGCTGCATTTACCTCGTTCTGATCATTTAGTTTATATAGAAAACTGTGTGTACGCATTGTCTGAAGTATGCGTGAGGTGCACACTTCTCTGCTGCATATTCTGTGATTACACATCCCAGTTTATGTGTGGGGGGAAAAGGCATATGCATGTTTTATTATGTGTATGCATTGTTTACACATCTGGCTCCAGGTGTATGAAAGGAAGCAATGTGAGCTTAAAAGGAGGAAGAATGTTTTCGATCCTCTCAGAGGAGGAGGAGTCAGTGACTTAATTATAAGCTTATTTTGTCATTGAAGTTTATTAAAGTTGGAATGAGTGAAAATCCAAAACAAGGGGAGGAAGTGGTCTGATTATTGATTTAGTTGTTATGTTTTTATTAATCTATTTTTTTCAAGCACCACAAAGTGAAACGTCCTTTTTGGTGGACTAAACCTTGCCAGCATCTTAAAATTAGCTCAATCAGTTTCATTTTTTGTAGTGTGAATATTAAATTATATTTAAGTTATAAATGTAGTACTCTGTAATAATGACATGAATCAGGTGATTGTGTTCCTAAATCTGACAATTAAAGAGACACGTACCAAATGCTTTAAAAAACATGAATCATCTTGTGAACAATAAACCTCTGCATCTGTTAATGACAGTGATGGTGGCCAGGGAACTTTTAAATATGTCTAGTTTCCACAGTTTTATTAGTAATGTCAGTGCCTTATGGTCTCATAGTTTCCTGTTCCTTCCAGAAACCTTAGCATCATCTCTCACACAGAAACATATGAAGTCAGTTATCCAGTCCCGTTATGTTTTAGTTTTAGACCTCAATTTCTGTATTGTTTTTGTATTTTGGGGGCTTTCAAAACACAAATGACCTTGACTCTGTACTGTCCCTGAATGCCTCACAACACTGATCACCTACATTCTGTTGCGGTTTCAGTCTCAGTTTCAGAAACCTTACACACCTATTAGTTATCATTCCACCAGCTCATTCAAGTACTTTGTCTCTTTTGAACTACTAAATGTACAGGATTCTTATTTAGTCCAAGTCCAAGACAGTCAATGTGACCTTGAGATCAACTAAATAATCAATAGACAATTGATTAGCAAATACTACATTAACATGCGACTATATCGGTATAAACAAACATACATACCTTTCTGATATTTATGGACATCTTGCTGAATGGAAAAGTGGCGTAGAACTCAAAGAATTCACACAGCAGTTGCTCTGAACCAACAAAAGAAAAGTTACATGAGCTTGAAGGGCTGCTAACAGAAATGGTATCAATCAAACTGAATCATAGCCGTATAGCTCTAATTCCACGCTCTCATGCTCACCTAGTGTTTCTTTGTTGCTCTGGAGCTGGATCTTGCTGAAGTCGCTGACAAACGTGCAGTCGTTTCCCTCAATCACGCTCTTGTCTGCTGGACCTTGTGGGACAAGAACAGGGATTCAAGGTAAGTGACTGCCTTTACACGCCTATGACGACCGTAAACAAGACACAGATGTGTCGATGCATTCTGGGAGGGGAAACAGTGAGAGACGGGAGCGTGTGTGTCTGTTGATAGACAATAAAAAAGAAAGAAAAGAGAAGTAGCACAGATCATGTCCTTGCTTGGCTGGTTTACGTCTCCTGCAGTGCCCTTGATACCAGTCTACTTCCCCACACTGAGGCTGGTGTGCGTCTGTATGTTACACTGCTGCCTGTATGTTTGTGTGTGTGTGTCCGGAGGAGGCGGGGGTCATCGACCTTCCCAGAGTGATGGGTGTTTTATTGTCTTGTAAGCACTCTGTGTGATAGAAACTGCGCTAAATGGGGCTGAGGAGGGGGAGGTGGTGGAGGGAGAGCGGTGGACAGGTTTAGATTGCTTTTGGAAGACAATTATCAGGCAGCCAAGGTGACAGAGAGAGAGAGAGAGAGAGAGATGGTCAGAAATGGAGGAGCTGCCATAGACTCAGAGCCAGGCTGGTGGGTTAGTGGTTACATCATCACAGGTTTGTTACAGATGTGTACTTTTTTGTGAATTGTTAGATGACTTTCCTTTTGGTGTGTCTGTCTTTCATGACTTCGATGTGATGCCATGTTTCCCGTCACATTGCTACATAGTCAGCAGTGTTCTACTACAAACGTGTGTGGTGAACAATGGCTAGTTAGTTAGTTGACTGACTTGAATGAATGATGAAGAGATAAAATCCACCTGAGTGTCACCTGAACATATGCTTCAGTGCAAGGGATAAAACTTAATCCTGATCATAATTCACAGAGCTGAAATAGTATGTAATCCATTAACAGCAATTTGTTTAATAATCGATTAATGGTTTGAGCAACATTCCCTAGTTCTTTACGTTTTGGACTGACACTGCCTTTGGCTTTTTCAAACTGTGAAGGGCATTTCTCACATTTTATATTAATAGTAAGTTTCAATAGTTAGTTTTTAATTAAGTTATTATGTAGTGTTGTGAGAGAGTAAATGGGTTTTAAGATGCTCTTGTAAGGTAAATTAATTAGAGTAAATTAATTTTGAGTGCCCTTCTGATTTCTCTTTTGCACCTTCCCATCCAGGTGTTGGTGATAGTATACCTAATTTTATATTGCATACTGTGGTATTATAAAGTTTAACAAGGTGTTTCATCATATTAATGCAAAATTCATACACATTTAATATTACCATATAATAGTTTTGCTAATTGATCTGTTGATTTATTTCTAATAAATATTAAGGGATTAAATACAAGGATGTAATACAACAGAAAAGTAAAATGCGTAATTTCATGGCGCAAGGTTTAATGAAAGCATGACAAGGTCACAGTGATATGCAGCACTTGACCTCTCTCTGTATGTCTCTTAAAGATAATATATATTGCAGTACCTGCAAGGTCTCTGAGATGGTCCAGCGTAGGGATAATGGGGGGGCTCCTCCTCTGCAGAAAGAACAGCACCATGACGGTGAGGGAAAAGTTAGTAGTCCAGGCTCCGGGGATGCTGCTGGTGATGCCGTGAGTTCGGGCCCAGCAGCGCACAGCGAACACGAGGCATCGGACCCGTGGATCAAGCTCTCCGTACAGGTAGAGCAGCTCTGTGCTCTTCATTGCCACCCTGTGGACAACACACAGGAATGTTACGAGTACTTACAACAACTGCTGCATGTTTTCATGAGGATATGTTAATGTCTGGATGTAGAGCTAGTGGTAAATTTAACTTGACTACTGGCAATGGATGATAGGACTATTGTTCAGCTTTGTAATTTATGAGAGTTCACCAGACCACCTGTTCTTGTTATTCAGTGAACAATAAATTTCTGTGACCCAACACTTTTAATAATCATCTTTGATGTCAAGTAATTATCAGAAGCTCTGTTGAAATTATTTATAAAAATATTAATGAAAATGACAAATACAATAATGGCATCTAACACTTTGTCTACACAACAGTGAGTATAAAAGTATCAGCACAGTTTCTGAACTGACTCAATAGGGAAAGTTGAAAGCTAAAATGTATGTCAAAATTCAGAGAATTACTCCTAAGCTCAGATAATGAAATTCTGCTTCATGCTGAATGTCAAGAATCAGTGAAACTTAAGTCACATCAAAACCACCACTAGAGAGCAGCCTTCACTTAGTGACAGAGACGAAGTCATAGTTGCTGTTACTTTTTACTTTTCTTTGACACACACTTCACAGGCCCAAAAAGTGCTGCACTTTAAAGATCTCAGGAGATGATTTTAGAAAAGTGGTTCAAACCCATTTCCTTAGAAACTGCACAGTGGTTTTCTGTACGTTAGCAAGCGCGTATGTGCTCGTGTTGCCATCCACAAAGACCACAACATGTTCAAGGCTGTAAGTGAAGAAGTGAAATACAAACAAGTCCCCCCTCGCTGGCCCTCCTGTTCTGTTTCACTGTGGCAAGCATGCAATTGAAACATTGCAGCACTTCCTGCCTGTGTCTGGTTTCTATTTGGGGCTTTTGCTACGCCAGTGTGGCCAAAACATTCAGGACAACAACAAAAGTGGCAGTTTCTGTGAAGCACGAGGTACATAACCACCTCTAATAGACCTTTCATGAGATGATCATTACCCTGGATGAACCTGACCCATTTCTTCTCTAAAACACAAAGGCCACATCTAAGAATCTGTCACTCTCTGTTCATGAGGGGAATAGATGAGGGTGAAAACCTGTTGTTGGCTGTGAGGTCACACTGAAAGCCAGAGGGTTGGTGGGCAAAACGAACTAGAGGACATCGGGCGTTGAGAATCTTCTGTACCCCGACGCATCCAGGCCCAAACTGGTCCACACACTCCCCGATGACAGAGAGGATGCTCTGGGTGACAGCCCGCTCTGAGTTGGCCCTGTTCATCTGATATTCCAGGAACAGACCTGATTTGGGCTAAAAACAGACAATTCTGACATGTTTAATGACCCTAAAGCACTCTTCACTTGTTACCTAATGCATTATACTTACTTAGCACACTTTGTTTGAGTTTGTATTATGAATTAGAATGTATTATATTGTGCCCCTTCAGAGTAAAACACTAAAGCAGTGTCCATGGATACTTTACCTTAAAGTGAAACAGCATTTTTCAGTGATAACTCACAATGAGGATAACATGATATTTGCATGACAGTTGTGTCACATGTTGTCATTTTGCAAGATTTTATGCACAGGAACTGATCAATTGTAAAGTGAAAAAAAAAATGTGTGGCAACACTGACATAGTTGTTCCCTGTCTGTTGTTTCCAAAAATGCACCAAATTCAATCTAAAGAAAATCTACTAATGGACTACTATCAACCCCCATAATTACCATCTTTACATTGTATCCACTGATACCATCCAGGTCCAGAAACATGTCCAGGTCACAGCCCAGCTTCCCAAATCCATTAACCGATGAACCAAATGGTTTGATACTGCATTCTGGGAAATAAGCAGCAGCAATGTCCTTAAGCAGAGAACAGACAAGAAAACGCAGCCTGCTGTTCTCCTCTGTTAATTGATAGGCGTCTGTCAGTGAGGTTATCTGTTGGTCTATCTGCAGGGAAATAAAGAGACAACCCACGGTTCATAGAGTAAACCATAAGACATCTATTTAAAAGGATTCACATATGTAGTTGTTTAATCTAAACTTTTTGGTTATGATATTCCACTTACACTCTCCTCTCTGGACAGTCTCTGTATGAGCTCATTGATGGGGATGGTGGTTTGTGGTTGACACTGTTTAACTGACTGCTGGTTTGGTGACCGTGCTGAACCAAGGTTACTCAGTGACAGCAGTCTTGATTTAAAAGGCACCACGGATTCATGACTGACGGCTGGAATGGCAGCCTCTTCAAGTAAAGAGGCAACACTTTCCCGGCTGGCAAACTCCACTACAGCATAAATGCCCTGGTGAATAACGCCAATAAACACAATGTCATTGTCCAACTGAATCCTTGTGGGACAGTGAACTTTATTATATATGCACCATAAATTATTACAGAATGTGCGTTTTATTTTTTTAATCAGATGTGCTTGTTTTTTTACTTACGTAGTTTTCATAAAAAAAGTATTTCTTGATGTCTCCGTGCCTCGATAAATACTTGAGGAACTTTTTCTCATTGGTTCGAGAATGGCAGCTGATGAGGACAGATCTGTCCGCTTGTTCTTGTCTCTCCACCTGGACAGCATATAATGACTTGTGTCCAACCTTTTCATCTGACAACAAGATACAACAAAATAAATATTCAACAATTGCATGAGTATTTATATTTTTCTTTGAGAAAGACATTTATGTATCGTTACTACCCAGGTAATACTGCTGTCAGAAACTATTCACATGAAGGATATTCAATAGCCCTAAATTTCAACAGTAAACTTCAAAACTGACAATTCTACATCATGTGGCACAGTTAACATACAAATGGCTGCATGTCACAGATATGTTTCATGTTAAACATCACATTACCAGATCTTAAAACAGGTTTTATTTATCAACAACTATTGAATTGAGAAACGTAATATATCATCCACAAAACAGTACCTTTTAAAATATATTTTAGCTTAACGTTAACATTGACTAAGAAGACAGAAATCACTTTTTATCTAATCGAATTAAGTTAACGTCAGGGCTGCGTGGTGGACAAACACAACACCGAAATTTACCGATACCCTAATAACTTCCCATGTTTTCATTTTCTGTTAGATAAGTAACGCATGTTGGACGACAGTCAAGGGTACACAAAACATAACGATTTCTTAATGAAGTTTGGAGTATGCGTTGGAGCCCAGCGGTATGTATCAGGGTTAGCCTTTAAGCTAACCTGGTTTGTTTGACAGCTTGGTATACTAACCAGTTTCGTCTTTCCGACTTTCCTCAGATTGCGCAGCAACAACGTTTGTTCCAATACATCTGTGAAGAAATTTATCAACTTTCTGTAAACACTTCACCAAACTGCCCCTACCCCTCATCTGTAACCTGCACATTGCTAAGGACATCGCCATTGCTATTTGGAAAGAAGCAAAAGAGCGCATGCGCGTGGCTCTGTGTACGGCAAGTGGGAGGTAGTAGCTACGGCATTTTCGCACTAAAATGAGCGACAAATCATAAATGTTTATGGTTAGTTTCATTTTACTGTGTCCTATGTAGCATGTATAGAGTCACAGCTATAACTTAAATTTGAGTTTCCCCTTTTGATTTAGCCTATGTATTAAACGTATCCAATATGTAACATTTTTCACTGACTTAAATTAAGTGCTGCCTTTGAAAAAAACAACTTTTTTTCTGTAGGAAAACACCCAGCGGTTCTGGGGAAGGCAATGCTCTCTGTTTCAGCACAACATTCAAGCCACATCAAATCTGTTTTTCATCTGACAAAACAAAATAAAGGGAAAAGGAAACCAAATAGTAGACGGTTGGCACCTGACATTAAAGCCTAACCCACCCCCACGGGTTCATCGCCTACACTTCCTCTGTTTATTTCCTTCTTAACACAAGCCGTCCTCTCTTGATCGCACAGTGTAGACGCGCGATGGAGAGACGACAGTCCCGTTAAACTTCAAACTCAAAGATTGTGGCAAGTATTTTATTGCATATCTTTTTTTTCACCCACTATAGCCTCTATCATCTGATGATAAAGAAATACGTCGTGCTATCTGCTAAAATGAACAATATCCGCTAAATATTTGTGATATTTGCTGCATATAATGATATTTTTTAGAGGCAGGATTTCAGACTTTGCACTTTCACATTCTGATCGAGAAATCTAATTCAGTTATTTGTTTGTTTCGTGGGCAGGAAAATCCCTACGTTTGCAAATGTGTATGATTTGCATGCCATAACTCCCTTCCTGTGTTTGGAAAATATCCTCCAAGTACCTCCCAGCTGTGTATCTAGCCAGCTTAACCACTTCAGTGCATCAGTGTAGTGTCACCACTCATCCTGTGTGTCATGAACTGACTCACCACAGATTGGATTTCTTTAAATTCTGAACAGAACAGAAAATTGTCCATAATCTGAACTCCTGATGTTTAATTTTAGATTGAGCAGGACGAGTCAAGCATCAAGATGGATTACAAATATCATAGTGGAATTGAACTACTCTTGGCTCACATGAATATAGAGGACATTATCAACGCTGCAGAAACTCTGTATCAGCTTGAGGAAGAGGAGGAGGAGGAAAGAGGCTTGTCGTTTGAAGACGAAGGTCTCTCCCAGGAGGAGATGGATGAGAATGAGGAGACAGGGGACTTGGGGAGGGAGCAGAAAGACCATTCTAAAGCAGTTGGTGGTGTTCGGTATGGGACGGTGACAGACCTCCTGTCTTTTGTCAACCTGCTCTCCAACATGCAGGCAGCAGCCCTGGAGCACCTGCCGCAGGAGATAGGAGTCTTGCTGAATAAGGTGTGAATGTGTGGTGTGTGGTTTTTTTACATTTTCATATGATCAGCCTAAAAGAACTAGTAGCATTTTCTTGTTTTTTTTTAACTAACTGTTTTTATTTTTGTTGTTCTTTTTTTTTTTTTTTTTGCAGAAAAACGTAACGGTAAAGAAAGGCCGCTACCAGATCAACAAGGATGTGCTCCTCTTTCCATGGAAATTAAACTACAAGAATCCTGGGACTGGCCTCGTGCCCAAAGGCTCATTTGGGAAAGTCCACCTAGCTCAGGACATCACAACCAGGAAGAGAATGGCCTGCAAACTGGTGAGTCCTGCTGAGTAATGCCTGGAATCCAGCCTGCACTGACTTCTCAGAAGTCTGGCCATAGGTGCCAAATATTTCACCTGCCAAGTACAATTTGTTCAGGAAGCAACTACACCTGTGTTTATATAATGAGTGTTAATGTCAGCATGGCATGTAAGATGTTTTCTCTGTAAGTAAAAGAGGAACAGTGCTCTTAAAAGAAGAACAAGGTTTTTTGTGCCGAAGTCACAAAATGGGCCAAGATATCTGAAAGAATGGAAATTTAGTAAATTCCCACAGGCCCTCTGAAAGACTGAAGATTTAACTCTGCTCTTAACTATATGCTTATAAATATATATCTATACACAGCTATGTTAACTTGTTGAATGGGTAGTTGAAGATGGGGTGGGGGGGCAGAATGTGTTTACTTTTTTCTTACATGGAAAATATTGACCCAAGAGGAAGAAGTAGTTTCCTGCCTAGTCTGGTGCAATAATCATCACAATGCTATGTTGACACAGTGTATTGTACATCCACTGTCAACAACACACTGTCTAAAAACACATACAGTACATCAATACAAGACTTACTGGCACTAGTTTATAGTGCTTGGTATCTGAGTTGCAATAGATTTCCTGCATATCAGTAGACAACCTCAGATAACAATATTATCACTGGAAAAAATAATTAATTGCGTAACGGGCATGCTTTTAAGGAAGCATTTTAAGTAGTTGGGAAAGACACTTATTTGTTTTCTTGCAGAGAGTCACATGAGAGGAGAAACCTGGGGGAAAATAGAAGCTAAAAATGGTAGATGTGTCCCAAAGAAAAAAAATCTAATCAGAATCCTCTAAATCAACAAATTAATGTTTTTCCATCTATGTTTATGTTTGTGTAAAAAAATAGCCCAGATAGCTTCTAAGGTGCTGGTAGCCAGACTTTTTTCTATAGAAAAATACAGCTTAGTGGATTCCACCTGTTTCTAAGAGTTTTTATACTTTATCTGTGTACAGGCTCTAGCTCTGTTGCTGTTGTCACTTGCATGTCTGTGTGCTAGGTTTGGCTGTTAGGTAGTTTCTGCACCTAGACAAAAAGTAGTTCAGCACATAAACCCTACATAAAGCAGATTAAACAAATGTAATATGTTAATAGGTTATGTTAAAGTTTGCTGGTAGGCAGATGCTGTTACTTTCAAACAATGAGAATTCTTATCGGGTTCTTTTTAAGTTAAATATGTGTGTAAGTGGCAATGGGATGCACTCACCTTTCTTATTTTAGATATGAGGAAAAAATGACTCCTGTCTCTATTAAGTGAAATTAATAAGGCAGACAGGGTAGTAGTACGGACCCCCTCAGCCCTCACAGTAATAAAAATAGGCCTCTCTCCCCAAATGGTCAACTTGATCGATTTATTTACATCCCATCATCACCTTCACAGATTCCCATGGAGAACTTTAAAGCAGCTGATGTGGAGTTCCAGGCCCGGTTCCGACATGAGAACATAGCCGAGCTCTACGGCGCTCTAATCTGGGAGCAGGTCGTCCACCTGTTCATGGAGGCTGGAGAGGGTGGCTCTGTCCTGGAGAAGCTGGACAGCTACGGACCCATGAGGGAGTTTGAGATCATCTGGGTGACCAAGCAAGTTCTGCGTGGTCTTGAGTACCTGCACTCTCACAAAGTCATCCATCACGACATCAAACGTAAGAGCAAAAAGGAAAACAATGTTTCCTCATTCATTATTGAGTGTACGTGATAGTTGTACTATGTTGCACAAGATGCAAAACCTATGTAATGTCAGTTTTACTGTTTGACAAAGTGAAGCCGCAGACGGATGCAGTTTTTCTCAATAACTGTAGAGAGATTCAACTGAAATCTGACACTGGGAGTCATACACACTGAGTATCCTCTTCTATAGGTTAAAATTAGGCTTTTTCAGGAAATGTTCAAAGGAAACTAGGTCACACTGAAAAGTGCTGTAGCTGAGATGACTGTGATTACAAGAAGACAGGAGGGGCCCAGCTGTGGTTTGATATGATTTTGTTGTTACGTTTGTTGGACAGCAGTGGTGCTGCTATGATTAAAGCATTATTCTCAGCTTTCCATCAGCCTCATGTCTTTAAGGCTTGTCTGCTGTCTGGAAATTCCAGCCTGCTTCACATGCTCTTTCAGGGTTAAATATAGGATCCAGAGAGGCATGTGAGTTACACCATTGGTCAGCCCGGCCCTCTGACACGTTGCTGTGGTTCTCTTTTCTGACTGTGATGAAAATATGCAATTATACATCAGTGAGGTTTTTAAATACAAGGAAGAGACTTATCATGAAGGACTTGCTCTCAAATTATCTGTTGCATTCCTTTGCTAAAAGCATGCGACTTACTGCTTCTTAAGGAGGCTTCGGTGGCCTTTGCTGAGTTGAAATCTGTGCAAACAAAGTACAAACCAATTCAACATGTTTGAGAATGAATTAGTGCTAAAACAACAGCCTGCACAGTAAAGCAGAATACTGAACATACTGCAAACAGCAACTTCTCTGAAAAATGGTGCCTCTGCAACATCTGTAAATCATAACTTTTTTCTTTTTCTTTTTATAGCCAGTAACATTGTCCTGATGTCAGACAAGGCAGTGCTGGTGGACTTTGGCCTGACTGTGCAGATGACAGAAGACATTTACACTCCCAGAGACCTGAGAGGAACAGAGGTAAGAAAAGCTAGAGGTACAATGCATGAGTATTGCATCCTGTTATGAATAGATACATTTCTTACTCCAATAAAAAAATAAATTTTCCTTCTCTGAACTTGGGTATTTACTAGAAAAGGGCGCAGTCATCTTGACTCATTACTCAGACTAGACTTCCCCAGGGATTTTGTCAAATCAGCCCTAAGATTTATCAGCATCAGCATATGTAGAAAGTCAGTGTTTGGCAGACAGAGTAGTCAGTGCACTCAGTGACTTTACTGATGCTAATAATAGTGTGCTTATGCTCGGCGTTCTGTGCGGATGGTTTAATCAGCGCTTGGGAAATTATAAGCTAATCCATGAGATTTCTCCCACGTTGTAGCTGTTGTTGTAGCTTCCCCATGGTTTGAGCTGTTTGAGTCTACATGTATCTGTGTGCATGCCCCCTTGTTGCACACAGCCTGGCTTTTGGAAAGTCCCAGGGTAGACACCCATTGGTAATAATAGGAAAGACAGCACTAGCAAATATACTGGACTTCTCAGGCTTACATGAACATGGGAGAGCAGGCTGGAATTTCCATTAGAGAGAGAGAGAGAGAGAAAGAAAGAAGTGAATATGATGGTGAAGAGAGATGACCTCTGATAGCGTTTACTTTTCGCACTGCAAAGGCCAATGCACCTCTTCACTGCCTTTACCTCTACACACGCACACACACACACACACACACAACATGTGTCTAAAGGTTAACTTGTTTGTTGCAACAGAAAACCCCCTGTATTGCAAGAGGTTGTTTCCTCTTTGTTGTATCGCCCTGAATAAACAGAAATCACTTTACCTCTTTCCCTGCCACTATCCTCTGCAGCTTCATTATATTTAGGGTACACAATTAATATAATGTGACCCTTCTTTCATTTAGATGTACATGAGTCCGGAGCTGGTTCTGTGTCGGGGACATAGCACCAAGACAGACATCTACAGCCTAGGCACCACAATCATCCACATGCAGACTGGAAGCCCTCCTTGGGTCCGCAGATACCCACGCACTGCCTACCCATCCTACCTCTACATTGTAAGTACTGTACATACATACCACCATGCTGGCAGTGGTATCAAATATGGTATATGGCATTGTGTTGGCCACCAAATTAGTCCAGATTGATATAATTCAGTAATTAAAATTTAGCAATTGAATGGTAATAGATGTGCAATCTTCAGTTAATTAATAAATTAATCAGTCAAAATCTATCTTACTCAGTTGTTTTTGTTACAGTGTCTCAAATGTGAGGGTTTTAAAATTTTCTTTGTCAAATTATGCTCAATATATTTTATATTTTTATGGCATATTTTATGCAAGCAATGGCTAATCAATTAAATCAATAATGAAAATGATTATTAGTTGCAGCTCTAGATCGTAAAGAAATTTGGTATACATTCACAGTCCTCAGAGGATGCAGCCAACTGACTTTTCTTCTACCACAACCATTACTGATGGTGAACATTTCAGCTTTTTGGAAAAATGTCTCAACAGTTGTTGGATAGATCAGTCTGATAGCTCGTACAGATATGTATGATCAGAAAGACTTTGATTCACTGGCTGCTTTTCGTTTAGCACCACCAGTTGGTTGAGTTTTGTGAAGAAAAAGCTTGACAACTGTTTGATGGCTGGCCATGCAGTTTTATACATTATCAGCTGTACTTGTGTTTAGTGCAGCTTTGCATTATTGCAATAGTTGAAGGGGCCTGTAATATGTATTTTACAAATAGACCACACTCTGTGTCTGCAGCATTTGTAAATAGGCTTTTTTATGATGTCAACTTTGTAAGGTAATAATAGCTTGTTCCAATTCCTTCAAGTAGTCATAAAATGACTCGCAGGTTTAAAATGCTAACATGTTAAAATGTTCTAAACTATCCATGAACAATAAAACAACTTGTTCATTTCTCATCTAATAACTAGAAAGTATATAAGGCAGTACATTTAAACTGTATTGGTATGTCTTTGAAGACTTAATCAGGATTAAAAGTGCATGACCTCAACAGTCTCTATTTGCAACAAAGCATTTCCCATGTTTTCCTCATGCAGCTCTCTGGCCAGCATAAGATAATTATTATTATTTTCCTGTACACTTTGTTACTCTCACATGCCATGCCGTGAGATAGACAGTATTTAATTTCTTGCTGCGTTTCTAAAAGTGACACACTTTTCTGTGACTGTGTTCAGGTCTGTAACGGTCTAGATCATAATTAGATAAAAAAAAACGACTGACTGTTCAGTCAGTGACCTATGACCCATTTTGTCAGTCACTACTTCTGTTTTGGTTAAACGTTTTCCATGACATTAATTCTTTGCTTTCAAGAAGTGCTATTTCAGTTTTTTGATGCTTATCAGCTCTTTTGAATAGACAATTACTCACTTCCTTGTGAAACTGCTGTCATGGAGAAGTAATGTTACATGGTTAAGTCACTTCCACAGACTGAGCTTAGCTGTTTTTTCTCATTCCTTTTTACAACAAACATGTTACTACAGACAATGACACTCAAAAGTCACATCTTCTAGAGAAGTTCTACATGGTTGCTTTTTAGTTATTTGGAAATGTTGACCACATATCTAACTTTTTTTTTCTCTCCTTCACACTGCAATTTTTTAATGCCATTTTTTCTCCCAACAGATTCACAAGCAGGCACCCCCCCTTGAGGACATACCAGAGGACTGCAGCTTGGTCATGCGCTCTTTCTTGGAGCGGGCCCTGGAGAGGAACCCTGCTCTGCGGAGTTCTGCGTCTGAACTGCTGAAGGATGAGGCCATCAATCCGCCCAGGGAGGATCAGCCGCGCTGCTGGAGCCTTGACTCAGCATTGGAGGAGGCCACACATACAATGCTGCGGCAACAGAGCCAGCACCACGACACCACACAGGGTAAGGTCCTCTGTGCCATATTGCCATCACAAAATAACACATGGTTGTACTTATTTGCAAGGACAAACACTGAGTGCTAAATAGGCCAACACTATTTATACATCAACTCTTTTTTCTTCTTCTGCAGAATCTGCGCTTTACTCTGAAGACTCAGGCCATGTGAGGAGAAAGGGCTCCTTGTATATTGACCTTGGGGCCTTGTCAGGCTACTGTAAACTGGTGTCAGGGCCTCCCACCACTGAATATGGCTAACACCTGACCACAACTCACCATTTTTGTGGCAGAACGAGCCAACTGATAATTTATTTTTAGCCTTATTTTATAGTCTGGCTCACTCTTCACTGTTAAGGACTGACAGATACTGACAGGCAGGAAGACATCTGCAGGCAATGTGGTTCATGAACTGAAAGTGTTTACAAGAACAACGACTATGTGTAAGTAATGGAACTAGCTCAACCTGAAATGGACAACACTGCAGGACAGTGGTTGGATGAGATCCATTGTGAATAACTCGTATGTATAATAACTTCCTCGTGTGATGTTTGTACATGCTTTATTCCAATGTGGTAGTTAACACAGTAATAAAGATACGCTGTCTTTTTTCCCACAAAATTATTTCTGATGAGCTTTAAAAATCAGTTATTTTAACACAAAAATTTTAAGCTGTTTGTTAAAGTATGTGTTCACTATGTGCAACGTGTACAATGTGTAGTTCTTTATGGACTTCCTCCTGTTTATTCCTGTGGAATATTAATAGCATCATTGTGTTGTGCAAATGAAGCTTCTGTGGAATGCATGTGGTATCTGATTTGTGTTATGTACATCCTGAGAGATGAGGCGTGCTGTGCTTTTTACTTAAAAGACAGTTGTGTTACTTCAGTTTTCTTTAGTACTGAGCACCGAAATTACCCAAAGTTTGAAAATGTACAGTATCAGTCATTATGCAATAAAGGAGCAATAAAATGAAAATCTTACATTGTCTGTGATATTTAACTTCTGATGCAAAGTAGTTAGTCATTTAAACTATAGATTATTCATTTTGGATTTGCCACATCCAACAAGGGGAGACTACTGTGAAATCAAAACATTCAGTATGTCAGTATGTTTCAATCTATTGATCACTGCTACTTTCTTTTTCTAGTATATTCCAGACTATACGACTATTACATGTCTATATAATCAAGCTGTTATACAGTATGTGTGTTATACTAAATGCAAAAATATAACATATTAACATCTGTATATTAATATTTCTTACTAACAAGAGACTTTACCTTAAATCCTTCACTAATTTCCAGCTCTAAATCCAGCATTCATATGCAAGATTTGATATTTAATACAAAGATGATGTGCACAATCACTGAAGAGTGTTAATGGAAAGAACAGAATGAGGTTTCTACGTCAAAAACATGAGTGGGTGGGGGACGTTTAACTTCCCCTCTCTCTTTGGCTGTCTCTTTCTCTTTACTATAAGTAAATAAAGAAATTAGATTCAGTCTACTGTGAAGTGAAACCACTGAACTTAATGCACCCACATACACTCTGGTGTGGGACTACGCATGTGGATCACGTGATGTTAATTTTGTTTTCCAAGAAGACTAAATGCGTACGACCATGCTAAATGCTCTCTGAAACTGTACACTGCTGTGCTTTGAGCCAAATGCTAACATCAGTGTGCTACATGCAGATAATAAAAATATTTTAATTTTTAAAACAGGTTGTTAAAACAGGTCAAGATTTTTAGCAGGTATGATTTTGATGACTAAATTTCATGGCAGTCCTTCAAAAAGCTGTCATATTTCAGTCCAGACCAAAGTGGTAGACAAACCAGCCGGCACTGCCTCAAGCCTCAGTAATAACATGGCTTTTTCAATGATTAGTCTTCCAGACGTTTTCATGGCAAATATTTTTATAAGAAATAAATATTGTTTTCCTGAGAATGCTTTTGCACTTTCACTGGAGTAAAACTGATTTAAGGCAGGACTTGCACATGTAATGGAATATTTTATACTGTTACCACTTTTAATTTAACAAAGAATTATCATACTTCTTCCACTAGTGTCCTCTGCAGAGATTTCCTGTTGCATCCAAATATATATTTTTGTATTGCCTCTTTGGTACAAGACATCTGAAGTACAAAATGGTGCCAGCCAGTGGATATTTGAATGACTGATAATGTTTGTAAAATGCATTCTATAGTATTTCAGCAGAAAAGACCAAGACAGTTGTCAAAAACCCCAAAGTAGCATTTTGATGGAAGCTACGTATTGTGGGTTTCCCTAAATTCCCCAGCGAACAGTTGAGTCAAACAGATGAGGTGTCAATAAAGTTTTAGTAGAGCTTTCTGCTACTTTACTTTGAATTGTTTCTAATTAGTCATGGCCAATATGTACTACTGATTTTGCATTAGGGAAACCCAAGTGATTGAAATGTGCGAGGTGTTTCTCCCCTATCTGCAGCTCAGGCCTTCTCCTCTTTCTAAAAGTGTATGAGTGGGAGGTGACCTCTGCTGCGAAGGGGGTTGCCTCTGCCTCTGATCTGCATTACAGTGATGTTCACTGGCTTCCTCTGAATATGACAGGCAAATACTACCATCTGCAGGAAATAAGAGAAACAACTCTCTTTTAAGTACTCACTCTTGACAATGGTTTTACTGAATGAAGTATAGGGTTGCTGAACAGATCAAAATAGGAGCATTTTAATAGGAAATTATCAGTGGCCACATTAGCTTCTTTCTATTTTCAACTTAAGCTTAAGCAATGAAAGGTTAAGTTTAAGAAGTAGTAAATGAGACTTCATGTTTACTTTACCTGTTGCGCCTAATGATGCTTCATGGCTGTCATTTTGATTTATTTTTCAGTGTTTAAAAATAATTTGCTGTGAATACAGTAGACAAATGTCCTCAGTCTTTTAATTAGACACCAAGTTGCAATATTCATTCATGTTGGAAATGTATGGTAGAAATGCATTTGGGTAATTTTCAAGCCTATACTTATTTGTGCTGTTAGTACATTGTTTATAACAGTTATTATTAGCCAACTAGCCACTCTTGAAGATAAATATTTATTTGCAAATGTTCAGTTCTAAGTACTTTGAGCTTTATCGTCAGATGACTGCTTGTAAAATGACAAATTCAACAGAGTTTGGAGAACTTAGTAAGAAAAAAATCCAAAACAAACCAGGAACTAAACACAGGCCTCATACATGCAAAGCATGCACTCTAGAACTGAGCTATATCATGACCAGACAGCAGTAGCATGTGTTGTGCACTATAACTGACAGCCGCTTTGTCAGATTAAGGTAAATTTGGGTTCAGAACCCGGGTCAACTGCTTAGAGGGAAGCTATGCTCACAACTATACTACCATCACTGCGGTGCATGGAGCTGCCTGGGAAAGGCAAGGGGGACGAGGAGAATGACAACGTCTGCGCGTCGCTGAATACTGTCATTGTGCATTGAAGATAAACTTCTGCCAGCTTGTCTGTATCGTGACTAGAAACTGGAAGCGTGTGTTGTGCA
>JAUMHL010000013.1:28775251-28850985 GCA_032362345.1 Sandelia bainsii
GATATAATATCACTGTAGTGTGAACTTTTTACGTTTTCCATAAATTTCACCCGAAAGCCAAATATCCCTAACTTTTTTTGAGTAGTGTATTTCAGCCAGTATGTGGGAAATACTTCTATATTGCATTTTATGAATGTTTCATAAACGTTAACATGTGCATCCACGTCTTTTTTCAAATTAGATTTCCATCCTCGCGGACAACCTCACATTGGCTTTTGGGATATCAAAAGTTGATTTTAATTTCTTTTTCAGGGGCTGGAGACTGGTGATGTTGCTTCTGTCATCTATTCCGCTGCTGCATGTGTGTTTGACACCCAATGTTGAGTCTGACTGGCATACACATTTTAGATACTTCATTTGATTGCATTTTTCCCCCAATGCCGGTAATAATCAAATGTACATGGTATGATAACCATCAGCATTTATAACATGACATACTGTGAAACCATAGTACATCATTATATTTTGTTGTGCATCAGTGTGTCCACCAATACATGTAAAACACAAACAGTGCTGGATCTCGGAGAGTTAGTACATATCATCATAAGTTATGAAAAGATGGCCAAAACTACAAAAAAACAAACTTAATGTACATTTGTCTAGAATTGCATCTAATGATATGTTTCTTACAGCTTCCTGCTGCTTAGCCAAACTATAAATTACAGTAACTTCTCTTCTCCTCTAGACTCCATACATACAGTGACGCACCTCCTACACAAACAAACAGTCCAATACTAAATCCACTCACATTTTCTTATTTACCTATCAATCAAACACTAGGATGTGTTGGCTCCTGATGAAGCTTGTTGCTCACAGTATGAGGTAAAGTGTACATGACTCATGCTGAAACAGGATACTCAAAATGACAGCAGGACTAAATCAAATAAATGTTGCACATTGGTTTTGCCAGTTGTTTCAGTTCAAATATTACAATTTCAGTTTAACTTGTCTGATTTTTACCCCCTATTAGCATATTCGTCCAGTGCTGGAAAGGGATACCCCACCCATCTGGTACTGGTATATGGGATTAATCTTCCAATAAAAATATGTTTGACCCATGTCTAATTGAAACAAGAGCCCTTGACGTAGCTGAGTGTGTGAGGTCATGATGTTGGATGTTACCAGGTGCTTCCAGTTAACACAGATCAGAGGTGGGCGATGAGTTAAACAGGAGTCATCATGAAGTGCCAAAGTCTGACTGGGTAACTGTGTTTAGTTGACAGACGTTTGTGAACACACACCTACACCTGGTGGTGCTCATCATTGTCCTTGGTCTAATGCCATGCTGGAGCTAGCAGCTCGCCTTTTATAGGAAAGCATTCGCGCCGGATGCCTAGGATGATAGGAGTGCGTGTATGAAGGGTGTGTGCAGGTTTCTGCGTATACTTGTGTGAAATAACACTGATACACAGTCACAGAGCTGCTGAATACTTCTCATCACTTCAGTAATACTAATTTATCTATTACTAATCTGACAAACCTAAAACATTTCCTGCCACAGGGACTCAGGTCAGGCCTTTAAACATTACTACATAAATCAAAAAGTGGGGCGGAGGCAGGTTTACCATAGATGGCCGCCCACCCTTAGCCTGTTTCTGATGGATGTTTTGTCCGTTAAAAGGAGTTTTACATCTCCACTGTCACCCAATGTTTGCTCAAGGAGGATTGTTGTTGGATTTCTATCTGTATAAAGGTCTTAACCTTAATATGTGAGGTGACTTGAGATGATTCTGTTGCAATTTAGTTCTATATTTAAATAAACTGAATTGAATTTAACTGAGGATACTAATTGTTGCAGTTTTGCAAGTGGAATATTTGTCCATTCCTACTGGAGACGAGACTAATTTTGGGCTGCTCAGTCAATAAACATTTGTCTGAAATCCTTGTAACAGTTGAACTCATTTTGGTTTGTTAGCTGCTACATGTGGTCAGTACTGGACATTTAAGTATCCTGTTGCTCTGTGTTCTACTGTGGTTCTCCTCAATTTGTGTGGCTGGCTTTAGTTTCTTTGGCCCACAAACTCTGCTCTCACCCATCCTGTTTTCAGCAGCAATAGTAAGCTGTTTTCAGCAAAAGGTAAACCCAGTTCCAAACAGAGACGGTTCTAACTAAGGTGTTACAGCAGACAAAATCTAAAAAAGCAGTTATGTAACACAGCTCCCAGTAAAGGCTAATATTAATTAACAAAGGTTAATATTGGCTCATTTCCGTGTAAAGTATAAATGTTTGTCTTCTGCATATGAATCCCCCAACTAATTTACTGTATATCTTATGTGTAGGTGGCAGAATCAAACTCATCTTCCCTGACAGAGAAAGCAAAGATTGTCTGGATTGATGATGGCTGACTCTTGCCCTTGCTAAAGATGAAGGTAGTTAGTATGAAGTCATTCAGTCACAAAGCACTAGTGTGAAGTTGGTGATGCTACAGGGGAAAAAATGATTGATTGAATGATTCTATCTGATCTCCATAGTGTGGGACAGAGTGAAATTAAACCCTTATGATTATAAATGATCAAACTTCCAATTTCTTATTTATTGTAATAATACAGTGACATACATTGACTAGTAAAACAATTGGGACACATGATAATATAAAAGTGCAATGCCATATGGGAAATATAGGAGACTAACAAGACAAATGCAGGGTGGTGGCTTGCAATTTGTAGGCAGGTCACTTGTTGTTTATCTCTCCCGGGTTTTTCGTATGTCTGCATGCTGCTAAAGTGTGGTTTGAGATGGAATAGGGACTTGAAATGAACTGAAGTTAATTTTTTCAGGCTTATGGATTTAACCCCCCCCCCAGAAGAGACATTAAGCTGTCTATTAAAACTATGTTTTTAGTTTGTTAAAATACATTGGTATCAGATTTCATACAAGGATCAATACTGAGCTTCATTCTGTATTTTCATAGTGACTTGTCTTGTCTTTAGTGTGTCATTACTATTTCCCATTTGGTTTCCGTACACATGGAACCTGCTTTCAGTCTTGGACTAAGATATCTAGCACAGCACAAATCAGTTTATTTAACCCCTGACCTGGAGGAAAACTGCCTCTCAACCTCTCAGAGGGAGTGATGTAGCGAAACCTCTTATCTCCTGTCTTGTAGGAAAGTCACTCCATCTGCCTTGCTTTTTCTGGTTTACTGTCCCTCTGTTTGACTCATCAGGGCTGTTGGAAGAAATAAAAAGGGATTCCTCCCCTTTGTATCTATACTGGGTCACTCTCTCCTTCCTCCTCCTACTCCACTCCTCCTCCTCATTCCTCATTGGAGCTCATTAGGGCAAATGCCCATTTCTGTTCATCGCTGTCATATTGTCTGTTAGCACCAGGTGAACGTCTCTTGCCTCAAATGCCAGGCTGACTTTCTGTGGGAGGGTGACTGGTGCTGCCTCAACGGGCCAATGCTAGTGTCACCACCAAACCCACCCTGTGGTTTTGTGGTTACTTCCAGTCTGATCAGTCTGATAGTCCTTCCAGTCATACCCGCTGGCAGACTCGTTCTTTCTCAGTCCTGTTCCTCTCTACTATGTCGTTGATATCTCTTCCTTCACTCCTGCAGTTTCCTAAATGTTTAAACTGTAGATACTTTTACTGGAGTTAATCTGTTTTAAGCGCAACAGCTGGAAGCAGAGGAGCAATGAAAGGTACAGTCTGCTGTTCATCTTCTGTCTCACCACTAGTCAGTCATCTAATCTCTCAGTTTCGACCTCTATTTTTTCCCGTTTTGCTCTCATTGCTGGACAGACCCTCTCATTAACGCGCCTTGAACTCTTTGAAAGACTGGGTCGGGTTTATGTGATTGCAATTTTGTTGCCGTTGAGTAGACATGTAGGTCATGGCAGAATATGATGGTGGAAGTGAAATAGGATGAGATGGAGGGAGTAAAGAGGCAGAAGCAGCACGGATGCTGTCAAGAAAAGGTTCTTGCTATGTGAATGCAGCTTCGCTTTATAGCTTTTATGGTACTATCTGTCTCTTTCTTCACTGCCTGTATCTTTTTGTTCTTTTTATCTCCCACAGATGTCTTTATCTACCCTCTCAAGCTCTTATCTTCTCTCGCTCTCTGTATTTGTGGCTACAGAATTACACCTTGAAAACTTTTTTTATGCTGTACTAAAAGGTGCTTGTGGGTAAACTTGTGTGAGTTCTTGCCTTGTGCCCTAATGTGTGGAGCTTAATAGTAGTAGACTGTATCAGAGGTGCAAAGAGGAGTTTGTAGAGTGTTTGTGTTTGTAGAGTGTTTATCTAGAGGAAAAAGCTTTGATCAAAACCACTCAGTACGTCTGGATGTTTACTATGCAGATTGGGAGAGCACAGCATGGTTAAATTAACTTTGTCTGAAAGAGTCTGAAAGAAACTTTTAACCTTTGGGTTATGATTTAGTTGCCAATTGCTACTCCAGTTTAGATGTGCTTTGCAAAACATTCAGGCCTACATTACTTTATATGGCTTTGTACCTGACAGTTGTGGCCTGAGGCATTCCAAATTTGGATTGTTTCCATCTGTCCCTCTAACTAAATAAACACAATTTCACATGAACTCTTTGAGTGAATCACTTAAAATTTATCACAAGCACCCAGTTGGACTTGAACTGATGAACTGATTAGATTTTGGTGGTTGAGGTCACTGTGACCCCACGTCTGTCTTATTCTTGTCAGCGTAATATCTCAGGAACACCTGGAGTTAATTTGATCACATCTGGCACAGTCGTCCACTTCCCATGGATGAACTGATGTGAATAGAAGTCAGGACAGACATGCATCTAAACTGTAACTTGAGTAGTTGGCAGAGGCATACAACCACAAGGCTGCGATAAATAAATCTGAGGTTGTGGAAGAATATAATGTGTGTACTCTGTAAACTATTAGTGTGCTAAATACGTTAGCTGATTAATTAAAATAGTTGAATATGAGATGGATAGATGTCTTGTGAGACAGCATTGTTTCTCATTCTACCTTATTCACATTGTATCACCACTGGCTGAGGTAACAGCAACAAAAGCTGTCAGACTAATGAATGAAACCTTTGTGGACTTTTTTCAAGAGCGTCAACATTTCTTCATCGTAAAATATGAATATTAAAGTCTGCCTTTGGAGCACATTGCTGTTCTTTTAACTATTGATCAATCTACTCTTGCTTTAAAAAACCCTCAAATACATGAAAATAATGTGAAACACAATGGTATTGATGACATTGTTTGTGAATAAGCATATGTTTTCTTTGTTTTGCTCTCTTCAGCCTGTGTGGTTGCTCTCTTTTGTCATCTGTTTTTTATTTTTGCAACACTTTTAGTTTAATTGGCGCTGGTGGTTCATGCTTTGTGTGAATGTTATTCTATGCTGTTGGATGGTTTCAGGACTGAACAGCCTCAGTCCAGTCTGTTCAGCTTCTCAAGAACTGTCTGTTCCTGACTTTGTGGGTGTTAGGAGTCTGTGCTTCCTAACAAGTCTTTTTAAGAAAAACTGCTTAGTGTGATTTTTGTCTGCATGTCTGACCCTCATCAAAGTGAGACAGTAAAGTAGGGTAGAGGGTTTAAAAGCCTTCCTAGGTTCCAAGACATTGTTGTGGTCTATGTGCAGCTGTTTATGGGAAAACAGGAGGCACGTTCTTTTGCCCTCAGTTTTCTGTATTGTGCTGACAGTTCAGTGTGGTCAGGGCATGTTAGCAATCAGCATTCTGCTCTTGCTTAACAAGGAGCCAAATTGAAATCACATTTGCTTTGACACATTTCTCCTTTGGAAAAATTTATATTTCTCCTCTTCTAATTAGCTCTGGAGTGGCTGGACCCCATCACTTTTAAAGCACAGCCAAAAAAAAAAAAGCGCTGCTGAAGAGCCTCAAAGCTTGGCCTCATGCCCAGAGCTGCTTTCACAACCAGCTGATCATGTGTCATTTTTAAGGTATACTTTTTCACACAGCCATAAAGAAATCATTTGATGCAATATCTTGAAGAACAAGGCCATGTTAAAACGTAAAAAGCAACAAAACTAACTAGGAGTTAGAGTGGCCAGAGTAAACCTTGTGGTTGTACCTTGTTGTCAACACTAGATGATGCTATTTGCTTTGAAGCACAAAACCAAAGTTGAAGTCAGTGTTTTTCCCTATTAATGGTGAGTACATTACATTTTGTCTATTATGACTGTGTAGCTGATATTTTTTGCATGCACACACACACTCCAAAAAACCAATTAATCCAAATTTTCTACCTCATGCTTTCTGTCCACCTCTTCTCTTTATGCAACGGGCAGTGTCCCAGTGTGCTCGCCACTGCCTGTGTATCCTTTTGTTGAGTGACCAGCTGAAACGAAGCCCTGTCCTTATCTTTGGTTCTTGTGTGAGGTTCCCTTCCTTCCTCTCCATCTGCCAAGTGCTGTCCTTCACTGTGCTTTTGAATCTCAAATGCTAAATTAGCATGATGAATGAGAGGTTTGTCTTGCCTTGAGAGACATGTTGAATTGACTGTTTTGCGCCACTTGTTGGCATTTACAAACTCTGGAAGTGAGATAGTGAGTTGTTAGGTTTGTTGTCTGTGTTTGGTGTTTGCTGGGAAAAAAAGATGTGAAAAGATCTGTTTTCTTTCTTAGAGTGATGGCGTTGACTGAAATAATTCAGCTATTGGGTCAATAGCTTTTGTTCTCAAACTATTTTACAGTTCTTTTTATTTTTAGGAGGAATCTAAAGTGTGTGTGTTGTGACTGTACCAGTTGAATTAACATACATAAACCACATTGCCATGCCTCCTTTTGTACATAAATAACAAAAAGCTGTATTACACGTCTTAACTAGAGCTAAGCCCGAATATTCGACAATTTTGATATTCATTCTTTGGGTAGCTTTTTGGTATTCAGGTATTTGTTTTTGTTATAATTTTTCTTCATGTAGGATATAAAAAAAAAAAAATTGTTGGCACATTTTGCAGCAGTGAACATTGGTTGGGTGGGTGCACTTACTTTGTTTGGACCCGTGACTTACTGCGACTGTCCACTGCTCCTAATGTATTGCACGGGTTAATGCAGAAGACTGGAGATAGAAATTTAAATACACTTTCTGACTGTTACTACTCCAGCTCCAGAGCTCAAATGGTATTTGTGGCAACCATAGCCTTGATGCATATGTGCGTTAAACGCAAGCTTGTTCATGACTGTCCACCATTATACCGTCCAGGATGGATGTAATTCCATAATTTAATGTTTTTCAATGCAAATTCGGTGTAAATTTTCAGGCCATCTTCCGTCTTCGTGGCTTGACTAGATCACCATTAATTACTTTCGTCATTTGATTGATCTGGCCTGGCTGATGGAGTGGGAAAGCACCGTTCTAAATTTATCACCACCCACCCCTTAGGTTCATGCCTGCTGTGGATCTAGCCACAACACATGTGCCTCTAAAGGAGGGTTGTAGATAAAAAATAGGTGGGGGGTGCAGGCCTGTGGACCTGTCAGTCTATCTTTGTCACAGTAGAGCTGTCCCACAAGCCTACAGAGCTGACCTTCTACTAGACTGTAGAACCAGGAGACTGAAAAAGGAGAGACTAACTTTTTACTCTACCTACCTGAATTAATTCTGAAGACTCACTTGTTCTATGAGGACATAACCTACATTAAGAAGGTATGTGACTTTGATTTGATGACTCACTAAAGTTTTAGCTGACCAGAAGAGTTGTTGACTTTTGGAAATGAAATACTGTTTTAATTTTCAGTTTTTATTGTGGCCATATCTACTAGGTTAGATGCTTGATGGTTATGATGGATGCCAGTGTATAACTAGTGTTTTAAACACTTTCAGACATGTTAAACACAAAAGGTTTAAGAACAGTGGTCTAAAATGTACTATGTGTTTGAATGTTTTGGATGAGACTGTCAAACTGTCACAAACTGTGTGTATTCTGCATTTTGACCAGGTTCAAGGATCTCAAGTGAATAATGGCCACACTCTTACTATGCCAGCAATTTATATCAAAATGTTTGGTTTGATCCCATCTTCTGACAGGCACTAAATATTCACACTTCCATCAGTGTCTGTGTACATGTGATCGGAAGAAATTTGCATTTTGGGGCTACTGACCTCCATGTGAGATTCATTCAGTGGTGAGTGACTGGCTGGGCAGACCACAGTTGTTCATTGTGCTGCACATTCTCTCATTCTGATAGTACTCAGACAAAAATAGAGCACTGCCTAACAAGGAGACACACACACCATTTTACATGATTTTGAACAAGCCGTATCTGTAATCATTGCTTATGTTTGTAGAAGGTTTAGCACTTTTCTGAATACCTTATAATTTATCTGCCTCTAGTTACTGTATGAAGTTATTTTTATTACATTATTATCAAGATAAACACCCAACATGATGTAACTGTGTTGTTTAAGTGTCTAGAATAACTGAAGATGTATGCACATGATGTGTGCTCCTGTGTGCATCATTTAATCATAATGCCCTGAGCGATGGTTTTATTTTTACCCTGTGCTCCAAATATACATCATCCCCACTTCACACTTAGTTAATTGGCTCAGATCTGATCTGATTTCCAGCATGGCAGGAAGTAAAGCAGGGCGTCGATGTTGTGACTTCTGTTACACATTGTCAGTTACATAGCCAGATTGGTTGACTGTCACTCTGGCTATGTCACTGTCACTTTTCTCTCACTTTTGTCATGATGTCTTACTGTGGTCGAGAATCACTGTGACTTTACTGGCTCACATCCAGAGCAACTGGACAATCTCTTTCTAGGGTTTTGAAGAAGTGCACTGTGCTTGTGTGTCGAAGCACTGACTGTGACTGTGTCCAGGTAATCATCCAGAGGGCTCCAGTCAATGCGTTTTATTTTCTTTTTTTGGACTTGAAGGAAACTTCATGTTAGTTTACTAGGAAGCTGCTCTATGAAATGACACATTAACGTTTAAGATGATCTGTGCAGTAGGGTTACAGTCTTCATAGAATAGAAAAGCAAACATTACTTGGGCCTGTATGTGGATTGAAAGAATCACTATGACTAAACGTGTGTTGTATTGCTGCTGAAAGTTTTATTTCGTGCAGGTTTAAATCAAATTGCCGCAACCTAACTGACACATGCCAAATAAATGCAGTGTAGGAGCATTGGCTAGTTTCTGGGCCTCTGGACAAAACATAACAAAGCTGTGATGTGTAGTTAGCAGTGTGTATTTAAAGGCAATGGCATACATACTCAAAGCACACAGAGTAGGAGGAATGGAGCTTCTATAGAGGGCTATGATTAATTTTTGCCTCAGGGCCACCTACAGTAGCAGCTCATTCCTTCTTGCCCAACAGTCCAAAAGATATTCCATTTACAGTGATAATGTCTGAAACAGATTAATACACCATATTTTGGAAGGTACAACTAGAAAATCTTTGTTTAATGAAGATGGCAATACCTAAGTGTAAACATTACAACAGCATACAAATCTTCGTCCTGGTGATTTCACATGCTGGGTCCTAAATGTATATTTTCTCCTCCATGACAGTTTTGCCACTCTTTTAAACCTACCAACTGCAGTTTAAAGTCCAGTGTAATGGTGGTTTATAATATGCCACAAATGGTGCGTAGAACTTTGAGCTGTGGACTTTGCCCTTGGTATTGACCTAAGACTTGAGCTGTGACACAAGCTACTATGCCTGAAATTGTTTACAAAGTAAGGATGAGCGTTTATTTTTTCCAGTTAAGCAAGCCAACGATACATAGAAATAGAGGGACAGTGACACAAATACATAAAACTTTTTACAAGCATTTCTTATCTGTCTCATCTGTTAAGATACTGCATAAACCTGGGTACTTTGTTTAGTATTTGTCTACACAGGATCCCATACTCTGAAGAACTGGGTCGTTGTTCTTACATGGTTGCAAAAATTGTAAGCCTTTTCCAAACAGAGTCGTGGCAATGAAAACCAGCACAGATTACAGATTGTTCGCTTGGTCTTATCTCCCTTAGTTATTGTTGCTGGACTGTCAAGTAGGACTGTTGAGATTAGTCGACATAATCAATGACGTTAGCAAGCTGCAGCTGGAAATACTAATGGCTTATTTTAGAGCAAACAAATGCCTTGTTTTATTCATTTCTTACACAGTTTGAAAGACACAGACTTTCCACCAGTTTTTCCTCCATCCATTTAAGTGTTTCCATCCTCCAGAATGACAGTTCTTGGGAAGGTGTCTGTGGCGCCTGAAGATGGAAACTGATCCCCTGGCAAGGTGAATCAACAAGGAATTTTGGTGCTGCAGCTCTCCTGACCAGATGTACTGTGCGTATCACACTGCAGCAGGCACGTGTGTTCACATTTAACAGCTGATGGCTCTGTATGTGTATGTGCTGACTTGGGTGTTGATATTTCCTCAGGGCTTTTTTGTCTTTTAATCAGATAGCATAGACATGTGTTTAAGCAGTATAGGTGTATCACATGCCTCATGGGTCATGTCATCATTGAGGAACAGATGGTGTTATGTTGCGTTATGTAATTAGAAATTAATCATGATTACTGTTATGGTTATGGAAGCTGTGCAGTCCATTTTAATACATATCCAGGGTTAGGAGAAGACATATATTTGCATTGTTCTCAAAAGTCTAATTTTTGTTTGATTGTACTCTTTATTCCCCGTTGATACTTGGACGAAAGTTGACAATGTGACTTCTTAAGTTTAAGAGCAGAAAGAAAATTGTTATGGCAAATGTCAGGTTTTGGCGTCAGCACTGTAGAATCACACGGCAAGATTTATTCCCACAGCTGTCTCCACCAGAAAGGGAGGAAGGACACATCTTTTAAAAACAATAGTCTCAGTAGATCTGAATGCAACTTTAAAAAAATACTTTTTAAACTAAGTAATAGTGCTGAAACTGAGGAGTAGTTTATGCCTAGGGTTAGATTTAAGCTCCATGACAAGCTTTCAGGCACACATTGCTGAACCTCTTGGAGCACTCCACTTGAAGTCTCGGAGTCCTCTACTTAAGACCTCTTATCTATTTTATTTTAGGAAAACCGTACTGAGCTATGTGCCTTTCTTTGTGTTAATACACTGTAAAATACCTAGAAAAGGTCAGAGTTGTCTTGCTGTATCTATTTACAGTGTGACTGTAAAGGTTCAAAGAGCTGCGTCAGTTATGAAAGGAAGTTATAATGAGGTTTGAAGATCTTTCCTATCTGACCTCAAAGGTCTGGCAGGGGTTAGGGGGAAACTAAAGGCACAGATGCACAGATGATATTTAAACTATAGCTAGCGCACAATGTTATAGTATATGTGTTAAAATGTATAGGAGGACATATTTGCCTGTTTAGATGTTTGATAAAATATTTAGTATTTGGTCTGTGACAAAGAAAAGAATGAAATTGTTGTCAGTACATGTGAAATCTAAAGGAGGTCCCTGGCATGCGGTTGTGGTTTTTATGTGGTACGGGCCTGAACCTGTTGGGTATCAGGATGCCAAGTTCTTCCCTTTTTAAAGGGGAACTATTAAAATAGATGCAGTAGAACAAGAACTTAACACTCTTCTATTTTTCTGTAAATGCTTTTCCCTTTCTGATCAGGAATACTTAATAGTTATCACATTTAATAATTAACAGTTTATTAACAAGTTAACAATTCACTTCCATTATTGCTTACATACCAACTAATGCAACCAGATTTGGTATTTAGTTAGAAGCAAATTAGATGACTGGCTCGCTGCATTTTGGTTTTGAAACTCACTCTTTAAAGGCCAAAGTGCACATAGACAAATCTATTTGCTGCACACTGAAATCCCACCATGCCTATTAAAATACATCAGCAACATTGCAAATTGAGTTTTAGCCATTTGTTCCCCTCCCTCTAACTCACTTTACATGTGTATATGAAAATCGTTACCTTTCATTCTCTTCTCCCTCAGTCTGAATTTATAGCTATGCTGCGGAGGCTCTGGCTCTGTTATGTGTCTGCAGAGACAGCATGGCTCGGCGCACTGGATCCCTCTGCTGCTCTCTCGCCAGACAAGACAGATATCTTTCCTAGGGGGTGCCATAAATCTGGACTTTATTTCTAAGAGAGCTATGAAAGAGCCCAGAGCACGAGACAAGCCACGCTAATGCTTATTTCTCTTCCTCTCCTCCCCATTCTTTCTTATTTGAAAGATTTTCCAACCATGAAGGTGATGCAGCCATTAAGGATTTCTCCCCTAACAGACCTGTCGGGATGCCTCTGTGAGCTAGAGGTCATTTTAAGTGCAAACATGGACTGTCTGGAAGTGTTTATCTTAAAATGACCCACTGACTAGTTGCACATGTGAGCTTGTCCAGGCTGAAATAGCATCAACTCTGAATGTGTAACTCTTTGAACATCTGGGGGGATGATTGGTGGAGAGGTGCTGCTCTGTTATTCTGATTAAACATAACCTGCCTTGTTCTTGTTGCTGTTTAATTGTAATACTATGAAGTGCTTTTCTCTTTCTTTCTGAAAGTGCTAGTCATAGTGTATATTTGATTTATGTTTTTATATTGAACAAATGAACCTTTCACCTGATTTGGTTGCTTACATATCAGCTGACACTGTTTAACACACACATTTAAACTATTCCTGGCGCTTCTACTCTCTTTGGGTTTTATTTTAGCTTACGCTTTCTGTGCTTGCTTGTAAATTGATATTTTTACAGTTTCAATGAATCAAAAGTAGGATTTAGGATTTAATGCTTACATGCACTTAAACTGATTTCAGCTGTTTTCAGCAGTAACACTTCAGTGTATTTCAAATGCTTTCAGCTTTTACACTTAAACTTTACACAAATCAACTTTTAATGTACTTTATTTAGTACAACTTCAGCTGCTTAAAAAAAAGTCTCACATGTGAACACTTTGTAGTGCAAGCACACTTACATTTTCTGCAGAAAGAAAAATGACAGAAGAATGCATTTATTTGTTGCTGTTATTCCAATTTACAATATTTACTCAGTGTCACATGGTGTAAATGTTATTTAAGAGTTCTTGACAAGAAGACAAGCCTGGGGCAAACTGTAAATGTGTGTATGTTTTGGCATGAAAACGTCACCACTAAAGCCTTTAAATATAAGCACAAATTACTGTCACTTGTCAGTTTTAATCCAATATGACTGTAAAAGTCCATAACATATATGGATCATGAACATATATGTAGTTTCCTGGCATGCTCTCTTTAAATGGCTGTAGTTCCTTGGGATATATCACTTTGCCACACTGCAAAACTTTGTCAAGTTTTGTCTGTTAACCACTGGCAAACAGCTCTCTTAGTTTGTTTGAAGTGTGGTTTCCCTTTTGACTTCCATTTGGCTGCGATGTGTAGTAAAAGTAATCCCTGTTAATGCAGCACTACACTCGCATTCCTCACGTCTGCTGCAGCATAGTTGCTAATTATCACTTAATATATGAGCACGGGGTTAAGTGCCAAATGAATGCTATTTCTGTGCATACTTTGGTGCTCAGTTGTTTATATGCATGATTCTTCTCCGAGGGGCCCACATTAATAAATCTTACAATCCACCACAAAGATTAGAGAACAAGACTAGGGTTGAATCATTGCAGCAACCTGTAGGGTCTTGCTCATCCTTGGCAAAGTCATCATCATTGTTAATAACAAGGTCGAAACCATCAGGTGTTTTTGTAGGTCTGATGTCATCCCTGTAGCAGATGACTCAAATAATCAAACCTTACATATAGTGTAAGTCAGAGTGCCAGCTGGTAGACAGTGGGAGGTGCTGAAGTGATGAGGTCCTGGTTAGTGTTGGTTTATGTTTGATTACAATGATCACTGAGTGTGCTCAGTGTGGCTTCTCACACTAAAAATGCAAACAGTTTAGTTTTTTTTCACTCAAAGGAGTTGAAGTATTTGTTTCAAATTAAGGGGTTGAAATAGTGAAGTGTAAGTTGAGGCATACGCTTTAAAAAGAGTTGTTCAGTTTAAGTCTGAATGGTGAAATCAGTTGAAGCAGTTATACTGTCTGTGAAGAAGATGGAAGTAGATGAAATGGCAGTTAATGTATAAGCACTGAAAACAACTGAGAGGTTGAAGTGTAAAGCACTGAAAGCAGTGGAATGATTTTCTTGAAGAGTACGAAATGAAACTGTAAACGATGAAAGCTAGTAAAATTCAAATATAATGATCATATGATGAAATAACCATTAGATTTGATATTTGCTTTTTATTTTGTTAATACATGACTTTGCAAGTTGTCTCAGTGTCTCAATGTATCAGCCTATGTGTAGTTTGGGTTTAACTTCAATTTGTTGAACTCTTGAAATGAAAATAACCCAGTTTTAGTGTTGTGTGTGTGTGTGTGTGTGTGTGTGTGTCCCATCTGACAACTTACATTACGAGAAAGAACATGACATTTCTCATCCTGGCTGAAGTTATTTTGCTGCCTAAATTTCACCACAGTCAAACTTGACTCTGCGGTTTGTCCGTCCCTGTGCATTATACATCTGCCATTAGCCTAACCACCTTATTGTGACTTGGATTTCCATTTTCGCACTTCATGCATTAAAAGAAAATCTGTTGCATCAGAAGATAATCATAATATCATTAAATTTGCCACTGGGGGTGTGAGAAAACATTGATACACTGGAGTATTGGGATATCGCGTTTTGTGATACTGTATCAATTGTGAAAAAAACTATAATTTTTTTTAAATTAACAGTTTACATACATGGAGGCATGTGGTGTAGTGGTTAGCACTGTTGCCTCACAGCAAGAAGGACCTAGGTTTGATCCCTGGGATGGCCAGGTGCCTTTCTGTGTGGAATTTGCATGTTCTCCCTGTGTCTGCGTGGGTTCTCTCTGGGTACTCCGGCTTCCTCCAACCATCCAGAGACATGCATGTTAGGTTAATTAGTGGCTCTAAATTGTCCGTAGGTGAAGGTGTTGTTTGTCAATGTATGTCGGCCCTGTGATAGACTGGCAACCTGTTCAGTGTGTACCTTGCCTCTCACCCGATAACAGCTGGGATAGGCTCCAGCACTCCTGCGACCCTTACAAGGACAAGCGGTTAAGAAGATGGATGGATAGTTTACATACAAAGGTTTGTGGCAGACAGTGGTCTCTTTGTGTTATGTTTAAACCCATGACTGCTAGATGGCAGTGTTGTAGAAGCAAAGTTAACTTTTTTTGTCTCAGATATAAATCTATACCATGGCAGATTCCTAAAATTGGATTTTAGAAAACTATATATATTTTGCCTTACAGTATCGCAATATTTTGCAATATATTGAATCGTAACCCCTGTATCGTGATACGTATCATATTGCCAAATTCTTGCCAGTACACAGCCCTACTCGCCACAAAAACAGAATTTAGTTTTGCAGTTTTGTTTTGTGAGAATGCAGTTTTTAGGAAACATGATTGATCTCGGACAGTGATTCAAGCATGCCACCACTAAAGTTCACATCTTGGTCAAGCTGAATCTTGCCTACTCGCACTTGTTATAAGCCCATTTTTTGTTATTGCTATTATATCTTGAATTTACAAGAAGTTTAGAGGACCTCTGTTTTGATCCATGTGTTCAGGAAACTGCAGTCACTGAATTTAGGACCAATTGACCACTTCCATCCACCGGATCTGCTTTATGTTTGCGCCTGTGGTTTTTAGTGGTGACTGCTGCAGAAAGATAAGATACCACTCAGTGTTTTCCCAGCAGTGTCTGATAAGCAGTGTCAGGCTCTGCGCCAGCCTACCTTCAATGCCTTCTCATTACAATGATAAGCACGTCATTGTCAAATTGATGTATAGGTGAGGTGTGCTTATGTGTTTTTAGCATGTGCCTTTGTCTCATTCTTGGCATTCGCTTACCGCATAATAGCACAATGGGACACATACTTTGGATGACTGTGTTGGAGCCGAATTGTTGGGGTTTTCAATAAATCCACATATTCTACTTCCCTGTGCACCACTTTTCAGCTGTTCTAGGAGGAACCAAAGTCTTACCATAATGATACGATTAGTCACAAGTGTGCAGAGCAAAGCTTCCTTTTTCTCATTATTGTTTGCACGCTCTCGCTGTCTTTTGACTTTGTTTCACTATTACTATCTTACCTTCTCTTGTCCCTCCCTCCTCCTCCTCTCCTTTCTCTCTCTGTATGCCGTTTCTTTTTATATTGTCCTCGCTGAGAGATGGCTGGAATTTCTCATCTGGCATCCCTCTTCCCCTGTTCACTTTATTTCCACTCCCATCCACCCACCCTGCATGCTTTTCTCTCCCCCCTCTTTTTTGACGCTCTGCACTGGTTTCTTTGGCATCCCAGTCATGTCTGCGAGCCATAGGAAGGCAGCGCTCTCCAGGGACACTCCTAACTATCTTTTTCTTTTTCCTCTTCTCTGTGCCTGTGAGGTTCGTTCTGAAGCACGCAAGACGCTTTGCTCCAATCTGTAGTGGAGATGGGGCCTAATTTACTTGCCTTTGCTAATGAGCTTAGCCTGCGCTGAGAAGCTTTTAGCCCTGCAGGTTGTTGTTGTTGTAGTGGGCACTGGTTGTTGAGAGAAAACCAGAACAGAGGAGTGGATCTAAGAAGGGGCAGAGCTGCAGCCACAGCTTCACTACTCGTCTTTTTTTGCCTACTCAGGACCACCTCTACTTGTACTGGCACTGCGGCTGGGACGTCTCTCTCTTACTCTCTCCCCTCCCTCCCTCCTCTGCCTCTCCCCAACGCTACCTGACTCCCTTCTCTCTTCCTCTATCTGTCCCAGAGCACTGACAAACTATATTTCTAGCTGCATCATCTTTTAGGCAGCTGCCTCTCTTTCTCCCCTGTCTTTCTATATCTCTTGTCTGTGATCCCCTCTACCCGACTTTGTTGCCAAAATGTACCGGAATCCATGGATCTCAAATTACCTGACTCACGTCAAGTTTTGCAGCCAAGGTAAGAGCAATGATTTGGGGCTCTGCAGCTTGGGGCACAGCTGCGACTTAAAGCTCATGCTGGAAGCTTGGGGGACAGGTTAATCTGGTTGTGTAGCTGAAAATCTGAGCTCTTGGAAGTTGGCAGGCGAACAAACTGCAGACTCCCTTCCTCTCTTCACTGTCCTGCTTTCTAGCCAGCTGTCCTTACACTGCAGCTGTAGCCTCCAAGGACACTACGTAGCACTGATAAGGGACACTTAACAATGTGGGAGATTGTTTCTGGGAGACTCGATAGCTACTTGGACTTAGGCATAGTTAAATGTAGTTGCATATATTGAGGTATGCATGGATGTTACAGTTGTACTCATTGATGTTTAGGTGCACTGGGGCTGAGTAATGAACCAAATGTATTGAATTGCCAGTGTTATGGATGCTGACCTACTTCTACCTATTTACTAGAATCTGAATTTTCCATAAATCAATGTTATTTCATTATAACTGAACAGTCAATGATATATCTAGAGCTTCAACTAGTCAGTCAGCCTCATGTCTTAGGACCCAGGTACATCAGCATTTAAATTGCTAGAATTTAAGCATTCATTTAACTGCTAACTAGTATGGAGAACATTTTCCTCCTATATAATAACTTTGTATTGAATGAAGTTTTGTCCAGTCCTGAGAACAACATGCCGGGAGGGAGTAAACAGCCCAGTAAAGAGAAAACAGAATCCACATCGATTGTCACTGACGAGTGATAGTACTGTATATTGCAGATTACTAATATGACATTTGGCCACCAGCTACATTATTTCTCCAACTAGCTTTCATGAAGCTTTAGGACCTGCATATTTGACAAAAAGAACAAATATTTTCTCATTTTCTAGTGTGACCAGCCCTTAACAGTCTTGTCTTGCTAAATCAGAACAAAAGAAGACAGGATGACAAACCAAATATTAAGTACTGATGTAATAAACATTATGTTACTTAAACAAAATGACTAAATGACAAAATAAACAGTGACCATTTACATCCAGCCCTTGTGTTCACAACCTTTGTGTGTGACAGATGATTATGCTCTGCTGACTGGCCGCAGGTGCAGCAGGTCTGTTTCCCTGCGAGCTCTTCTCGTTTCCCACCCCTGTCTGTAATATATTCTGAGTGAGAACTGAGTGTTGAGATCTGGCTTCTCTGTGCTTAACTGCCTGGGAATCACCAACAGGTGGCCCACAGTATCAGGCTTTTATGCGAGCACACAGTCTGGGTTTAGGGGAAAGAAGTGTATATTGAAGCTTGGCTGAAGGTTTAGGTGTGATAGTGTGGCTGTCTTGTGCCCTTTGTCTCAACTGAATTTGAGACAGAATAGCTTGTATACTCATTGTTATTAGTGTTAAAGACATTACTGGCTTATTGTCACATCCTTTTGTTAAGTCTACTGTTTGTACTCTGGGCCTCACCTAATTTCTGGTTCTCCATCTGTTTTTAATGCTTTAAATCTTAAGCCTTTGTCAATGAGTGTTTAATTGCAACTCGAGTCTCCCAGAAAGCAAGGTGATGGCAGAGTAAGTGGGCAAATGTTGGTGGGGATGATAAAATGTACACACACTCACCCACATACGGTATGTAGTGTGATGTAATGGAGACAGTTCGATTGACACGCTTCCTTTTGGGCTCGCTGTAATCCTAGGAATCAAAGTTAATCCTGTGTCTCAACTTGGACATATGCTCAGGCACTGATGCCTCTTTGGTTACTGCACCGGGTGTTTGCTGTGTGTGTGTGTTAAGACTTTAAGCATTGCTGTTTAATGCACACATACCCTAAATAGCCCCATTTTTAAATGTAATGCATTAAATCTGTGTGATTTAATCTAAACCTCAGGCTGAAGTTTATTAGAGTAGAACATTCCCAGACAAGGTACAGACAGTGTTGTATAGCCTTTGTGCCTCACACCATTGACACCTTCACATAAAAGCTTTTCCTCACCTCAGAGCTTCAATGACACTTCACCGAATCATGAAATAATTTTATCCCCATGTTTTATCAGTGCCAAACCGTTTTTACAGCCTCATCAACACACACGAGGCTTGGTGCTGAGGAATTCCTGGCGCATAAGCTGACGGCTATACCAGCCATAGTGTTTCTGCATATTACAGACAACATCAAAGGTTCTGTGACATCTGTGATCATTGTTGAGGTTTTTATGCCTGTGTCTGGAATGATGAATACATTCAGGCACTTGGGCTTTTCAAGGAAGTCGCATCTGATGGTCCACATGTCACTATGTATATAGTTGCAGGCTGTATCAAGTGTTAAAGGAGTACAGGTTGGCATTGTAAGAACTTTATGTTAGACCTGAAAGCCTCAGACAACTGCCCCCCCGAGGCACAGATGCTTTTATTATTTTCATGAAAGCAGCTAATTTAACCTTTAAATTGGCATCTGGTTTTGTTTCACACTCTTACTTTAAGGGGACATTTTGTTATGTCATCTTGGGTGTTATTCTCATTTTTGTGACCTTTGACTGTTGGTCATGATAACATTTCATCGCATGGACGTGGCCTCTAGCAAAGATGGGGATTGGGACAAGGAGTGCAATCTTTCAAAAACACTTCAGCTCAACAGAAATCACCTACCATATACACATATGAACATATACAAACCAGTTCCTATAGCTGTTGTAGCAAAATGCAAAGCAACCACAGCAAAATTAGAAAAAAGCACACTCTACATTTATCATACAGTGGCATTTAATGAGAACTGCACCTTGTGTGCATTTTTTATTTTATTTTGCAACTTGGAAGAGTACACACATTAACCATCTTGTCACATTTGCTACTACTTCTCTACCATGAATGCACACAAATTCAGTAGAAAACCACAACCCAATACTAACAAACTAACCACTGTACTTACAGGAGTAGGACAGGCAAATCAGCTCCAAGTTCACAAGGAAGTGGATTCACTGCACATTGCTGCAGTAACTATGGGGATGTTGTTCTGTCAGAACATATGAGTAAATCAGTTTACTTGGTCTATGAAAGTTAAAGGTTATAATCACTGGTAATATTTGAATTAAGTTGATAAAAAAATGTATTTTTTTTGCTCTTTTTTCACTCTAGAACCAGTTTACCACAATTTGTGTCAACATATGGATCCCTCAGAGATATTAATTGTCTTGAAATATGAACATAAAGGTGTCATACACACATTTCTGGAATCAGCACAACTTCCTGAGCTCAAAGAGATTGGTTTGCTAATGTAAAGAATTCTAGACTTACAAATGGGTCTGAGAACATGTTTAGCCCAATAACAAAAACAGCAGAAATAAGAGAAATTCTTGATTATTACCTTTTTGTTTTGCATTATCAAAGCATAGTATAGCATTGCTAAGAAAGAGAATGGTACATATTCATGTTCATGAAACGATGACATGCTGTTCATTTGCAGGATTTGCAGGACATGAAACAATTTGCCAATGTGGATGGTATTTTTGTATAGGCTTTACATATCATGAAAATAAACATGTACTGTATCTCCTGTCAAGAACGCTGAATGCTCAAAGGGTTAATGTGAAATTTAAGTGGTAATTTATATGCTAATTAAATTCTGTTCAGCACAATCAGAACCATTTTTCATGTTGTAGATATGTACACATTAGGTCTTAGTGTCTACAGATAACATTTAAAAAAATCAATTCTACTTTATTTATTCTCAGGCTCTGTGTAACTATGCTTTTTATATTATATATTTCATTTGAGATGTCTACTAGAATTATGTCAACCTAATCTTTGAATCATTGTCAAAAGAAAACACCATCAGCTCAGATAACCAGGATTGTCATTCAAGACTCGCATGGAATGAGCTGTGTTTTCGCCGGCCTTATTCCACCCAGCTGGAACAATACACAATTATCCCCAAACACATCCAGGCGCACTGCCTTCTCCAAATAAGCTTTCTTTCTTCTCAAATGATGTTTTGCTTAAGTAGGAGGAATTTAAAACATCAACCCAAACATCCTTAATAAGGACTAACAGATCTGGAATGGGGGGTGGGTTAGTGGTGGGAGAGGTTAGGGATTTGGGTGGAGCAGTGGGGCAGTCTGAGGGCGGTCACATGGCCCTGAGGTGAACTCTGAGGGGATGGAAGCGAAACCACATGCTTGTCCTGAAATTGCACAGCTTTGACAATTCTGAGGTCCGAGGGCAGCCAAAACTGTAAATATGAGGTTTGGACTCAATGAGTAAGGCGTAGACATTCCTCAAAAGAGCATCTCACAGAACGTGCATTCTTCGCAATGATGCTTAATACCCACTAATGACAGTTTTCTGGTTAATGAGGCTGTATTTCTCTGTAGGTAGGTGTTTGTCACGATTCATGCTCGTTTACTGGCTTTGGCCATTTTCCTAATAGTTACCAGACTTTATTAGCTTACATCATTAACTCTTGTGTCTAATTTTGTTTCATCATATAACTTCATAGAAATGAGTTTGTGAGGTTTTCAGGAATAGAAAAAATGCTTTCTCTCTGTGTTCATGCTGTCCCCCATCTGCATTCATGGTTGGTATACAAATGCTACCCAGTGACAGTGATGTGCTTGGCTACTCTTGGCGCCATCCCAACTTCGCTGCACTGCAACCTTGATGTGTGATCAGACTTTAAGTGCCAGTATTAGGCAGTGATACACAGATGGTCACCCCTCTATTCAGGTGCATTGAGCTGTGACCTCATGAGCAACAAAAACTTAAGCTGGAGACAGTATCTCTGGATGTAAATGCAGGAACGATTTGTGTGTCTGTCTGTGGGCGGTTTGTGGGCAGGAGGTTTTAGGGTTTGATATGATTCACTCCGGCAGGCTGATTATTGTTTTCCACATGATTTGTTTTCTCTATGGAAGTCCACTTAATTAATGTGGGTCTGTGCCAAGGACCTGCAGATAGGCTAACTGGTTCACCTTATTTTGTCTGTTCATTTAAAGCTAAAACTTAACGTTCTGCATGAACTCTGTGGCATAACTGAATGCCTCTTTTCTTCTGCCCACAGGACTTGGGAGTGAGACCCCTATTAAACTGAACAATCCCAGATTGCTACAGAAAAGAGCTTTGAGGTAAGATATTCTTGTGTTGTAAACAAGTTTTTATTAATCAAACACCTGGTAAATAAAAACCTTGGTCCTTTCAAAAGATCATTCAAATAAGAATGATACTATGTGTAAAATTTTGACATAATCATCCCATTATAGCCACAATAAAATGTAAAACATTATAAACAAATATTTACTGTAAAACATTTAATGTAAAATAACATTTGATGAAATGTCTGACTTTGGTGACTCAAAGTGGTACTGTAGCACCACAGTGCACACTGAGATAGTAATACACAAACTACTCTCATTGTGTATGTATGTAGGTACCATAAATAGATGAGATCTTCACCAAGAAAGATTGGTGTCTTGTACTAGGGCCGTAGTCAAGTCCACCTTTGTCGAATACAAGACAGGCCCAGGTCCAAGATAGTCTAGTCCGAGCCTTGGGTCTGAGTTAAATAAGCTCCAAGCCGAGTCTGCAACTGCAAGTTGAAGTCTAAATGCGGCAGAGAGTAAAATACCAAGACAGAAAAAAAAGGAGACAATTTTTGTGATGCTAGAAATAGTATTTATGATTGCACTATAATTTATAATGGCCAAAAAGAATGTACAGTGCAAGAACACTGCATGATCAAATTAGATAGCAGTTTCACTTAATATTATACTCAACAATCTCCAGAGACAAGAGAGCATGTAACCCCCACCCTGAGTAGGGTGTTGTACTGTATTTATCATGATGAAAAAGTGTAGTCAACTTAGGTAATACTATTCACTTTAAATATAGCCTTTTCACTTTAAAGACACATAAAACTGAAGTGTGGTTATAGGTAAGGTAATAAATAGTAATAGGTTGTGTGGCAACCATTCAGATTTGGTGGGATTTCTGATGGATTGCTTAATGGCACAAAATAATGAAGAGATACATACCAATGACAAATTTAAGGCAAAACCTGAATAAATTAGTTAAACATAACAAATGCAGATGTGTGCACACCGTTCACATCTAGTCATCCTCTGTGGCATGCATAAAAATACTGGCATCAGTAAATGAGATCAGAAATTGTGGTCAACAGTGTGCATTTGTTGACTGTAATGCTTTTACATTACTGTGATATGTAAAATGTTATCTATGTGAAGTTTGCTATCATTAGCAACCACAAGCTATTGGTCATAGAACAAGTCACCCTGTAGCAACAAAGTCCAAATATTGAAATGCATAAGTAATAAAACACACTCTTGCAAGAGTGTGTTTTATTACTTATGCATTTCAATTTTCATTGTAAGAAGAATAATTTTAATATTTTCCAAGATGCACAGATCTCTCTCAGGTTAATTTCCTAGATAGGATTGAATATTATCTTGGCCGAAAATGTGGAATGTGTATTAAACCCTTTCTTAGTGCAGTGCTGTGACTGCATAGACAAGGAGACAGTAGGGTGTTGGATAAAGTTTGTGTGCTTCAGATAGGGCCAGTGTCCAAGCTTAGTCTGAAAGGAAGAGGTAAGCTCCCAGTGCTGCTCAGCACTTTAAAAACTTCTTTGCTGCTTTATTTGAAAGATTGCTTAGCATCATGTTGTTGGCTGGGTATCAAATAATCCAACAGAGCTACATGTTAGTCTCATTTAGAACATTTCCTTTACAGTGAGTAGGATGTTGGTGCCAAAATGTGCAGGTGGGGCTTTCACTTGGAAACACTTTGCATAGAGGCATCACAGGATGGAAAGTATCTAGTCATGAAAACAGATGTTGTTATGATAGAAAAGGATCTACTATGTTTGTGTCTATCATTGTGTTCACAGCTCTGTGGCTGCTGGAATGGACACAACCACAAAGTCATGTTTTCCAATTCTGGAGGGTTTCCTCACATGAAGAATCTACTGCCAGTTCTTTTATAGCTGTATTGAAACTTTGTGGTTTTGAAATAAAATCCATAAATTACTTCAGTATGTGTCTGAGGGAGGAATTTTGTGTATGCGTGTGAGGCAGAGGGTGTGACGGGGTTAAAATCTCATCTTCTTAATCATCTTCTATTTTATAGATAAATATTCACTTCATGGAATTCACAGGTTCAAATCCAGATGGATTGTTTGAATGATTGCTTGTTTTTGCAGCTTCACTATGGAATTGATTCTTGAATGTCATGCAAACCAATTCAACCTTTTTTGAATGATTAAAATTAGATTAAATCAATACTCCTGCTTATACTTTTGGTCTATAAGCAATTGAGTGTCCAACAGCGCAGCCCTGTTTTAATAACAGTTGGTATTTTTTCTGCACTCCTCAGCTTCCAGAAAGAATTCTCCTTTGATGAAAAAGACAACTCAGCAAAAAGCACCAAGGATATAGATGTTAGTCTCTTGGCCAATCTCCCCAAAGGTAAGTAAGAGGTTTCTTTAAATTTCTGCTTGCTTGTAAATGGCCCTCCCAATGTCAACTTTCCCAGGCTTTTTCAGTCACTGTTGTGCAACAGCAGCCTCTTGCCAGATAGATTCTTGTCAAGATTAGTCTAAAACCAGTTTTTCTGCAAGCACAGTCCTCACACAGTATAAACAGTTGTAGTCTCTTTTTTTTTTCTCGACAGGGTTCATTTAACCTAAATTGTAGCACCAATAAAGAGCAGTAGAGGTTTGTTGGGCTGTCAGATGCTACCGCATGGTGAATATATATCTGTTATTGGTCACTTAAAAAAAAAAAATTCCACTACAAGTAGAAATTACGTTTCAAATTCATTAGTTACAGTTGCAAGAAAAAGTAAGTGAACTATGTGATTTCCTGGTTTTCTCCATAAATTGGTTATGAAATGTGGTCTGATCTTCATCAAAGTCACAAATATCAACCAACACACAACACAATATTTCTAAACTGATAAAATACAGTCATGATCTTTCATGTCTTTATTGAACACATCTTGTAAACATACAGCATGATGGTGGAAAAATTAGGTTAAAGAGTGTTTTAATGAACCACCTTTGACAGCAATAACGTCAAGCTTCCTGTAGCTGTGGAGTAGACCTGTGCAACATTCAGGGGGGACTTTGGACCATGCTTCCTCACAGAACTGCTTCAGCACAGTGTAAATTGCTCTCTTGAGGTCAATGCACAGCATCTCTAATGGGTTTAGGTCTGGGCTCTGACTGGGCCACTCCAAAAAACTGTGCCAAGCTGTTTTTGTTCTACATGTACAGGTAGTTAATCCATAATACATAACACACCATCAGAATCTTCATATGCAAAAAGTAACTAGGAGCTAAAGCTAGAAAATAAATGTAGTGCAGTAAAAGTACAATATTTTCTTCTTAACTGCAGTGGAGTAAAAGCAGCATAAAATGGTTTACAGCTGAAAGGTTACATACACTATATAAAAAGATGCATAACTATTTTTTTCTCACTGTCTGACATTAAATCAAACTAAACACCTCCTGTTTTAGGTCTGTGATGATTACCAAACTTATTTATATTTGCTAAATTCCAGAATAATGAGAGATTTTTTTTAGAGTATTTTATATTACTTTCTTCAAAGTCAAAAGTTTACATACCGTAAAAATACTATGCCTTTAAACAATTTGGGAAAGCTCAGATGATGATGTCATGGCTTTGGAAGCTTCTGATTAATTGACAACACTTTAGTTAATTGGAGGCACACCTGTGGATGTATTTTAAGGCACACTTCAAACACACTGCTTCCTTGTGTGACATCATGGGTATATCAAAAGAAATCAGCCATATATCATATCAATTATGGACCTCCACAAATCTGGTTCATCTTTGGGTACAATTTCCAGATGCCTGTAGTTGCCACATTCATCTGTTGAAACAATTATATGCAAGTATTAACACCATGAAAATGTCCGCCCATCATACCACTCAGGAAGGAGCTGCTGCAGGAGGGACCAGTGCGCTTGACAAAATAGATTACATCATGAGGAAAGAATATTATGTAGAAATATTGAAGTAACATCTCAAGACATAAGCCAGGAAGTTAAAGTCTCGGTGCAAATGGGTCTTCCAAATTGACAATGACCCTAAGCATACGGTCAAGTTAGTTACAAAGTGGCTTAAGGACAACAAAGCCATCACAAAGCCCTGATCTCAATCCCATAGAAAATTTGTGGGTAGAGCTGAAAAGGCTTGTGCAAGCAAAGCAGCCTACAAACTTCACTCAGTTATACCAGTTCTGTCAGGAGGAATGGGCTAAAATTCCAGAAAATTATTGTGAGAAACTTGTGGAAGGATACCCAAAATGTTTTTGACCCAAGTCATACAGTTTAACAGCAATGCTGCCAAATACTAGGGAAATGTATATAAAGTTTAAACTTTGAAGTAATAAAAAAATAAAATCTCTCCCTCATTATACTGGCATTTAGCAAATATAAATAATTTTGGTAAATCTAACTGACCCAAAACAGGAGAAGTTAAGTCTGATTTAATGCCAGACAGTGAGGGGGAAATAAGTGATGTGTCTTTCTATGCAGTATATGTGAATTTCTGGTTTCAGCTGTATATGTCTGTTAAAATCTCCAGTACAGTACCTCAAAAGGTCATGTAAGTATCGTACTTGAACAAATGTACTTGGTAAGAAAGGATAGTCTGTCAGTGTGAAACTTTGGATAAAATCTTTGGATAAAATGAAAATCAGAATTGGTCATTGTCATGATTTTAGTCACCATCAGTGGAGTCTTCAGACTGAAAGATATCTGGGGTTGTGGAGTTGGTTTGAGTTAGTGGCTGCATTGTCAGCAATATAGGCAACAGGTTTTGATAAGGAAGAAGAATGTGTGGAATGTGCCATTTTTTACTGTCCATCACAATGCTAAATCAGTGAATTTCTTTTTCAAGGAACAGTTTGGTTTATCACATAGCCATTTTAACACTACCAAGATAATGTTTTCTTTTTTCAGGCTATAACAGTATTTTGTTTTTTAATCCTCTCTTAGTCTCTGAATTGAGGAAACGATTTGAAGGCATTAGTACAAGTTCTAGTGACTGGGAAATGAACAGGTAAGAAGGTGTTAAAAAACAAAGACTGCAATTTATTTTTTTTTTAACAATAATAGTGTTGAGAAGGTTGGGCACTTCTTCCTTCCTACCTGTGTGCGTGTGTGCAGAAAGGAGCGAATCGCTCGGCGGTTGGAGGGCATAGAGAGTGAGGTGCATCCTTCTCTGCTGCCTAGCTTGGTGGCCAACCGGCTTCTAGAGGAGGATATACCGAGATACACCAGGGCCTCTGACCCCCATGAACCCTGTGGTGGTGAGACATTTAAAAGTACAGTTTTTTTGTCGTGTGCGTTTGCAAAGGTATGACCAATTTGTATTTTTTCTCTGTCGGCTAGTTACAGTCCAGAGGTATGGTTTAGAAGGATTTGAAAGCCCAGAAATGCAGGTGACAGAGCGACAGTCTAGAGCTCGGTGCAGACCTGACCCTCAGTCATCCATCCATTCAGAGCCAGCCAGTTCAGGCTCCACCACCAGTGTCCTGGAGCTGGAGTCCAAGGCTGAACGGATTGCTCGCTACAAGGCTGAGCGGCGTCGGCAGCTAGCTGAGCGCTACGGTATCTCCTTGGATCAGGAACTGGACTGTCCCTCCCACTATCCTCGCACCCGGAAGGAGTCAGAAGGCTTAGAGAAGCGAAACAGAGGGGAATTGCTGGGGGAAGAAGGGAGAGACATCACATTGAGTTCCTACACCAGCACCTCTGCAACAAGCCCAAGGCCTGGACGCACAGCAGCACAGTTCAGCAGTGCCAACCTGGGCTATGAGATGGCTCGAACCAAGGTGGAGTCATTCTCAGAGAGGGAGAGGTTGATGAACCTGGAGAATCAACGTAGGGCTGCACATCCCGAGCCACCGTCTGCCTCCTCATACATGGATGTGACCTCATCCTCTGCTCCCAGGGTGCCCACTAAGGACTCTTTAGCCACAGGGATGCCACCCAGTTCACCCAAGCTGAGCAGGCACCATTCCCTCTCCTCACCTAAACATGGTGTCTCTTCTGGAGACATCTTCATTGACCAACAGTCTCACAACATCCTGAGCAGACAGGGGTGAGTGGTCTTTATGACTATTATTTATGTCTTTTATTATTTTTGTATCTGTTTTTATCCCCCTAAATAGGTTCCTCTTCATTGTGTAGCAAAATTTAAGATACATAGATATTATATAGATGTAGATGGTAATGCACATGCTGTCTGTTTGATTTTTCATTAGCAGACCATTTATTTTGTATGGCCTGGACTCCAGTTCCTCTTCTCAGATCTATATACACAAGGTTCAAGCATGGTTTTCATGTGGGCCAGAAAGTTGCTGTATCATTCTCTTTAATAGATTGATTCTTTGCAAAAGCATTATCCGTCAAACTGACAAACTGAGTTCTGGTTAAGGTATTTTACACAGACGCCAGGTTGAAACCACCCTGCCCCTGACACTACCTCTCGAGGCAGCTTAAAGGAGGGTCAGCATGGACCAAACACGCCAATTTGGAACCCTTTATACGGAACAGCGGGACGGCGTATTGGCGTGGTATACCCACCTTAAATGGGCAACTGTCTCTGTCCATCCTCTCATCCAAGGTTGTCCTGTTGGCAGGACTGAATCATACCAAGTTAGGCAACCTGAGCTGTTAGGATGAAGTAAACCTGTATCCCACATTGAGTTTTGAAGTTTTAATGATTGTTGTATCGTAACTGTAATTACAACAATATTGTCACACAGTTATTATTATGAAAATTATTATTATTGCAGAATTAATTGACTTGCAGTACAGCAAACCTGAGCCAGGGTAGTAATCTACAGAGCAGTTTTGGGGGTAGACAACCAATGTAGTGCAAGTGAGTTGTTTATTGCGTGTTAATCATTTGGTTTTAAAAACCTTTTGTTAGTTTTATGTGAAGCAGATAGATGGAGGGCAACTAAAAAGGAATGTTGGTGCAGATAGTATCAGTGTATGCACCTCAGTATATCGCTCTTCCTTGTTTCTGACCCAGCCCAGGTCTTGACCAGGCTAAGCTCCGGTAGTCTGCTGTTACCAAAGCACAGATGATGATTCCAAACCCATCCAGGCCAACATTTCCCATCTGTCTCTGCTCCTGTCTGCTTCACCCCCTCTCTGCATTTCTCAGTCCCTCTCTCAGGTTTCAAAACTTGGCTGGGGTATGTGTGTCAGTGGGGGGGCTCAGTGTGACTTCATGGTCAGATGTCTGACCCACAGCTGGGCTTGATCAAGACCATCTAGGCCTGAGAGGAACGAGAAGAAGTGTCACCTTCAGCTATGCTTAGGGTATCTGTGGGCAAAGATTCTCAGTATCCGACTGATCACTGAACATAAGTAGTTACATATTTGGGCATCAAGAAGTTCAATGTTATGAACAAAGTTAATTAATTAATGTTAGTTTAATTAATGTTAATTAAAGTTATAACATGCAACAAAAGTATTAATTCTGGGAGACATTTGACTATATACCATATAGTGTTGTTTTTGTGACAGACGGACAGAACTGATGGATGGTCTTCTGGATGGATGGTAAAACGATGGTGAAAAGATCTTAAAAACAAGTCCAGTTGCCACGGAACAGCATTTTTGGGACTTAAAATACAATATTTAGCTTATAAAATGCTTTCCATCTGCCAAAGTTTCCTTTTTCAGTCCTCTATTTCAGTATTCATGACTCAGGGACATTCTCCTTAATGTTGTTGAACTCAGCCCTGTGCTTAATGAAACAGTTCTGGCTGTTTCTCTTTATTCACCATCAGACCAGTCGCACAATTTGCCTTATCTGCGTTTTGGTTCTAGTGCAGTGAGTTAGCATTTCCTCTGAATAGCTGCTGCAGTATAAGACCTCATACAGTGTGTGGCCAAATGTATAGAACTGCTCTTCATTTAACAAACATTTTAGGAGGAATGTATTGTTCACACCTTACTAAAACTCCAGTAGCAATGAAATGCTCACAAAGGAGTTTAACCTGTATCTCCTGCTGGTAGCTAAGTTCATTCTCACTCAGGTCAGTGAAGTCAGCGGTGTGTGTGATGTAGTGTTGTGTCTCCAAGAAAAGAGCTGAACACTGAATCTACACCATTACCCACTCAATCACTCACTCTCATGTCTTCCACTGGGTTTCCATTGGTACAGTGTGAGGGTGAATCTGAGCACTGATTGGTTCCTCCAGACTGATGCTGAGGGCGACACCCACTCTCTCATCAACTGGCCATCAAGGTATACCCAGGCTGGTTGTGTGTCAGCACAAGATCACCTGCCATGTTCTCACCCAGCTGGGCTTAAATCCATCAACTCTTATAAGCAGCACTTCTTAAACTGTAGGTCAGGGCAGGACCAAATACTGTTCGCTACTAAACAGAACGGCTTTCCCTTAACAATAATCCTATCTTTTAGGGTGAAATTACATTTGTTCAGTTCGGATCCTGGGTTGATTTGAAGACACATATGTTTATGAATCTCTGCTTTCTAGCTTTAATAGTCAGCTGAGATCACATCATCATCATCCTCATCCTCATCTTCATCCTCCTCACAAGCTTGTGTTCTTTTTGCTTTGGACCATAACCATGCACAATTTGCTGGGGTGCTGTTTGTTTGATTAGACCAATTATGATAGCTGACTTTGAGTTTAAGAGACATAGGCTGTGTCTGTTCTTGTAGTTCAAATGTTAACCATCCGTTTGTTTTCATGAAGAATCAGAGTTAGGGAGAGGCTTGCCAAGGAGGACGGCTGCCAGAGGAGCCTGAAGCTGGGACATGTGATAGAACCCCCGGTGTACCACAGGCAATTTCAGCACCAGTCCCAGATGTCTATGCATTACCACACAGACCCACCAGGTTCCCCGCAGGCTTGTCCCCAGCCTGACCATCACACTGAGGCACAGCTCACCCGATCTGTGCTAATAGGAGGACAAGAAGTTGTTAGTTTCCCCAGTTACTTGTCAATAGCCTCTGGTCCCATGTCCAGGGGTAGGCAGCAGCAGTCCCAGGAGGCAGAGACTGAGGGAACAGAAGATGTGAAAACAGAGGGCCTTCTGAAGAGCAGGAAAGCAGTGCTGCCATCAGAGATCCGCCGTAGAGAGAGGAGCACCGAGGACCCATGGAGAGGAAGGGGAGACCCAGAGTTGGGACTGTCCAGGGTGAAAACCCGCAGCCAGGTGAGAGAGGGTGAGGCAGAGGATCAGGCTGCAAGAGACAGACACAGAGGCAGAGCCAGGTGGGATGAAACAGAACACAATTCCCAGCTGCAAGCAGCAGAGAACAGGTCCAGAGAGCAGGAAAATGCCTGTCATATCCACAAATGGGGGGCTGCAAGCAACATCCAGCCCAGAATGGCACACGTAGACCCAGGAAGCTCAACCTCTTACACTGCTGGAGAGACACGAGGACCCAGCCAAAGGAACCTGCAACACCAGACTCACGACCCCCAGGAGGTCAGACAAGGTGAAGGTTTCAGTAACCGAGAGTGTCACAAAGACACCCGGGTGTCTGTGGCTCAGCTCAGGCATTCCTACATGGAGACCACCACAACCCCTCCAACCAGCCGTAGGAATGAACTGTAGGTGTCAAAGTAAAATGCTACACTGCTGCTAATCACTGGCTGGCTGCTTTGGTGCTCACACTGATGCATGTTACATAACATCGCCTGGCTACCAAATGGCTAACAAGCAACTAAGTCTGATGAGGTCTGAAGTTAACATCCGAACACAACGATTCTGATGTTTCTAATCTGTCGAACAGTCATTCATGCATAACAGCACCTTTTATAGCATGTTTGTTTTTTTTCCATTTTATTGGCACCGTGACTGGTTCAGTTACTGCTCGGAGCCGACGTCTGTGTACAGGCTTTAATAAATCTGCATGGCCTTACTCACATACTTTTGATTTGAAAACCAGGGATGTGACTGAAGAGTCAATCCTATCCCATAGCTCTGCATTGACACAATTCCTTTTTTTGCTACACGTCCCTTATGATACTGTACTTTTTCTTTCTTTTGGGTACTTGTCCTCCAGTGAGGTTGAGGGGGACAGGGTACTCATGGGCTGCAGGGCCCCTTGGAGAGTGGAAAGGGACAGGGGGCGCAAGCCCCGGCAATACATCTATCCCGGGGAGAGTAGAAAGACCTCTGAGAGGTTTAGGACGCAGCCCATCACTTCTGCTGAACACCAGGAGACTGATAGGTACTGCTCTGAACTCAAGAATGCATGGCTGAGAGAATGTCCAGACGATCATGCATGTCAAAGAAATCATTACAACACTTTGTTGATTTTACATCTTGATTCATGAGAAGGTTGAATATAATCAGGTTTTATTGTACTGAAAGTATATGGTGTTTAGTGTACAATAAATAATTCTGCTGTATGTCCTTAATCAGATTAATATGTGAGCTGGATCAGCGTTTACCACAGATCCTTGGGCGTGAAAACACTGACATGTATACTCACTATACTATACTTTCTCCTTGATTTTGCTCCTCACTCTAACAAAGTTAGCAAACAAGGAAGCTTACAGGCCAAAGGTCTCTGTGATTGGACCTTGGCAGTGGTCATCACATGTGGCCGTACCAAGGAAGCATGAATTGGTCTTTGTTGGTAATCACTCCCTGAGACCACAGAGCTGAACAGACTTCTGTAATGCTGTCTAATTCTCCAGCTTACTGTAGTCTGCTTTACTAGACTGTGTTTCCCTTTTTCATTTCTTTCCTAACACTCATTGTCACATTTCCAGCATACCAGAAGCAACTGCTTTTCATGCATCTCCTCACCTCCTCTGTGGCTGTATTCCTGTAGTTTCTGTCCTTAACTACTCACTACCCTATGATCTTACTGAGCCGTGCATTGTTGCAAGGATAGTGGTCACCTTTTCTGATTGTCGTTTCTTTCTGCAATTTTGAAGGTCCTGTGTGAGTTCAGATTTTGTTTCCTCTGAAGGTAAGTATTTTTTTTCCTTTCCACAACTTTTGTTGTAAATGGCTATGAGCAAGCATATTTGTTTCTTAAATGCGTATAAACCATAAAGTCTGTGGTATGGGCATTTAGGATTTATTTTACACAGCACATTTCCTACAAGTGCATGTACTGTACTGTGAATCGAGAAGAAAAGTATTTGTACTGCAGCTTCTACACTGATGTGTTGGTGAAATATTCAATTTAACTTTTTAGTATCGATTCTGGCAATAGTGGCGATTTTTGACTTATTTCTACCAAAAACCAACCAATTGGGTTCTTTCAAGAATGAGAATGTCACCATAGCAAGAATTGAGAACTCATAATTCACAAATACAAGTGAACTGGAAATCATCAGTCTTTTCTTCTCAGGAAGTGCTGATTTATTTCTTTTTTGATAGTAAAACGCAATGTTTTGTTTATAGACTCATTTCTGGTGCTCACAGTAGCATAACAGCACAGCAGAGGGCAGAACCAGATCATCTGCTTCTTATAAGCACACACTCAGCTGTGACGCTTTTTGTACTGTTAAGAATTAGAGGGTGCAGAGCTCAGCACAGCGCCGTCAATCAAAGGGAATAGCTGTTTGGTGATGTCATGTCTTATATCTTGCTGAGAGACAGTGAGTGTGTGTGTGTGTGTGTGTGTGTGCAGCAGTGTCTCACACACCTGTCTAGCTCTGTATAGTCTCCACACTTCAGTCAGTCATAGGTTTAGTGGTTTGTCGTTGCTCACGGGGATAATGCCAGATGGTTCTAATAATGAAAGTAAACATACTAATGGTGAACAGATGATTTGAAGTCTATTACACTTACCCTTTATTTAGGATGGCATCATCTACTCTGACACCATCAGGATTATATTGTCATACTCCTGGAGCCAGAGAATTTTACACTATTACAGTTTTACCGGCCTTAAGTGTAACTTCACGTGAGGAATGAGAGAATAGGATCAACTTTATTGTCATTGCACATCTAAGGAATACAACGAAATTATGGGTAATCTGTTAACCAACCGTGCACTATAAGACACTGAATAGAAAAACAATAAGGCACATGATATTAAATATAAAATACCAAAAGAAAAAACAAACAATATGTGTGTAATGTAAAGGAACATACACAATGTAAATATAGAAGTGTTCTTGTGCAATAATAGACCTATTTAAAGTGCACAGTGCATGTTGTATTGAGGTAGAAAACTAGTATAGAAAAAGTATTAATAAAATCAGCAGAGATCCCCTATAAAATCCCTTAATGTCCACTGTTCATTTTATTTTCCTTTAAGTAGCTCTGAGGTTGGGAAACCCACCTGATTCTGTCTGATAGTACCACATGCATTCTGTATTGGGTATTTCCAGTATTAATGATATAAAGTCTTTCCTTTTTTTTGCCTTAAGTAAAATGTTCAAACCTCAAACTTTACGTTTTTATGGATCATTCAGCAGTTTTTCAAATGGAAATATTCTAGATGCCTTGCACAGCATTTATACACATTTCAGCAAAATACAGCAATATTTTTCAGCAGTTATCTTACATAGAACTGAAAGTTAAATCAGTGTTTACTTGGAAGATAGTTCCAACCATCCCTTTTTACGGAGATGACATCCAAAGTTTCTAATGTCCTAATATTTCCTTCCCTCATTTCCTCTTTCTCTGCAGCTGATGAAGAGAAGCTAGATGACCGGGCCAAGCTGAGTGTAGCAGCCAAGCGCTCTCTGTTCAAGGTGAGCTTCTATTGTGTGTTTGTTCTTTCATTTCTTCAGATTTCATGCTGATTCTGGACACAAAGCATGGAGAAATGTCCTTCCAACCAGGGCACAAACACTGAGGCTGGCTGGTTTTTCTTTTTCTGTTCTCTCGTCACTTTGAGGATTTAGAGCTGAAAACTTGGAAAATCTCATGATTCGGTTTGATCTCATGCATGGATTAGACTAGACATAGAACATTTCACTCCACATCTGTGAAATTGACCTCAAATATTTTCTGTAGTTTTGATTCCTTGAGCTCAAGTCAGTAGGTATGTTGTTAAAGGGCTCTGTGATGGTCATTTTTTAAGCAGTTAATTGACTTTTGCAGCCAATTTAGTCACTGTTTAACTCGTTTTACTTCTGACCCAATGCCACAACAACTGACTTAACTCTGCTCCTATATTAAGCTAGGGTTTATGTGAAATGCATTGATAATGATTTTACATGTATAACCTGATATTTCTATCCAGGAACTGGAGAAGAACATTGATGGTGGAGCTCCTAAACCGCGATCCAGGAACGCAGCAGTAGACAGAAGACTAAGGCGGACCCAAGACCGATCCAGAACTCAGCCAGTCACCACTGAGGAAGTAGTCATTGCTGCCACGTAAGTCTGTAAAAGTTAATGAAATAGGAACAGTACAAGTAGTTTATGTGTGCAGCTGCTGGTCACCACAGCACACAACTTATGTGCAAGTTTAACTTTTTCTTTCATTAATATCAATTTACTCATAATCTGGTAAGGAAAGCAAATGATCTTACTTCCCCAAGCTATTTTTTAAAGCATGCCAAAAATCCTTTTAAGTCTCTATGTCCATATTACAAAAAAAAAAATTTTCTTACTTCCTTGTGGTGGTATATAGTGATCTTGTGAAGTGTGCTTAGGGCACCTAAATGCCAGTAGCAGCTCTGTTCTACAAAAATGTAATTTGTCAAAGCACCAAAAAATGAAATTGCATTCACATCAGCTTCACTGGGATGAAGACAGAAAAGTCATATCTAGTCCTGCATGGCCTTAGAATACTGGGGAACAAAATATAGTATTTGTTTTAGAATTTAGGTGAACCAACCCTTTAAATTTGTGAATCTTATAGAAACAAAATGTATGATGTAGTATAATTGTCTTGTTTTGTCACCTTGTTATCTAATCCATTCAGTCAATCACATTTTCTACTCTGGATGTGATTCAAAATTTATATTATTATTATTATTATTATTTAAATTTATATATCTACGGATTCTGAGATGAAATTTGGTTTGAGCCTCCACTGATGTTGACACTGTCTACTTTTCAACATACTATATGTTCTTCTCTTTTAGTTTAAGTGATTCATTTTCTTAATCACCTGGGCGTCACCTGGTTCATTCCCTCTGTCACCTCTTGTGTGTGTGTGTGTGTGTGTGTGTGTGTGTGTGTGTGTCTGTCTTTTGTTTCTTGACCACTATAGTACCCCTTCTCATGTGCCACAATCGGTGACTGTTCACACTGCTGTAGCACGCATCCCTAGCCCCAACCTAATTTGCAGCAATGTCCTGCCATACAGGTACATGGCACGTGTGTGTGTGTGTGTGTGTGTGTGCATGGTTGTGAATGCTCACGCTGACCTACAGTGTGTGACTAACATGTTTTCCGGTTGCTGTTCATTCACAGCATAGCAACATTTTCAGAATAATATTCTCAAAGGTACTGCAGGATTCAGCCTACAGGATATAAAGTTGTCACTAATGTGGAGTCCTAGTGCACAGTGTTTTTTGATTTTTGGTGCCCTCCTGTGTGATTGGAGGACACTACATGATTGAATTATTAAATGACTCGAAGACCATGGTTTTATTTGTAGTGAGCATGACTCACTCGGGCTGTGTAACAACTCTTTTTTTGCTCTTAAACATTTATATCAGATGTCACACAGCACCATAATGCTTAGCATGCCACTTGGTAGCTTGCATGAGCTCCTTTCAAGCTTACAAGAAGTCTCCCTTTCTCCTGCTTCTTTGTGTCTTGGGTGGCATCCTTCCCCCACAGCCTGCGGGCATCTTCACAGCAGAGCGCAGCAGCCCGGGAGCAGGCGCGGGGACCCCAGGAGGTACAACATACCCAGCAGGCACAGTCATCCACAATGGAGGGAAATGCTGAGAACCAGAGTCAGAGTCAGGAGGAGCCTGACCTCTGCACCCTTAGCCTGGCAGAGAAGATGGCGCTGTTCAACAGACTGGCTCAGCCTCCAATCAGGGTTACCCGCACCAGAGGGGACACACGGCAGCGCAGGTCCAACACTCGCTACCAGACACAACCCATCACACTGGGAGATATGGAGCAGGTGAGGAATAGCAGCATAATGTGCAATTTCTACAGCAGAGTATCAGTATTTTCAACCTATAGTTAGGTAGTACAAGTATCCTTTCTACATGTTTTTAGCTATATGACCTTCTTTATGCTGTAAGCCTAATGTATTTTTAAAGTAAAAGTAATTTTATGTATTTGTTTTTGTTTTTTCAAGAAAATGCTGGTATAAAAAAGTCTTATTTACACCTTTAAACTTTAAGTGTGGACATAAAGTTCTGAGAAGTAAATGATCAATATATGGACTTAGGGGACTTCAGTTGTAAGCTGTTACCAGTTCATTATTTTACTGGTAGCCCGTGCAGGGAAGATATTATCTTGCTACCTGGTACCAGTGAGGGGCGTTGCTGCTGCATTTGTTTTTATCTAGCTCCAGGCGAGACTTAGCTGACTCACACACAAAGGGAGTTAAATCAGCCAGTAAGATAAGAACAGATAAAACCATGTAAGATGTGGTGTCCAGAAGAGAGAGGGGTGTTTAGTTTTGAAAAAGCTACAACTAACAATTTGTTTCTCAGAAGTAGCATTTGCTAAAGAACAATATGAAAAAAACAATATTAAATAAATAAACTGTGTGGATAATTCTTTTATCAGAATAAAACATATGTAACCTAAGTATTGTAGCATGTAAATGTTTCTGCTCCAGGAGTCTTCCGACATAGACATAAGAGATGAACAGGAACTATGTGACAGCCCAGTAGAGCGCCTACAAGTAAGGTTTCTCTGAACAATCACCGTGCATTTGCTTGTGACACTTGAGGCTGACGCAGCTGGAGCACTCTTCTCAGAAATGGTTTTCCATTTCTGTGAACACCATGTGCTGTATTGCATCTCATTTTTGGCCCATCTTGATGTTTTGTGATTTCATTATGAATGTACAGTGCATGACTTCGCTTCTGATAAAGCTCTGACTCAGTCCTTCATCACCCTGCTGTCAATAAATGGGCTGCGATGTGTGTATGGATGATGGCACTGGCCATATTTCAGAAGGGCTGAGGGCTTAAAAGACGCCTCTGTGGCGGAGAGGAGGAGAACAGAAGCATCTCATCTCTTGTTCGCCACATGGACTGAAAGCGGCTATTTGTCATCAGCTTATTCAAAACTGGCAAATGTTTCAGGGAGAGGAAGCGAAAAGTAAAAGGATTGCGATTCAAAACTTCAGCTCTTTATCTTATAAAGGGACGTGGGGTGGCTGAAGCCAATCCCAGCAACCAACAAACATAGACAACTCACCATAAAAGAAGTTACAATAAAGGACAGACATTCATAATATTTAGCACATGCCATGGATGTTTGCTGTTACTTCTTAGTTGTTAATCGGCAAAAATGTAAGGCTAGTTCATGTCTTCAAGGTGAAGTAATGGTTATAAATTGGTTGAGTGTGTATTTTGAGTACAGCTGGTTCATTGCGCATTGAGAGGGAGTGGCATGGCTTTGTGATGTGGGCTGCAACTGACCAACGAGATAGGCTGCCCTTTGATGCTCAGGAAGTGTAGTCAGTCAGGCAGGCGGTGATTAGTCAGCGTGATTCTCTCAATGTTGTGTGTGTTTGCAGTTTGCCTGGCTTGTTTCTCTGCTTCTCTGGCTGACTGACCCATTTCTTTCTTTCTCTGTGTCTCCTTCCTCCCTGTTACATAGCTTCAAAACAGTACAGGCTCTCAGTTTGGGGACTTCCCTACTTCATCATCATCCTCTGCATTGAGAGCAGGAGGCACCGTATCCACTGACCATGCCGGAGACATCCACATAACCAGAGCACCAGCCCCGGTCGAAAACGTCCCTCGTGACTCTGACACGTTCGTGCCCTCTCACCACCCAGACGGCCTGACCAGTAGGTCCCAGGACTCTGTGGATCACCAGAGGTACCGAATCTTGCCTCAGGGAGAAGACAGAGTTGATCTGGGAGCAGGGAAAAGGAAGTTGCCCTCTCCTGATGGATCGGTCAGACAGACTGCTCTTCCTCAGCCCCTGACTGGAAGAGAGAGGAATCGGGTGGAGGAGGAGGTGGAGCAGCAGCTGCTGTCCAGAGGAAACGGAGACGGAACTGCGCAGAGCACAGAGAGCTGTATTCTCCAAGAGAGGCAGGAGCAGAGGGGGTATTTGAGAGAGGAAGGACACTACACAGACAGCCACACAAGCAGGGCCATCACAGGAGGTAAGAACAGAGAGGGAAAACTGCTTTCTTTATATTATAATGTATCCTTTTCTTTTTTCTTTTGAAATGATTCAAATTATAATTCAATACAATATTTTATATATACATTATATACATTTTCTTGTTTACAAAGTAATACTATACTTTTGCTGTGTGTGCAAAATGAGATGTTTCCCTTCAAATATCAGGTGTTCCACAAAAGGGTCACAGAGGTTTAATAGTATTAAGTGGTTGTGGGATGTTAGTTGTGTTTAAGAGGACAAGGTTTGTGATACTTAGCAAAACCAAGATGGGTAAAACGGTGAACTTGGTAAACATTATACATGCAAAACTACATCATGTTTGGTAATTTCCAAAAGTTGGCATGCTAACATGTTAGACTAAGATGGTGACCTTGGTGCACCTGCAAATGTTAAACATCACCACATTAGTACTATCATTATAATCTATAACCACAAAAGCAATTGTGTGTTATGTACGTTGTTGTAGGATATGAGTTTTATTTATTTATTTATTCACAAAGAGTCAAAATTAACAAATGTTAGCATGGTAACTTTTAAAAAGACTTATGTTGGATAGGGGAAGAAAATGGATGAATAAAAAATTCTAAGGCTAAATAAACACTGGTGTAAATGTCAGCAGTAACAAACAACCACATTTTCTGTGTGTATCATCTGTGGAAACGTCACATTCAGGTTGCGGTTTTCAGGCTTCCTTTTTGTCTGAGCTGCAGTGACTCTGAAACAGACACTTTAGAGTGCAGAAGTTCCATGAACAACAAATCGCTTGTTTGTGCAGTGGGTTTCATGCACATCAGGCAGTAGTTCATCAACTAGGGAACTCAGTACCCAGTGTGAGTTATTTAATAACATCTGTGCCAGGGACATTCAATGGTGTGAAGAGCTTCTGTGCTTCTCACTGGTCGATGAAAGCCTCTTGGTGTAAGCATGAAAGATGTTTACTGCAATGCTGCTTGTGCTGCTAGCTTTGCACTGTGATGTTTGCAATGATTTAGGGCAACACTCATTTTTTGGAATATTGTGTTTTATTGGAGGTCTGTCTTCTTGATAGGAAATGCTGGAGTGTCTGATAAATGAATCAATTTGTACAATGTATTTTGAATTAAATGTCTGTGAAGATTCTCAGTCATCCAGGTCATGGTTATTCCAAAAAAGGTTATTCAGTGGCAACTGGACTTGTTTTAGTTCCTTGAAGACGTATTTTGAATTAATTAATTTGAATTTGAGCCATTCCTAAGCAGAGCATCCAATCCACCATGGGAACCTTGTTAACATTTATGTACTGTAGTTGCTATCAAGTTATTGATTTTACTCACTCTATTGTGTATGTGCTTGTCTGCTTGTACTCGCAGAGCTGCCAGAGTCCACTGTGGTAACATCCAGAGCAGCATCTGGTTCACCCAGGAGCGTGTGTGAGCCTCCAGACGCACACACAGACGAGAGCGGCCTCAAAGCCAGCCTGGTTCAACCTGAGCAGGACGACGAGATGAGCGACATGATGGCCAGACACATTTCCATCAAAGAGAGGTGAGCCTGGTCAGCTGTTATTCGTTTTAGACTTGCTGTGGGTAGAGATTTGTTTTTCTCATGTTGCACATCCAATACATTCTCTGCTCCATGTTCGAGGATACATATGAAGGTACTGTTAAACTTTTAATTTAATCCAAATGTTATTAATGTCAGCCTGCCTTGCCTGAGATTTCTTTCTTTTTGGCATATAGTTACTTAAGCACACACAATGCGTTCACATCAAAATTTGTAATTGTCATGTAAAATTGAAGGTTTATGTTTAATTGGAACACAATTTTGGATTCCCTAACAAAGCAGTTACATAAGTCCACTCATGTCACATTGTGTCTGCAGGCACAGTCTTCTGGTTTGACTGGTAAACACAAACTGCAATCACACTACAAATTGATTGATGACATAATGGAATTACATGTTAACTGGTGTTAGAGGTGGTGTGTTTTCCATAATCAGTCTGCTTGTTGTACTTTGTGTCATATCTCACTTTTTTTTAGGTTGTCTTTAAGTCTTTCCCAATTTCAAAGCATTTTACTGGAGTCAGGATCTGTCTCCCAGTTACAGCTGGCGACATCTATTCAGTGTTACTTTCATGCTGTTTTTAGCATTGTGGAGAAGCCCCTGGGGCAGAAGAGAACATCCCTTCACTGGGTCATAGAGGGGGTGGTTGTAAGAGGGGCAGAGGTCACTGCACAAACCCTGTCCCCTCCCTTAAGGGTCTTCTCATGCTCCTCATTCAGAGATGGGAGCTCAACAAGTGAACCTCTGTTCTTGTCATACTAGTGTACAGTATGTCAAGTTGTGATTTAAAATTGTGCATTTTATAGCACTTTTGTAAAATACTGTAAATACAAATAGTGACTTAATACTACTATATAACCCACTTTTGTTACTTTTTTGTCTACATTTAATTCAACTAGAATAAATCCGAGCACCTCTTCTACTGCTTAAACTTTGGTTGAACTTTAAACCAAAGTCTTTCAAATAAGCTCCCATGTCTAAGTGATATGTACATCTACTGTATTTCTACTTTAGCTTTCCTCTTTCTTTATATCTTTGATCCAGAACTCTTCAGTATATCTAACCTGCTAAGTGACACTGCGTGCCTCTGCGTAGCATCTGCTATCTCTTCTGCAAACACTCCCATAGATAAAAATAAAAGACACGGGAACGTCCCTGTTCTTTGTTGGCTTCTGTGATGTGACAGCAAGTTTGAGGTTTTGCTGAATGCTAGCCTTTGTGGTAACTTGCGCAGTAGGCTGTTTTTCTACATTTCATCCATTGTTGTATCTGCTTAATGCACAAAATTCTCACGTCATCTGAGGCATATAATTTTTACTAGTCTTTTAATAAAAGTTTTTGCGTTCAACCATTGTCCTTAATACAAGTTCCAGAACATAGTTTAAGGTGTAACAATAGTAAATATCCTTGATGAAATTTAGAAACCTAGAAGCTTGTGTTATTACAAATTGATATAGGGGAATTATATTTCACACCATCTTGCTTAAGCAAACTGGATATTTGAGCTGTGCTTTTGATATGATTTTTAAACTTTTTAAAACTTTAACGCCCCCCCCCCAGAGTTGCCTTGTTGAAGAAGAGTGGCGAAGAAGACTGGAGGAACAGGATCAATAAGAAGCAGGATGTGGTGAAGATTGCTGTAGGTGAGCAACACGCTCAGCTCTGGGAGGTGGAGCAGAGCCTCAAGAAGAAGGTAACCACCTAATCTACACACACGACATGCAGTCATCTGCCTGTGGCTGTTAAGTCTATCATGTCTGTTACACTGTGTTTTTTATGTTGTTGCTGTTGTATGAGTAATCAAAATATGCTTCAAATTTGATTTGATCCACAGTCTTGCATTATGACAGCAAGTATTTCCTGTATCAGCCTCTGAAGTCAGGCTCTTCATTATACAGAGTTCTGAGATGCTTTTGATCTTTTTGTGCTGACATGTAACTGTAATGTCAAAGAGATGTCAGAGGGCTGACAATCATTAAATAATCAGTGCTGCAGAATAAACCTGCAAAGCAGGTGGTAACAATTTATGATATCTCTAAACAGAGAGGTTGTGTATTGTCTTTTGATTGTTGTCTCTTTCCCATGTTCTGTCTCATAAACACATGCTGTTGTTTTGTGCTTGAAATATGAGGAGTTCACCTACTTTTATTCAATTCATGACAATAGTATATTGTACTGTATCATCTCAATCATTTGCACATTACATTATGGTGTCTACTGTTTTTATTTTATATCTATACAGTATGGAAGGGTATGTCTGCCAATATTAAATGAAATGATTTCCATGAATATATGACAATATTTTAAAAATGAAATGGTACATTCTAAACTAAATAATCGTACATTAAAAAATTGAAGTCCTCATTACTGTAAATAATACTCCTTAACATCACACTGCTATAATATGAATGTGAAATTGATTTTTCAGTTTAGATTAGTTTATGTGTGCAACTAGAGTTTTGCATTTTAATATCTTTGTCTTGAATTTAGTCTTTTCTAATGGCAAACAAAGGTAAATTTCCATATAACCTTCCACATAAAAATGCTTTAAAAGATATAATCAAATTCAATGTCCAGCTGGCAGTTTTCATTGTACATTGCACATTGTCTGCAAATTCAAAACTGAAGTCCATATAATGTCCAGCTTACTAGAGATAAAACAGTATGAAAATTTAGTATCACAATTATAGTGACCAAAAGTAACATGGTTATCAGTATTATCACGGTATTGTTAAAAGGTTCTGAAAATTTGCAGTACTAACTCGTTACTATTTATATTAATTTTAATATTCTCTCTGTTTCTCATACACAAACGCACCTCTAAAATGTACTAGTATTTTGAGTTTCTTAGTACTGGCTGTTGCACACTTTTCAAGCAGAGAGAGAGAGAGAGTAAACTAATATGATGCCTGTACCAGACTTGACCATCAGTAGACTCGATCACTGAGTCTACTGTCGGCATTTTCCGATGCACAGGCTGCAGCTCAGTATCTACAGAAAGTATCAAGGGAGAACGAGTTCATGTGAGAACTGGTCCCACAGTTTGTACTGATTTGAATATGGAGTCTGCAGCCATCACCTGTAGTCAAGTAAGGAGGTAGAGCACGTCTGTAGTCTGTGCTACAGAGACTGTTATTAACTTTGGTTGATGCTGGACTGTATTTTACCCTTCAGCAGGGTAGTTTTTCAAATAGTCCACCACGGTTTTAATGACAATTAAAATGTGAAACAGTAGAACTAACCGCTGGAAATTTTTCCATGGTTTACCTTAAAAATGGCTACTGTTACATCCCTACAGCTTACTAACGTTATGGCCACATAAACATTATACTTGGGGCGGCATGATAGCTCAGTGGGTAGAGCAGTCATTTCCCAACCCATGTGGGAACTACATGTTGAGGTGTCCTTGGACAAGGCACCGAAACCCCGTAGTAGCGCTGACACAGGTCTAGCAGCTGTCCAAACAACAATTTATCAATAAAGTATCAATTATTATTACTTATTGTACTATTTTCATGATGGTAGTAATCACAGTATCCATTTTCCATTTTCATTAAATTATTTTATTTTAATAGTGGCAGCTATAGCCTTCCATACATATTATGATTTCGTGTGTGCACTTTTAAAAATAACTGTCAGGAGTCAGAGACAGAAATTATTAACTGTTTGTTGCACTGCTTGTGTACTTTGTCATTCCTGGCTTCAGACTTTCTTTCCACTAAACTGCATGTTGCATGTAATCTTCTGTTCTTCTGTTTGTCTCTGTGTGCATGCCCTTCACCTTTTAAAAAAATAATAAACATCACTTCATTTGTGCCTGTTGGGTGTGTTTTTGTATTGGCCTCCTCTGTGTGTTTTTGAAGGGAGGGTCCGGGTGGGACGATCACGTACCTCTCTGTTTAGACATATTCACACCAGCTGCCATCCACTGCAGCAGGACTGTTTTTGTTTGCAGCTGCTTATCAGGGTTTGTTCAGCTCTGTTTGACAGATGTGCCTGAACATATTCTGATTTCAGGCTTTCAGGTCATTAAAGGTCAGGGAGAGCTTTGCTTTGATTACTCTGACGCTTTTGTGATCGATCAGACACAGTATGTTTCAGTTAACTTTTCTTAATTTTTCTTTTTTTTCTTCTTCAGAACACGTTGCTTTAATCAAGCAAAATAGCTAAGTAGAGGTCAATGATAAGGACAGCTGATGTTGTGCATCTTGTTTTTATCCACTCTTTCATCAAGAGCAGTTTCCTGTTTCACATCAAAGAAAAACTGAGGCAGAAAATGAGGCAGATACAAAAGTGAGCAGATGCCAACAGCAGAGCAAATAAAGAGAGGCCAAGTCAAGTTTTATTTATATGCTGTAGTACTTGAGCTGTGTTGTAGGATTAGATCAACTAGAATTAAATTTACAAAAGTCAAATGTGTCAATTGCAACCCGCTCCTCAGAGACGACTTCTGTCATGGGCTTTTTCATACTCAGGGCAAGCTATATAATTTAGATACATCGGTAAACACAAGGGCCATGTTAAATGCTTCAAGTACTAAGAACGCGCATTAGTTGCTGTCTTGCATCTTGATAGATCCCATACACACAGAGTGTGATAGTGGATCATTTGATTTGCCCACACTGTTATTTCTGGGACAACAGAACCTTAAAAAAAAACATGTCACTTCTCTCCTGAAGTACTGATGACAATTGGTGAGTCCTCTGTACCTAACCAAATGTGGGTAAGGCCACATCTTATACCATTACCTAATGAATGAACTGGCTTTATTATTTTTGTTTTGCTTCATGTGTAAAAACAGTGGGCCGAGCTTTTAAAAGGGACTGAAATATTAGCATATATTAGTTGGCTGCAATCCTCATGGATTTTTATTTTTCCCCATGACCACAACTGCTGTTCTCTTGATGACTTCCTCTGTGTGTATGTATATTTCCACTTTCTGCGAAGAAGAGGACACCACTTTAAAACTGGTTAGCCAATAGCACTGTAGGATATGTTCCTGTTCCCCTTTGTTCAGTGGTGAATTTTACTGTCGTAATGCCAGTGCAGCTATAATAGAGGTGGATAATTTTTATTTTTATTTTAACTATTTATTTTGATCCCCATCAAGAAGTTGTTGTTGCACAGCTGCACATATATAATGGCGCCTACTGCAGGGTTTCGGTGTCTTGTCCAAGGACACCTTAACAGGATAAATACCTCTTTCAGAGATGAGATGGGTCAATTCATCAACCTATTCATTAGACAGCAGACAGGCCTGCTTCTCACTCTCAGCAGAGATTTCAGAATACAGTGTAGTTTTAAACCATTCACTGATAAACCAAATTATATACATTTTCATCTTCCTCTGTCTGTCTACTGACACTCTGACACTCTACATGTGTGTTTTCCGTTTCTGTTTCTCCCTCGCTCTGTTATCATCATTTTAATATGGTGCTGGCTGACCCACACAGATAGTCCTGCTTCACAGCTTTGATCTGGATGGGGAATAAAAGTATATTATGAGATATGTTCGGTTAATTACTCACAAAGTGAATCTTGTATCGCATCAGATAATAGATTACAACGTACAAGTAATCCACGGCTGTCAATGTTGATTATTCCTTTAACTTTCAGTCTGTCAACCATATTCAGTGTAACTGACAGCAGATCTGTTTTTTCTTTTCTTTAGAGAATAGCTGATGATGAGTTGGAGAGCGAGAGGATCGAGGCTCATATGTCCATCCAGGAGAGGAAACAGCTGATAGTGGCCCGAGAGGAAGCCTGGAAGACCAAAGGCTACGGAGCTGCCAATGACTCAACCCAGTTTACTGTGGCTGCGCGCATGGTGAAGAAAGGTCAGAGGGCAAACTGAACACACATACTTTCTATATACCCATGCAGATGTTTATTATTATTAAAAACAGTAAGTTATTACACACCATATCAGTCTCAGTGGTCTGCTATGAGTCTTCCAAAGCCCACTTCTCAATTATTAGCTTGAGGAAAGTAACTCTCCTTTTCCTTCCATCAGGCCCAGATGCACCAGGTCAGAGTAGCTGCTGAGGCAGAAAATTATTTAATGGTTGAAGTTATTCCCAATTAGCTCTGGGCTCAGGCAGGGATTGTGGGGGTAGGTGATGGAAGGTTTTATTTATGGTTTTGGGGGCATCGGTGGGCTTGGCCAGATTATGGCTAATGGGGAATGACAGAAAGATCCACGTCAGAAATAATCCAGAATTTCAGGCATCATATACAGTGCATCTATAGCTGTGGCTTTCCTTTAGGCTTACATTTAAAGCTACAAGTTCCAGTGATTGCACAGTACAGTATATCTGCAGAATCACCAAGAGACCTTAGCTACTGCTACAAAACAATACTCATTAGATTTTTGAAAAGCTGGTCAGTATTTCTTATAACAACAGTAGTTCAAATTACTACACTGTGTATGGGGTCGCTTGTACTGAAAAACCCACACCCAGTTTAGCAATTTTCAGCTCATTATGGTTTCATGGTTCTTCAGTGTTTCATTTCAGTCTCTGTATCTGAAATCTCACTTCTGTTAACTCCCTGTATTTTACCAGAACCGGTACCAAATAGCAAACAGAGTTAGTGAATAACTGGTGAATATATTAGTGCTTTCTGAAATCTGTGTCACACATGTGACACTGCTAGTGCACAACGCAGCTAGTGTGATTACATTTTAGTGTGTTAAAGCTCTTAAATTCTGAAAACACCTTTACTGTTTTTTGCTTTCACTGGTGATAATGATTTTTTTCAGTATTTTTTTTCAGTATTCTTAGTAGTTCTGATAAAGTCACGCTGATTCTAAAATTAAATTACTGTACTAAAAAAGGGAAGGACCTGTTTGGCGTTTTCATAAATTGTAGAGAAAAACCGTTGTGGCCTCATTATGTTGTTTGAGTCATTGGATGTTTATGCCTGTCTCCCTATGTTCCTGTATCAGGATTGGCCTCCCCCTCTGCCCTCCAGTGTTCAGTGCCACCCAAACCTAAGAACTGCAGCCTTGCTGTCTCCAAACCACAAGAAGGTCTGTTCAACCTCAGTCACTTTTTTCACAATAATTTATGTCTACTAACATTTTTTTCTACTTGTCACTACACTCTTGTATGCTCTGGCTACCTGTTTAGTTACACTGCTATCATTTGGAGCTGTCCAGTTCATTTAGCTGCAGTAATGAAGATGTTCCTGCTGGATTTAGACTTACTGACTGTCAAATCATTAACTGTCACCAGACACACATTTTGCTAAACAAGTTCTGCTTGCAACTATGTTCAGATTAACAGATTAACATTGTGACTGTATGTAAATGTTCATCATTTAAAGTCAACAACAGCATCCATGTTGACTATAAATATAAACTATATATGTCAGATTATAAACAACAATACCTGCCTGTTCAGAGATGAGATCTGTGCTAAAGTCAAACAGTGTAAATGTATGGTTCTAACAGGAGTGTGTGTGGGTGTGTGTGGGTGTGTGTACAGAGATCAAGGCTGTTCCAGATCTCAACCTGGAGTCAGACAGGAAGCTGGATAAACTGGAGTCATTCCTAGGCAAGCTCAACAGTAAAGGTCAGTCTTCCTCAGTGTGATGTCTACAAGTTCATCATGCCTCATTTTGGAGCCATGCTTGGCACTGGAATGTGAGGCCCATCACACTGGCTAAATATTACATTAAAAACTCCATTAAACTCACTATTGTTCATTTGAGATGAGAGACTATTTTTCAGACAAATATTGCACATATATGATACCAGTCCTGGTTGATTTTACAAAACCTTTGGTTGCTGGTGGTAACAGCAAACATGTTTTAATAGGGATCCTTTGAAATATGTAGTATGCAGTGTTTCCTTGTCATTATGCAGTCTGAATTTTTGGGATTTATGAGAAGAGGAGGGCAGTGTTCCTCATGATGGTCATTGAGTAAAATAAGTGCTGCCTGTGGGCAAAGAAAACGTTTTCATTTATGTCACTGCATTTTACATTTATTTATAAATCGTAATTACTTTCATTAGCAATACATGAACATAACAATGTTTGTAAAGGTTTTAAGCAATAGTAGTGGTGTATTTGTTTTAGGAGACACATAAATAAACTTGAATAAACTGTTGTGAATTTCTTACACAGCCTTGTCTTGTCCCTCCCCAGTGTCTGGACTACCAGAAGCTACAATCACAGTTACAGAGAAGAAGGTAAAGGAAGTGATGACCCTCGAAGATGAAACCTTCTCTAAGTTCTATCGCCAAGTGGAGGAGCTCCCCTCTGTCACCAACAAGCTGGAGACTGAGGATGACTTTGATGCCATCTTCGGTCCCCAGATGCCAAAGTAAGCTCTCACTGCCAGGGGTCAATTTTACATATGAGACTCTTATGTTAGTTGTGACCCCTCACTTCTGACCCCCTGTTCCCAGGCTGACCTCAGAGATGGTGCAGCACAAGCGAGCAGTTCGCCCAGCGCGTAATGTCCAGTCATCCAGGAACCCTGTGAAGATGCTTGCTGCAAGAGAGGACATCAGACACGAGTACACGGAGCAGAGGCTCAATGTGGGCCTGCTGGAGAGCAAGAGGATGAGAACTGAAAAGAGTGAGTGAGAATGGATGGAATACAACATGTGTCAGGCTACTTTCTCTAAATTATTTGCACAATATAACTAATGTGTCAGGCTGTGCTGTGTTGTGTCTTGACATGGTGTGAACTAACAAGCTACTCTGGGACTTTAACCCACATCTGGGACTGGAGTCAGTTTCCTGTCATTGTGCAGAGCAGTACTCTAAGTCTGAGTGTTGTTTTTGAGCTGCACATGGTTAGACTGACATCAGCAAACCCACAAAGTCATGTAAATTCCTCTTGGAGACCTCAGCATCACGTGTGAAAGGCCATGTGTTTCTGGGCCTCAATATAATAGATGTTTTTTGTGTTGTGCGTTTCTCTTTGTCTCTTGTCCCCTCTCTGTGCTCTGATCTATCCACTGCAGTGAATAAGAACTCTGGTTTCTCTGAGGTGGCTCTGGCTGGTCTTGCTAGCAAGGAAAACTTCAGCAATGTCAACTTGCGTAGTGTCAACATCTCTGAACAGATGTCCAACAACAGTGCCGTGCCATACAAGAAACTCATGCTTTTGCAGGTCAAAGGTGAGTTGAATGGATAGACTGTTTCGATTCTGCACAAACAGGTTCACCTACACCCATGTGATACGCCAAGCTTCTTAGGAGGCCAGCAGTCGAGCAGAAAAGTATATAGATGTCTGACTACATTTTTATTTTTGTGGTGACACAAAAACTGTAGCAGCATTTACATTCAGCTGTTTTACATGATGATCAAGAGGATGCTGCTCTGAGAGTGTCCTTTCAGGAGGATATCTAAAATGGGAGCTGAAAGTAGGTCTATTTCTGTGTCTTTGCACCTCCTCCACACGTCTGCTGGTGACAGCTGTGGCTCTAAATCATTCTCCCCTGGTCACCTCATGCTATCCTGACCTGATCCTCTCCTCTTAACTCCACTGTCTGTAATCCAGAGCAAATCCAACACTCTGGGAGTGTCATCAAGGCCCCTAAACAACCCTGTGTTTGTATTTAGACCAATTTATGATTTATTGTATACAGTATTTGCACTATCTTGGCCGCATTCATTAGCTGTAAATTGAAGTGTTAAACCTAAAGTGGTGCACGTGGTGTACATACATGAAAGAAACATGTGCAGGGTCAAATGGAGATGCCTGACACATTGTTGCTCTGACACTCTACTGTGATAATGCAGGCATGTTGGTGGTGATATTCAGAGCTGTCACTGATAAGGCACGTGTGTGTGCATGCACATTTGTGTGTAAAAACAGGCCGACGGCATGTCCAGACCCGGCTGGTGGAGCCTAGAGCACCCTCCCTGAACAGTGGTGATTGTTTCTTGCTCATCACCCCACACCACTGCTTTATATGGATTGGAGAGTTTGCCAATGTCATTGAAAAAAATAAGGTTAGTGCATTTTTTAAGTGATACAAAATTACAATTCGACAAACAAAGTAGTTTGTAGTTTGGATACACTTAGTTTCAGACATATCAACACAACTTGAATAAAGCTGCTCTTAAGTAGGGCAGACTTCACATGCAGGATGCAAACATCCCTAGAAGGAAGCAGTGGTGGCCCACCACAGGAAGATGTGTATGGATAGAATAAAAAGGTGTGTCTGTGTGTTGGCGGGGGTAGTTGCAGGAACTGACACAAAACAAGGCTATTGTTTAAAGTCCAGACTGGCTGATTACCTTTGATTGGCTGAACAGAGCTGACCTCAATCTGACAAAACGGAGCCATGACCCACATTATTTATGAGCAGTTGTTTTAGCTCAGGTCATTATAAAGTTGGATGACAAATTGGCAAAGTATGAACAGATTTGTCTTTGTATTTCAGACATTAATGAACCACAAGTTAACCTAAAAAATGATGTAATTCCTTGTATATTTTTCACCAATATTTTGAAATTTCACTGATTTATTAACAAGAACACAACATGTGTGTCTCTGTGGTCTTTGATTCAATAATATTTAATACATTGTTGGTGTCTATCATTCTTTCAGGCTTCAGAGTTGGCCAACTTCATCCAGAGCAAAAGAGATTTGGGTTGCCGTGCTAACTATGTCCAGGTCATTGAGGAGAGCGTCAGCACACACAGCCACGCTGCCAAGGAGTTCTGGAAAAGTCTGGGAGGGCAGTCAAGTTATCAGTGTAAGAATTCTTATCTGACATGGAGGAAGCTGAGAAAACAGAGTCCCTGAAGCACTGAAATGCAATGCAGTCCTTGTCCTTTCCCTTATAGCTGCAGGAACACCAGATGAAGATGAGCTGTATGAGGGTGCCATTGTGGAGACAAACTGTATTTATCGGCTGATGGATGACAAACTGATCCCAGATGATGATTTTTGGGCCAAGATACCTCGCTGTTCTTTGCTCAACCCCAAGGAGGTCAGAAGTTAACAATTTTTTTTCCTAATTACATGTCTAAACATTTTAAACAAGTGAACATTTAAAGCTGTAAATCAGTCAGAACTCTGAATTAAGTATTTAAAGCCCATAATGTGTAACACTGTGTAACTGTTAGGCTTTGATGCCCCCAAGTGGTCACAAAAAAGACTTTGTGTCAGACAACATTGCATGCCACTACTGCTGGCTTATAAAAAACAATGAAAATCTCTCTGTCTCTGTTTCCTGTGCAGGTTTTGGTTTTTGACTTTGGCAGTGAGATGTACATATGGCATGGAAAGGAAGTGACACTGGCACAGAGGAAAGTGGCCTTCCAGCTGGCCAAGCACCTGTGGAACGGCACCTTCGACTACACAAACTGTGATATCAATCCACTCGACCCAGGAGAATGCAACCCACTCATACCCAAGTATGAAAAGCATGATTAGATACATATAGTATACCGTATATACAGTCTCCAGATCATTCACAGGGTCTGCACTTTCAAATAGTGTTACAAATTATTACAAAGCATAAAATTGTGCTTCACCTTAACAAATGCAAAAGGTGCAACATTTATTTATTGGTGTATTGGTGTGGATATCTGAAACAGACCCAACGGGACCCGTTGGAACCCGAGGGTTTGGGTTGGATTTGGGCAGCATTTTAGAAATCATGTTAGGGTTTTGCTGGGGTTCAGTCATGTAGGTCAAACATTAGGCTAAATAGGCATAATTGCAGTTCAAAATATGACTACACCAAAGTAAAATAATTGACCATTCTACCCGTAGGCTGAAGGTCAAAGTCAATTGCAGTTTATTTGCACATTGATTTATCAGTTTTATTTTAAATGCAGTTGCTGTAAGGTTGCTAAATCCCCCAAACTTATATTACTAGTCTGGAAGTGGTGTTCCAGTCCTGTGTTGTGGTCTTAACACTCTTTTAATTGTAATTCAGAGCAAATTCCAGATTCCACTAAGAGTAGCATTTCACTGCTTGAAGTACTAATGTTGTGACATTAACATACTGTATCCTCTTCACCTGTAGGAAAGGCCAGGGCCGGCCTGACTGGGCAGTGTTTGGCAGACTGACTCAACACAATGAAACCACTTTGTTCAAAGAGAAGTTCGTGGACTGGAAAACACCCAATCCCACAAAAAACACCACTGACCATATCACTGATCAAAAGGTATCAAAAAGCTCTTCATTACATAAAAGTCCAGACCCTGTTATTAATGTAACATAGACAGTTATACACAGCATCAGGTACAGGTTCTGTCACTCTGTGTCATTTCTATATTTCTGTAATTATATTAATATTCACTCCAGGAGCAATCCACCTCTGAACAGCCCCGGGCGTGTGATGCCTCCCTGATGCTGGCCCTCCATCAGGCACCTGTCTGCACCATACTAGAAGGGTTCAATGTGGGGCGGGGCTATGGACTGGTGGAGGCAGAGGAGTGGCGGAGCCACGAGATCAGCACTCTAGCAGTCGAAGTGTGGCACATTCTGGAGTTCGACTACAGCCGCCTGCCACGCCAGAGCATCGGCCAGTTCCATGAAGGCGACACCTATGTTGTGAAGTGGAAATACATGGTCAGCACTGCAGGTTAGTATTGACTTCCTGTACTGCAGTGCAGCATGTTTATGCACCATCACATATGCACAGTCCTGTTATGACCAGGGTTGGCTGAGGAAATTTTGAGAGACTCTTTGATGTATAGACTGAAGACCGAAGACATGACTGATCATTTGTATCATTTGCAGTCTGCAAAACCCACAGCATTAAATGATCCTAGATTGTCTGACCAACTGATCGTCATATCTCTTTAGTATATTTGACTCACCCTGAGTACCTCCAAGAATTTCAGATTACATCTTTAAGCTAGGCACCAGTTCTCATCCAGCCAAATATGTGCTTCAGTTTTCTCTACCACTGTGCAATTATTACAAAAGGAAATTGCAATGTGCAACATTGTCACACTCTTACAAAACCCATTTTCAGAAAAGATTGACATATTCACACTATTATGTACTGTACATGTTGAAAGTAATATCCTTTTTGAACTGATCAACAATTTTCACATGATGTTTTTCAACAAGTCACAAATGACCTGTCTTTGGATTCTCCTTTTACAGTAAATCCAACCATGATACCCTTGACTCTTAACAATTAATCTGCTAATTTTGTAATCATCCAGAACGGTTTTACAAATGACAAAATACACTGCACCAGTTAGTACACTACCTTACTAGGTCAGTGACAACACTGGAAATCCTCTGTGTACTTTTGTTAGATAAAAAAGGTTCAAACAAACTGACAAATTTTGGTTACAGTTTAGAAAAAATCCCAGCTTTTCTAGAAATGGGGTTTGTACATTAGTGTCTTTCTAACAACCACTTGTCGTCAGTTGGGAAGAGACAGAACTCAGAGCAGCTGAAGACGGGGCTGGGGGCCGGAAAGGAGAAGTGCTGCTACTTCTTCTGGCAGGGTCACAACTCCACTGTCAGTGAGAAAGGAACATCAGCACTGATGACTGTGGAGCTGGACGAGGAGAGAGGAGCACAGGTACTGCACACAGAATGCTAATGTGTTGTCCTTTGTGTGTCCATTTGTTTTCTTCTATACTTTAGCACTTTATGTGCAGATAAGTGAGAGCTCCACTCTTCCTTTATATTCCACCAGGTTCAGGTTCAGCAGGGTAAGGAGCCTCCATGTTTCCTGCAGTGCTTCAATGGAGGGATGATTGTCCACTCGGGGAAAAGAGAGGAAGAGGAGGAAAACTCGCAGAGTAAAGCCCAGATTATTACTTCAAAACTGTCATCAATCCAGAAAAAATAAACTCAACATTTGATATCTGCTGCTTTTTCACCATTCTTCTTCCTTGCAGGGGAATAAAGATCTCTGAATTATACTGAGATGCATGAGATGTGACAGTTCTAAATAAATGCGACTCACAATGGCTTCTTAGGCTTTCATTTACACCAATGATTGACTCTGTAGCAGTCATTTACATTCATCATTTCCCCAGTATATGTGAGTCATATATCTGAGAACAAGAGTTGCAGCTCAGAGAAGGAATCAATGTTAAGAATAGAAACCACCCTGAGGGATAAATACTCCCACTGAAATTTTCTGGAGCTCTGGATTTTCCCAACAGCCCCAAATAACTGAGGTTTTCTTTTTGAGGATGCAAGTTACACTTTAGTTCAGAAGTTTTATTTTACAGTTTCTGTGAACACAGCTTGTCTGTCTCCTTCACCTCCTCACTTTGCTGCCGTTCTCCTCAGATGACTGGCGTCTGTACTGTGTGCGGGGAGAGGTAGATGTGGAGGGCCACCTGCTGGAGGTGGCCTGTCACTGCAGCAGTCTGCGTTCCAGAGTCTCCATGGTGCTGCTGGGTGTCAGCCAAGCCGTCATCTACTTGTGGCACGGCTGCAAGTCTCAGACACACACACGGGAGGTGGCGCGCACGGCCGCCAACAAAATCAAAGAACAGTAAGTGGAAATGATAACAAAATAAAATCTTGAGGTCTTAATACCTGATCATCTATCAGCTGAGATAGCCTACTATACTACTAGTGTTACCACTCAGTGAGTGTGACATCTTTGTCTGTGGACAGTTGTCCTCTGGAAACAGGCCTCCACAGCAGCAGCAAGGTCACCATCTGGGAATGTGATGAGGGAACAGAGCCCACAGGATTCTGGGAAGCCCTCGGGAGGAGGGACAGGAAAGCGTACGACTGCATGCTGCAAGGTAGGGAAACCAAAGTGCATGAAAAACATGTCTAATTTCTGTATTGCCCACAGATGCAGGTCGTGAATGGTGCAGTTTACTAATGTTCTCGTTTAACCTTTGACCCTCAGACCCAGGCAGGTTTAACTTCACACCTCGTCTGTACCAGTTGAGCAGCAGTTCAGGGGAGTTTGCAGCTGTGGAGTTCCTCTACCCAGCGAGAGACCCCAAGCAAGTCAACTCCATGCCCTTCCTACAGGAGGACCTTTATGAAGCCACCCAGCCAGGTACACACATGTTTGAGCTTTTACTGCCTTCATCTATTTCGCAACACTAGCTTTTACCTTAAAGGAATAAATTTGCCCAAGTTTACCCATTAAAGAACAAAATATGAGCCATAATTAGGTGACTAATCTATAACTTATCAAAGTAAAAAAGGTTTTACCTCTTGGAAATGTTAATCAGACATAATATAGTAGATGATGAGGGACTACTTTACATAAATTAATAGGAAGTACATGTGTTTGCCCATGGCGAATTGCTTAAAGCCACTTTACCAAAAGATTCAGACGCACATCCTCACAAGAAATCTTGTGTCTTCTCTCCTGTGCTCAGCCCTGTTTCTGGTGGACAACCATCATGAGGTGTACCTGTGGCAGGGCTGGTGGCCTCAGGACAGTGAAAGCACCGGCTCAGCCAGAATCCGCTGGGACTCGGACAGAAAGTGTGCCATGGAGACTGTGCTGCAATACTGCAGAGGTATTCCACTTTGTTCTTTTTATTTCTAGACACAATATTATCATAGATTTTTTTTAATTACATTTTTGGGGAATCATGAGTTGCTGCTTCACTAAGCAAATGATCTCTTCTTGCTTTGTTTTACTAGAAAAGAATGAGAAGAAGCCTCCCAAAGCATATCTGATCCACGCTGGTCTGGAGCCGCTCACCTTCACTAACATGTTCCCAAGCTGGGAGCACAGAGAGGAGATTGCAGAGATCACTGAGAGGGTGTGTGGATCAAATCATTTTATCTCTTTACTCCCACAACAACATTATCTGACAGTCCTGCTTACAGTGTCTGCTTGTAGCCATTAGTGTACACTGTGCTGAAATACATCCACTGTACACTGAATACAGCTCAGTCCAGGTGCAAGCCATTATCCCTCATTGATTTTCCTAATTACATTTATTATTTCATATCTGACTCAGGGATGTTATATATACAGTATTTTGTGTGTGCTCTCAGGAGGCGGAGGTGTGTAACCAGATTATCCTGGTGGAGGACGTGTTGGCCAGGCTGTGTAAGACCACATACCCCCTTTCAGACCTTCTGGCCCGGCCACTGCCAGAGGGCGTCGACCCTCTGCACCTAGAAATCTACCTGTCTGATGAGGACTTTGAGGTAAGAACCTGCAGACTACATTGTCAATTATTTTAGACGCACATACATTTTTCACGTAGGAGCTGTCACTACATTTGTAACAGAGTGCATTTGTTATAGTTGAGTTTATTTGGCATTATGAGAAGGAGGAAATCAAAACACAACATATATCTATAGTACGTAAATAGCATATATCCTTACCTATATCAGTAAAATCAATATATGTCAATCATTTAAGAAAACATTCATTAAAAGCATTAAAATTACACACAATTAAAATAAAACTATGGTACTTTCACACTTCTAAATTTCCCCATTTAATGTGCAATGTGTAATTTGTTCTAATTCGTGGCACCAAAAAGAACATGTTGCCATGTTGATGTTAAACCTCAGCAAACACCAGTTGGTAACATTTTGACCAAAATTGCTGTAAACTAGCGGCAATACTGGTGATGCCTTATTACTCTAAATGTCTTATTTGTTATTATCATATTTCAGTTTTTTTACTACCTACTTACTACTACTACTACTACAAAAACCAACAAACCATTCATACTGAAGTAGTAAAAATTGATATTTTAAGATATTCAAAATAAAAGCTAGGGACTATTTGGATCATGTCAAACCATGCAACAGTGGGGACCCACTGCTGTGTTTTTAGTTCACAAATCCTGTGGTGTTTCCTGTCACTAATATTCTACATGTTTATCCTGACTTCTCTATGGCTGTTTTGTCAGTCGCTCAGTCTCTTTGCAATCTTGTCCCTTTGTCATTCATCATATTCTGCCATTCTTTCTCCACCCTCTTGTCTTTTTGTGAACTTATCTATTATATTCATTTTCACCCTTCAGGGTGTGGGGTCTTATGGGAAGGTGAGTCATCTTGAGTTGAGCATGGATGGCCCAGACTTGTTGCACAGCATCCTCACTTTTTATGAAACCACTCACAATCCAACTCTGATAAAAAACATCCGAGTTCCCGTTTGTTTAGCATGCCATTCACTCACAGCCTACAAGCTGGTGTTATCGCCACACTGAAGCCTTTTAGCTTCAGTGAGCTTTTTATCAAAGTTATAACAAGACTCCTTTTTCCTGGAATAGAAGATAGTGTTTGTGTTTTAATCTCCCTGATGCATGAGTGTGTTTTCAGAGGGTACTTATTCCTCACCATGCAGGCCGCAGGATCTGTTGGTTTGAATATCTGATCAATTTGGTAAATAATTGTATGTTTGCTTCATGCTGACTGTGCTTGGCTGCTCCCACAGAAAGCCCTGGAGATGAGCAGAGAGGAGTATGGGGGTTTGCCTGGCTGGAAACAGGTGAACGTGAAGAAAGCCAAAGGACTTTTCTAAACAACTGTAACCAAGAGTTGAACTGATGACACCAGAAAAAGCCACCGACGTGTTGTGTTGTCTTGTCTCCTCTTTTTGTTTACATCTGGGCACAGCAGAGGCTCAGGGGTAGCCCCTCTTGAATTAGCCCCATAAAGTAGGGTTGAGATGGCCGAGAGGAGTGGTGAAAGAGATGAGCAGGCGAGAAGCGTGCCAGCCTCTCGTGCTGCAGATTTCCTTCTTATCTGCATTTGCGTTGGTATTTTGGCTGTGTAAGTGAGACACACGTGTAGGCAGATGCTTCTCTAAGTGAATGTGTTAATAGTGCTTGTGTAAATTCACATTCTGTTAATGTATGTACATATGTACTATATGCAGGAAATCCAGTGCCCTTACATTGTCAGCAATGCAGCCATGATTAAGAGTGAGAGCAGGCCTGTCAGCCTGATCAACACACTCCACTATCTCTGTGCTATTCTTGTATTTATGTGCATTACAAATTATTTATATTTATATCAAATCTATATAGGATTTTTTTAAAAGGCTTCATGAATAATCACTGTGCTTAAAATCATTAAATAAATTGTACTATTATTTTGGCTGTTTTATTTGGATGTGTCTAGTGTCACTGTTATGAGATTGATTAAAGGTAGTGACTATGACTTTATTGACTGTATTTCTTAGTGCCTTGCTTTGTGTACAGTTTATATTTAGATCCTAGTCTGCATTTTTGAAGACATTTTTTGTGACATAAAGAACTATTAGAGAAATAAACCCTGAACGTTGGATACCTGAAAACATGTTTTTTTCTTGTCTTTATTAAATGTACATATTACTGTTACTGTCAAAGTCATCAGCAAAGCAGCAGCTCTCATGTGCTGTGTACTTACGGACTATGATTGCTCACAGTGGTTAATGTGAACACTTTTTTCTTTAGTCATCCTGTAGAGGGCAGTGTAATACTAATTTCTCTGGACCAGACGGCTGCAAAGACCAATTTCTCTTTCCATGGTCCACTTAGATATTGACAAAAAATCATTCATATACACACACTGAAAAGATACAGCTGTTCCAAACCAGGTGTTGGAATATAAATATGAGAGGTCAATACATGATGAATAGTGTAGGAATGCAGCAAACACATTCCTGTTGCTTCAGTTTTTTGTTTTTAACCAATCTTCTTAGTCTTTGCTTTTCTTATGAATTAAGTTTTTTAAGTTCCGTGTGATTGTACGTCTATAATTAACAACAGCTCTGTTCTAATCACACATCTCATTAATACACGACAGTGGACCAACATGCAAAGCACCAGGACTGAAGCGGCTAAATGGAATTTATCTATATTATTTGTTCATTACAACTGATTGTCCTACTGTGACATATCAAAATGTCTGGGGGGGGGGGGGGAGCCTATTTGGGGTAAAAGGAAACAAAAGTGCTCTGATGCTACTTAGGCTATCAAAAGGTCAGCATTCAATAAAGACAATACATGTAAAGTACAAGATGGCTGATTTATCAAACATGTCAGTCAAATCACTAATATGAAAAGTGTGATATTGTATTTACTTCCAGTGTGGCAGAAGAGCTCTTTGTATTTAATATCCAAATATGTTGCAATGTAACTAAGTGCTGCACACATTTGAAGTACTTTACTAGAGTGTTTCCATTCAGTACCACTTTATATTTCTACTTAAAATCAAAGTCGAATGTGCTAAATGCTATTAATACATTCATTAAACTGCAATAATACCCTAATGTTTCTGTACTGGCTGTACTGTTACTACATTCTGATATGGTTTCAAATCTTTAAAGTAAATCTAACATAAAATAAATACAACCCAAGCAAACACTACTGTTGGGAATAGTATTCATCTCCTTAGTTCCAACATCTAAAAAAAACTACCAGCTGCATTGATTGGTCTGGGGCTCAGTGAGAGACACTATCTACAAATGCAGAAGACTTGGAGCAAAGTTGAATCTTCACAGAAGTGTCTGACCTTCCAGAATTTGATGCATCCAGAAAGTCGCATAAGATCCAAGGAACTGCAGGTTTCTCTCACCTCAATAAACGTCAGTTATCATGACTCCACTGTCCTATAGTCTCTGGGTAGAAATTGTATCCATGGAAGAGTGCTGAGGTGAAAAACATTAAAGGCTCATCTGAATTCTGCCTCAACAAACCTTGTCAGGAGACTGTTCTGTGAACTGATGAGTCAAAAATTGAACTGTTTGGACGACAGAGATCCTGTAACATCTGGCATAAACCAAACTTGTGTGTTATGTGGATGCTTTACGACTTCCCATAATTGAAGGACACATGAATTCTGCTCTCTCAGAGAAAAGAGTTGAACCAGCAAAACAATGGTCCCAAGCATAGGAGTAAGTTGAACTCTGAACACCTTATAAGGAATAAAATGAAAGTTTTGGTGCGACCTAGGTCCTAAGTCCAGACCTGAACTAGGTATTATGTTCACAGGGCTGATTTTTTCACATAGGTGATACACAGCACTGTAAGTAAAAGTGTGGTATTACTGCTTTTAATTAAGTAAAGAATGAGAATGTTTCCTCCAAAACTGCTGCAATTCATAAGAAACATGTATAAAGTTTAGTATTGTTCTACTGTTAGCACTAAACTAAAACTCCTGTTAGGTTACACAGTATGTCAGGGAGGTATATTGAACGCCCTTCTGTATGGCAGCTTTATGGATTCTGTTAAAAGCTCAATTACCTGTGAAGTTATATACACACAGGTGAAAGCTACAATCGGCCGTCCAACCTGTCAAACCCTGCGGCCTCATTTTCCAGGCCGTCCTCCAGCTCTACACACACACACACACACACACACACACACACACACACACACACACACACACACACACACATTTGTACTGAAAGCTCTCAGATGTTCTCAATATCAGCTGTTGGCCTGTGTGGAGGAACAAGAGCAATTAGAGGGGAATTTCATGCAATCACAGTAGAACAATATACACAGCAGGTTTCTGTCCATCCAACTGTTGCTCGAGTGTTGCTCAATATTTTAACAGCTTTACTGACAGCCTGCCCCGAAACAGCAATGAGCGAGAGAGAAGAAGCTGCTGTCTTATCCAAAAAGGTTGGCAGGGCACTGCGTGGTTTTGGCTGTTTTTCATCTGCTCGCCCTCTCTTGCATGCTAAGTTGTTGGATGCTGAGCCTGCGCTGGATTATTCTGTTACACATGCCTCCTCTGAACTCCTCTGGCCTGCGAGGAGTTTGATGTGCGACACGGTGCGTATCCGCCCACCCACACCCACTCAGTGCAACGAGCTCCAACTCCCCGCTCCCCTCACCCCCTCTCCATCCCTCCACTCTCTGTCTCCAGGAAGACAGTAGCATGTACAGTACAGTGCGTTGCTGTGAACACACTGCCAGGTTTGTGTAGTATCTCCGAGCCTGTTTTTGATTTGGAGCCCAGTTTCTGCGCCGAGCTCCAACCTGCTTTTCTTTTGATACAATCCCTTCACAGGATGCAAAGACATGAATGCAAAATACCTTGACACACACACCTGTGCAGCACAACTTGTTCATACACACGCAACTGCTGATATATATAGTAGATTTAGCAAAAGCACTAAAAGAATAGAATAGAAAGTAAAGGTCAGCTATAAGAAGCATGAAGAGTTCATCTTTTGGGTAGTCCACAGAACACACTATCAAGTGTTTTCAGAGGGACTTTTTCTTTGGTAGAAGATATTTCCAGTTTGCAGTCAATTTCCTGTGAGATGGGGAATTTGATTACTTAGTTTAAATTACTTCAAAATCCCCTTGTAAACTTTTATGTGTCATCCAAAGCACAGTGAAAAAGGTGTGTAGTTAATTTCAAATTACACTGAATAAAATTGGTAGAATAGAGAACTCATGAGAGTTTCTCTTCCATTGGCATCTGTGTATTTTTAATCGTGTAAACCAAATCTTTCAGTATATTTCTGAGAAAATATTTATTTTTATTTTGTTACTCTTCTACTACAGTTAACTGGGAAATGCAGCCCTTTTTTCGTATCTATATTTATTGTATGTGGCAGCTACAGGCAAAGTTATTTTATTCAAATTGGACATTCAATTACAAGTAAATGAACTTTACATGAAAAACCTGTGCAAAGATGTACCCAAAGACTGTAAACAAACCACATCCAATACAAACACATACAGTAACTGGTTTCAAGCCACACAAAATACAGGTTTGTGTTTGAATGTTGACACAGTTGTGGCAGAGCTCAGGTTATCATTTGAGCTCAGGTTTAATCCAGGACCACTCAAAAACCACTCTCAAGAGATCTGGATCTTATTCTAGGTGCAGCTAGAAAACCGCAACCTGATGACCTAGAGTTTCTGACTGGGCTATAGTCAGTGAAGCTATTTTTGAGTCTGTGTGGGAGCCAATGAAACAATTTCAGTGCTGAGGTAATGTGCTTCTGCATTCTGAATGAGCTGGAGCCTTCGAATGTTAGTTACTAACATGCCTCTCAAAGTTAAAACCAGAGCCCCAAACCTTACTGACTCATAGTTGCTAGTTATGTTGGATATCAAGATTTACATACAGTATGTGATCATTATTCACACAGTGGCTTTCAATTCTATTTTTAGTAGCCAAGCTCAGGCTGAGATAACTGTGATGTCATCATAAGAGTTATTCTTCAGACTTGATAAAGCCTTTTCCAGTGCCAGGAAAAGAACAATACAACGAGGACTAGTGCTCATCATGATGAGTAAACTGACCTGTAAATGTAAAATAGGTAGAATGGACAAGCAGGGCAGTGACTCTTGAGGACCAGGGTTAGCCACCCCTGATAACAAGCTGTCACAACAGTGTTCTCTGAAACGAGTCTGATGATTTTCCAGCTTGATTTCTTTACTTTTACTTTTAAGAGTAGTCCCTCTCAATCAAGTGCTTAAGTGCCACTACCTCCAACCTGCTTTTCTTTTGACAAATCGCTTCACAGGATGCAAAGACATGAATACAAAATACCTTGACACACACACCTGCACAGCACAATATGTTCATACGCACGCAACTGCTGATAAGTAATGTTTAATGCAGATTTATGGTTCAGGGACAGTTCAGTAGAAAAAAAGCAAAGAAATCACACGGGGGTTAATAAGCTTGATCAATTAATTCTCACTGCATTTGGTCTGAAGCAATCCTAAAGATTAATTTTACATTCCAAAATGTACCACCGAGGGGTCTTAACATTGACCGATGTTTTACTATGTACAGTTTTATGAATGATTGAAACATTGTGCAGAATTTTAGGTAAATGTTCAATAGTTTCTTGGGGTCTAATAATTTTGTGTGTAATTGTACCAAATAGCACATAAAGTAGGTAAAACTGATTATAATAAGGAAACAATACAATTATGTAAAACTTCAATAAGATGAATTTTGCATTGAGTGAACATTGTATTGTTCATTGAACATATTGTAGTATTGTACCTCTTGCTGAAGGAAAGTATTTGAGCTGCTCATTTTTTTAGGGAATACTCAGCCTCCAACTCTGTATAACTTAATATATACATTTATTCAACCATGTGTCACTTAGATTTTAATCCCACTAGATTCCTGAAAGAATTCTTCCACGCTGTGCATGTTTGTCACAGTACCATCGCAGGTTTTTATTACAAGTTTTTATTTTTATTTTTAATTTTTAAAACATTTATTTAACCATGCAGATTGAACTAAAGTTAGCAACCTTCTTTTCAAGGGAGGCCTGACCAAGAGGCAGGCTCAAGTTTCACACAGTACAATGCAACATGAAGAAGACACACACATACAATATGTGTAAAGGTTTTAATTAAGATTTCATTTTGAAGTTTTTAAATTCTGTGGGGTCTAAGAACTTATAAAATTAGAGTTTATAATCACTGACTTTATCTGTGTTGTATGTTACAGTGATTTGAACAGCTTTTGCCATTACATAACTATATACTTGTATACTGATTTTTTACATCTTATGTTTTTCATCTGTGTATAACCTCTGTTTTAATATATGTATTTATGTGGATGTATATATGTACATGCATGTGTTTATGTTTGTGTATATGTACAGTATATATTTTTTCTCATTTGTTCATGAACTACAGTTTTTTATAGTTATTCTTTTACTGTATTGTTTATGCCTTTCCATTGTGCAGCACTTTGTAACCCTGTTTTGCTATACAAATAAAATGTAGTATTGTTATTATTATTATTCATCCTGAGCCTCCACAGAGTGTGATTTTGAAGCTCTGCCCCTTTGTAGCAGTGCTTACGAAAGGTGAAACTGTAATGTTTGTGATTAATTATTAGATTATGGAAAGGGTAATTAAAATATCAGTCAATATTTACTGGGCCATATGCCATGGGCGCTTTTGCAGCCATGGCTTCACTGTGAATTCTAATAGCCCAAACAGGGTGAAAAGTGCCCTTTGGCAGGTATCTCCCTAATGCTCTTAACCATCTGTCGACAATCAGCCCACTTCCACCCGAACATAATGTTTTGTTTATGATAACGGTGTTAATTCAACACAGGCTTAGGTGCGAAGTGGCACAGTCGAGCTTTAGCACCATTTATTCCACAATATTTGCATTAGGCAGTGTGCCTACTCAACAGTGCTCCTCCCCTCGCCCCCTCTCCTCAATCCACACAAAATACCAAGTAGCAAACAATGAGAGTCCAAACTAGGCTTAGCACATATTCTTCTGCATGCTGTGTTTTCCTTTTTATTCAGTTTTTATTTATGTGTGGATTATCACTTGCTCTGAGCATCACAATGAAGTTCTCTCTTGTCCTGATTCCTCTCTTTGGGTCGGAAAAAAATTCTAAGTCCCACACTTCCTGTCCAAGGCCTACGAAAGCCACTTCAAAGACTTCAGGTCAAGATGATTTATGGGAAATGGATTTCAGAAAGAAGACTTTTTTTCACTTTTCTGGTGCCCTGGGCTCTTAGTGGTAAGCTCTCCTTGTTAGCCCAGATTTAGATCTCTACCCTGATGGAGCCCATAAAAGTGGTGTGGATTTATACATTGTGCAGCGGAGCCACGTGCCTCAGGTTCCCTTGCTCACTTTGCACCTCCTGATCTCTGTCCAGCTTAAACCGGGAGAGAGGCTCTGCACCACCTGAAGCTCCTCATGTGGCGGCAAAGGGGGACCTCACAGTACAGAATGAACTTTGCAGTAGTTTAAACATTATTGCACGGGTTTATAATGGACTTATCCTCCTACCTCTGCAGCCACTTTGACTCTTAGATTAAAAAACTATTATTAGTAACTATTATCTATTATTTCCTGACAAAATAGTCGTTAGTCAAGGTGAACTTAAAACCTTTTCCTTAGCTTTCAAACCCATTTCTTTGATTGATTGTTGATGAAGACATGTCTTCGAGCTCTACAGCTGATTGCAAATGTTTTCATTATTTTTCAGCAAATATCTCTACACTGCTGGCGGTGCTGTTCAATAAAGCTGGGGATAAACTTACTAATAACTACATTGTCGCTTACACAGCATAGCTCTCTTGCTTGGCCTGCGTTGGTTTGGAGTGTGTCTGCTCCACAACTACTTATGTACATACCTGCTATGTTGACGTTAACTCTGCTGTGATTTCTACATTAAACTCTGTCGCCATGGCGACTTACATTAACTACACAAGGAACTTGTGGAACAGATGGTGATGCCGTTATCTACACCTACGTGCTGGTAAACAGTAAGTATATTCCTTCGACAGCACATCTCCACATTAAGGTACATTTTGAAGCATATTTCTAGTAAATAATGTAATATTCTTATCTCGTTGTAATAATGACTAATTACAAAGAACTAATTGCTGTTGTTTTTTGTTTGTGTGTCGGCCTTTAGACCAGTGGTGAATCCAGAAAAAGAGGTGGCATGACATTTTGGCAGGGTGGACGAAGGCAGTGGCTCACTCCCTGTGAGTGTGACAAACTGCTGTGCATGTTTTTATTTTATATATTTATTTTTTAAACATTTATTTAACCATGTAGATTGAACTAAAGTTAGCAACCTTCTTTTCAAGGGAGGCCTGACCAAGAGGCAGGTTCAAGTTTCACACAGTACAATGCAACATGAAGAAGACACACACACAAGGTTTTAATTAAGATTTAATTTTAAAGTTTTTAAATTCTGTGGGGTCTAAGAACTTAGAGTTTATAATCACTGACTTTATCTGTGTGTTACAGTGATTTGCTTATGGGCATATTTGTCATTTTATTGTCCAATTACAGCTTTAGGAAATTAACAACTGGGGTGGGAGTGGGTAGGCAGCTGGGTGGCTGCCCTCTTTGCCCCCCCCGCAGATCCGCCTCTGCTGAAGGCAAATTTGTCATTTTTGCGTTTTCACTTGACCTGCTGTGCAATTTATAGGTTATGCTGGCAATTAATTAGAAGTAATTAAGAGAACGTTCTGGTTTTATTTTCCTATAATTACAATCATATTACATAGTGCTTTCCAAAAACTTCAGTGGAAATGATTAAAAAAAGGCCAGACCCATAAAATAAAGCGTTTGATCAATTATTAAAGAGCATAAAGAGCATCTGCTGATGAAGATTGTGAAATGAGGTGGAAAGCAGTTAAGATTGTGTATTTTCATGATGATTTGGAATGAAAACAAAAGTTAGATTAATAATCTGTTAATTATTTTCAGTGAACCAATCATCTAGTCTACAATGTGACAGAAAATAAAGAAATATCATTCATAACAATCAAGATATTAATTTTGAGGTTCTATGCTGCATTTGAGTTAGACTGAGTAATGACTCGGAAGTTCAGAGCAGCAGTCTGGGTCGCATTATGTCCTCTAACCAGCCTCAGGAAGGGAAAGTGCTGCTTGAAGAATCTGCCAATCACTGAATCAGTCAAAGGTATCTTAGCCTTTTAGATGAGCCCCCCCCCGTATGCACTTCAACATTAGGTGTAACTATGTGTGTGCACTTCCAAGGCCACAGCACATCCCCAAATCGAAGCCTCTGGACCGGAGTCAAGAGACTGCCCTCCCACCGCCACCTGGCATCATTAGAGGCTCTGATCCTCTAATCAACACCAACAAACACACTTCCCTCCCTCCTCCTGATCCTCCATCCATCCTCCCCTCCACCTCTCCATCCTGTGGCCCAGCCCCGGGCCTGGCAGCCTGCTGTGGAGAGCAGACTAGTGGATGGTATTTTTTGGGGAGGGTGGGGGAGGGTGCTGCTAACCAGGTGGGTGGGTGATGATGAGAGCAGACCCGGCTGCTCCTTTGCACACAGCATGCTGGGTGGTGGAGGATTTAGAGAAGGGAAGCAGTCTACTAAAACTGCAGTGAAGTTCCACTCACATACGTGATTTCGATTCACCAGCTTGCTGTAGAAGTTATTTTCTGCTTATTTTATGTGACGCTGAGCCAGAGGTGAACATTTGGATTTATAAGCCATGAGAGGTTGCTTGTGTCATGTAGAAAACATGTGCTGCTCCAAGCTTAAATGAGCTTGACATCAAACGTTATTGGAGTGCATTTGCAGGCAAAAGAGGAGGGTCAGGTGTATAATTGGAGACATGCATGGATCCAAACAAAAACACAAAGAGGAGTAACCAAGAGGAGAGAGTGACTCAGTCGTTGGACTGTGCTTTCCAAAACCCCAAAGCTGGGGAAACAAAAACACTGCTTCTCTCTTTAGTTCAACTCCAAGTGTGGATGTGTGTTATGCTGCTCCAGCTACTCACTCTGACTGAAAAGAGTGATGAGGAGACAAGCTGAAAACTCTTTGGCACACAACAGCACATTTCCATGACTTCTGTGGCACAGTTCAGCCTCAGATGACAAACAAGCTCATTTAATCCCCCCCAAACTGCCCCACCCCACCCCACCCCACCCCACCCCCAACCCACGCATGCACACATAAAGACCCACACACATATAAGCACACCCAGACGAAGTGGAGGGAGATGTGCAGTGCGCAAACAGCTGGCTGCTGTCTGAAGCATAATTAGTGGTTAATAAAAGAGGCTAATAAGGACTTAGCGTCAGTAGTCAATAACTAAATGAAATTAGCCGGAGTGTAGAAGAGGATCAGCAGTGTCTGGCACACTGACTGGACTGACAAACTGAGTGACCTACGCCTGTCCTCCAAAGTTGTTCAAACCGGAAGATCGAACTTTTTGTGTTAATAACTGGCAGAAAAGCTAAATAGAATGTGAACAGCAACATATGTGGTATGTTAATGTGTTTAGAGTAAAATACTAAATTCAGCTTAAAAAAATTAATTTAAACAATAGAATTGGATTTTTGACGTGTCATCAAATGGAAGATACAGACATTAATAGTACAGAGGAAGACTTAGATGGTGGACTGTGGCCATCTTCTTCTTGCAACATAGAGTGGTGCCTGCATTTTCATAGTTTGTCTCAGCTGCTTCTTGTGTCTTCTGGTCTAATACTCAGTGGATTGTAATTAATTTAGTTGAGAAATCGATTTCTTTCCAGCAGCAGTAACATCAGATGACTAAGAAAAATTTTTACTGAATGTAACATGCTTCTTATCAACAGCAGTGTGTAGTACACCAGTGGTAGATACTGGTAGATAATGCTACAGTTTGTGGTTCCACAGATGCTGCATGTCATTGAATCTGATCCATCTTTCACATTATTGCTCATTGTTTATTTTCATTTACAAAAGTTAAATACTTTTATTCATAGTTTTCAGTGGTTACTTACTGTTTAGTTCTAGGCATATTCATGTTTAGTATATAGTGCACTTCATTTCACATCTGCCATTTTAAATGAGTGTCTATATGCTGAGTGTGATAAATATATCCTCTCAAACATACAAAATTCTGTCCAAAATATAATATTCTTTATCAGTTTTCATTTTGTGCTTGTCTTCATTATCAGGATTTTGATCAACAGAGTGGTCCGATTTGGTGTACCTGACACATGTGCTGCATGATATTGTTACTGTGACAATAACACACAAAATATGAAAACATTTATTTTCAATTATTAAAACCATAAAGAAAAAACAAAGTGAGGGAATTGTAAAATGTCCAAACAATTTTGGTAGAGCCCCAGACTAAAATTACGAACCTGCAATTATGTGTAATATGGCTTCTTTAAGGACTTGAATACGGTTAATAAATAATACATGTGCACTGTTACTACAGTAAACTACAGTGTACTGCAAGAATCATTTCACAATCCCAACTTCTCAAACACATCCCAAACACAAAAGCTGCTCTTTGTCATAACTTGTGATGGTTTGAGGCTGCATCGTACACAAGCAAACTGAATACACTGACTCAACTGTTGTCTGGTGTCTTATATCTATAAATGCTCCACAGTGTTTATTACATAATGTTCTGATTAGCCTAACAATTGTACGCTGCTCACCGCAATAACTGTCTATAAAAACTACATGCACAGTATTAACATTTAAGATCTCATATGACATCTTTCTGCATCTCTTGCAGTTCTGTGAAATATATACAGTAACTCTTTACTTTAACCTGATCTTGTCTACTCCCATGTTGCCCTCAGTGACCTCATTTTAACCACACCTCATCTCTCTTCTGTGCTCAGCTCTGTGTGCTACCTGGCCTGTTGTGCTCACTGTAACAGTGGCCTTCTCCCAGCCTGATCACCGCTGTGATTTATCCTCAGAACCTCAGGGCCAGAACACATAAATAGTTATTTAAAACCTGTAAACTCCTACCATCCATAAAAATGATTAAAGTCCCTATTTGGGTTAACTCTGTGCCCTCCCACCACAACTGTGTTTGATTTGTCAGTGTAAACCAGATGCAGGTGATGTTCCGTGCTCTCTTCCAAATATGCAGTAAATGAAAACCAGGACGGGTCTGAGTCTGATTTGGTCTGTGACCAACCTGATACCCACACAGGTCTTGGCTGCAACCTGTAGACAAACCAATAGGCTTAGGACTATATACAGTATTCCTCAGGGGCCTGCGCTGTGCAGCCTTCACTCTGAACTCAGTGTAACCGCACTCAGTTGTTTTATTGCCACCTAGTAAGCAGTAATTCAGCCAGGGATGCAAAATGATGCAAGCCAAGGCAATCCGCTGAGTGTAGGTAGCATTTCCATTTACCAGATAGCTGTGATCCTGCGCTCTCAGCTTTGAAAAGCTTATCAGCTGGGAAGGAACAGGACCAATGTTGGACTTGAGACATAAAAAAAATAAATGTTACTTATTGCTCATCTTAATTATACTACAGCTTCCCCTGGAGGGCATTTATTTGATCCCTGCAATTAAGGTTTGCTTCTTTCTATCTTTCAAAATTTGATAATTTTCTTGCCCATTGAAATCAAAATAGCTACATAACTACATTTACCTATAGTGAGAGAGAAAATCTGTTGGTATCTAACTTTTAAAGCTGCACTAGTCAATATTTTTATACTAACACCAGATCAAAATACAAGGTTTAATGTGAAGGGTGTCACTCATAGTAATGAGACCACAGAAGTACCCTCTCTGCAGTTCCCTTCTGGTCAATTTTAGCACTTTTCATGTGATTATTTTTGGTTTTGAACCCACAGTTTTATTGTCATGGTTCAGACCTATTTCTCTCATTGACCTCGACCATTTTCAGCTGGAGAAGGCAGCTGTTTTATGGGGAAAAGGTTCTGATAAACTCATTGCACACTACCTGATGAGAACCAAATGGCAGACGGAGTTAGTGTGTCAATTGCAAGTGTACAAGGTATAGCATATAGCAGCTAGAAAAATCAAAAATGTTTCTCAGGAATTGATGGAGGCCAAATCTACGGAAGAGGATTAGGGCCACCATGAAAATATTATTTGAGTTCTGACTTCATTCTTAGAATTCTGACTTTATTCTCAGAATTCTGACTTTTTTCTCAGAATTTTTTAAACTCAGAATTCTGAGTTTAAACTCTTCCGTACAAATCAGAGTGAATTAAAGACTTACATTCATCAGGTTGGCAGAATCATGACTTTTATGACCTTTAGCAAATCGCTTCATGTCAGCAAACTAGTATGTAGTCACACTATAGCAGACATAGAACAACATTGCCATTCATACAAAAATCCACCTTAAACTCAGTTGTAAGCAGAAAATACCATTGATTACATCAATACAACATAAATACATAGAAACAGATAGATAAATAAGTCTGTCGAGCAGCCTATTCCCTGTACACCTAATTAAAAGTACAGTTTTTCTGTATGTACCTTAACTCTCAGTCCAGAATGTGCACATGATTTTTGTGAGATAATAACATACACCTACACTATATCAGATATGTAGAAATAGAGATTCTTTTTATATGTCTTAAAACATGTCTAGAGGGGATATTTAATGTGTACTGCTCACTTTGTGAGTCAGTCTAAATGGAGACATCCTATTTCACAGGAAGGTGTCACTCGCAAATCATACTGCTTGCAGGAATTAGGAATTTGGCTAGTATCAACATCCACCCAAACAGATCATTTCGTAAAAATTTTTTTGTAAATGTAACCACAACGGTTTGTGTTATTTGACACATTTTATTAATTTATGGTTTTGTTATTTTAACTGTCCATCAGTATGTAATTAGATGTTTTCCCTGGGAAAGTTTTGATGATACATCATATACTGTAAATGCTATGTTCTTATGTTATGAAGGGAATAAGTCACGGGGATATATTTCCACAAACATGTCAGTCAGTAGAAAAACTGTTTAATGAAAAGTGACAGAGAGAACTCCTCAGGCGATAGAAGCAAGAGTGTACCCAAATTAACATAAGCATGATTCCAGTTGTCAAGCTGCTACTCTACTTTATAGGTATTTTTACATCAGCATAAACCTGAGGAATGGAACAACCATTAAAACAAACAATGGTTCTGTTTTCTCTGGCAGAGAGCTTCTGTTCGGTGGGAAATGAGAAGAAAAAGAGAAGAAAAAAGAAGGGAAAGAAAACAACCGCTGCTGCTTTGCTGGCAGGGGCGAGAGATGTGGTGGTACGGAGCCGAGAGCAGAGCCAGCACATCTACATGTCATCTCTGTTTAGACACACCTTGGAGAATGTGACCTCTTTCCAAGCTCGGCATGGCAAGGGGTCCACGGCAGAGGGAGAAAAAGCCCCAGATTGTGGCTAACCTGTGCCAGAAAGCTGCCTCCCACTGTCTACATGCATGTGTTCATGACTCACTACAAGCTTGGTGTGTGTGCATTTGCCTGCAAGTTTGCCGCTTAATGTCATGGGCTCTGGCATGTCAAGCACTCGATCCACTACTGTACTGTAAAGTATTAGTGCGCAGCATCACCATCATTTTGGTCTAAAAAGCCCTACCCCTCTGCCAACATACTTATGTTTCAAAATTTGTGATACTTGTTCATAAGAAGAGGTGGCATGTGTGAACACACCATGCCGATGGAAAAATTCCTGAGGGGAAGCCATGTCAGAAATTAGCCCTCACAATAGTGGATTCAAGATGGCAGCTTAGCAGCAAGGGGGCACCCGTGGTGTCCTGAGGTTGTGGGAGGACAATGGGAGATGAGGTGTAGAGTAGACAGGCAGGCAAAAAAGACATTCACCTGTGTAAGGGAAGGATAAGCAAGCAGCCAGCAACATAAAGTAAAGACACAGCAGAATCCTACTCCCTGCCCACCATTTGGCCTCCGGCAGCGAGGGATAACAGAATTACAGTAGCAGCAAAAAGCTAATCTCGCTTCCTCTGTGGGGGTCGCATGTGTGGTGCACTCATACGCCTGTCTGTGGGGTGTTCGTTTGTGAGGCCGTGCGCATTCGTTCAGGCTCAGCATGGATTTTGGAAAGCATGTTATCCTGACAGTAAGTGTATGTTTACTAGACGAAGATGAAGGCTCACATCCAACTGTCCTGCAGGGACCAGAAGGAGAGGAGTAATAGAGGTGAGGAGCATATACAGTAAGTGTGTGTTTGATATTGGAGCTGTGGGATTCTAGTTGGATATCATCGTTGTGAGGACATTTTTGCAGGTCCACACACCTTCAAAGGGCTGCCTGAGAGTTAAGGCCTGGTTTTAGGTTAGGGTAGGCTTAGGCATTTAGTTGTGATTGTTAGGGTAAGGAGATATAAAATGCATCATTTTAATGAAGGTTCTCTGTAGAGAACAATAGGTCCTCTAAATGGCCAAATAAAAGAGATACCCTTTCATATAACCCACAGAATCTCCTGAAGCTGTCACTCAACATGAGGCTGAGTCAGCTAGTTTTTTGTAAAGCCTCAGAAACAGATGGATATGAAGACAAAAAAAATAAATCTTGATCTTCATTGTGATTTTAAACAGGTTTTGTTTGCATGCTAAGTCTTATTCTTCTTGTTTTGCTGCCACTGATATTATACTTTCAGGTCAACTGGTGTGGGACAGGAGCTAAAAGAAAAAAGAAAAGTTTGCAGCTAGTCCAGCTGCTTTGTGAGGCTGTAGATAAATGCTAAAGTCATCATTTTCATGGTCACAATGCAAACATGCAAAGGTTTAGTATGATTACCATCTTAGTTTACTGAGCTATTATGCTACAATTTGCCATTTAGCGCTAGACACAAAGTACACCTGAGGCCAGTTTTGTAGTCATAAATCAAAGCAATGAAATAAATGTGAGCCCCATAATGAAAAAGTCAGTTAACCACAAAAGTCAGCAGACATCATCGTCTGGTGTCCACAAATGTCTTGATCACAATTTTAATGATTTTAATCAGTCCAACAGCTGTTGATGCAATTCTGGACCATAGCGGTGGACCTGCAATATGCAACTGCTGCTAACAAAGTCCTATCCTGTGCTTCCAGTATGTGTTGACTTTCTCCATATTTAACCAAGATCACAATCTTTCCCTGACCTTAACAAACAGCTTGTGTAAACATTGCCAAAAATCTTCAATCATACTTTTGTGCATAAGGAAAATAAATGATAAAGATGAAAAAAAAAGATGTTTTTAAAAGTATGATTGTGTGTTTAGCCTGAGCTGACTCAGGGCGAACAGATTGATTGTAAGTGTCTCAATAGGCCATAGTGTAGGCAAATAATATTTGAATCAAGATTTTAGAAAGGTGACTTCAGCATTGACAACATGCCACTGGTATAGTCATAATTCGGCGCCTCACTTGGAAAAGTTACCAATCAGAGCTGTAACAAACAGGCAGATCTTTTATCACCCTTCCAAGGCATCCAGTCTCACCTTGAAGCCTGAACAGCAGAGTGTTGCTGTTTCCCATCTGTTGTAGCATAGTCAGCACTGGCTGACTGGGTTAGGCTGGAGCCCAGGTCCTTGTCCAAACCTCTGTGAAACGTAGCAGGAGTGTTTGTCGTTCCCCCACAGTCTTGCTGTAGTTTTTCTTGTGGGTTCAACATGTGATGTGGTTGTGATACGGAGTCAGAACACGTCGGCATTCTCCCAAACAGAGAACTCGGCTGTGTGAGATCTGAATGTTTGTCTAAGCGTGAATGCTTTCTTGTGTTTACATTTTGTATGAACATTGTAAGCTGATGTTTGCTGTTGAATGTCAGCTGCTGGCAGGTAATAGATGTGAGTGAGAGGCGTTGAGCACCTCTGCATTCAAGAACCATTTTGTTGGCAAAGATACAGTTGGTGCCAGTGTAGATAATTTGACAGTAGCTGTAAATCTGTCTTTAATAGGTTAATTGAGAATTTAGAGGAATCAGTATAACTACAGTGTCAACTGCCAATTCTTCATGTCAAAATCAACCATCATGCTGGAGAAAATTACTCACATGGCATGACTTGTGTAATCACTTGGGTATCCCTCTTATTCTACATGACCTTCTGAAGAGTGTCCCACCTGGACTTTACAGGGTCTAGCAGTGTCCTTGTATATGTTGCCAGCTATTTGGTTGTGGTGTTCAGCGTATGCTGCTACTGCCTGCGTCTTGCATCCTGCCACTATGTGTTGGATTGTCTCTGAGGTCTCGTTGCACAGTCTACACCTGGGATACTGTCTGTTGTGGTAGACCCCTGCTTCTATTGATCTGATGCTTAGTGCCTGTTTCTCTGCTGCTATGATCAGTGCCTCAGTGCTGTATGTTAGCCTAGCCTTTCCAGGCCACTGGTAGGATTTCCTAATGTCCTCCACTTCAGCTATCTGTTGATGCTACATCCCCTGCAGGGATTTGGCTTTCCATTGCAATTCCTCTGGTTGGCCTACAATCCCTGGCTCTTGCTGCCTCAGACATTCTCTCAGCAGCTCATCTTTGGTTGCCATCTTGCTGATGTACTCCTGGATGCCCTGGGTTTCAACCAGAAGCGTGGCCTTGACACTAACCAGGCCCCGTCCACCCTCTCTCCAGCTGGTGTATAGTGTCTACACATTGGGCTTAGGGTGGAATCCTTTGTGCACTGTGAAGAGTTTCTAGATCTTCACATCAGCAGCCACCGTGTCATCCTTTGGCCAGTTCACTATATGCAAGGAGGGTAGTTCCTGTGTGACTGTGGTTCCCACACTGTAAATCTGTATTAGGTGGATTAATGAGTTGTGAAGAAAGCCACTCCAAGAAATATTACAAACTAATGACCATTCATGATTAACTTTTGGAGCGACAGTAAAAGTAGTTTAGTAGTGATATAGCTCAATATACACTACTCACAAAAAGTTAGGGATATTCGGCTTTCGGGTGAAATTTCAGGATGAACCTAAAATGCACTATA